>JAENPR010001099.1:0-218678 GCA_018135685.1 Themeda triandra | reverse complement strand
TTAGTTAAAACGAGTGCATCCAATGACGCAAATGAAAACTTTTGAATACAAGATAGTTTTGTCTCATCAAGATACATATTTCATAGATAGAACACTTTTGCATTTGGAAAAGTTTTAGTAAACTCTTCTCACAGGGTTTGAAAATCCAAGGCGAGACTTAGTCAACCCGAGTCAAACGAGGTACCAAATGACCTCAAATGAAAAACTTTTAAATACAAGATAGTTTTGTCTCATCAAGATATATATTTCATAGATAGAACACTTTTGCATTTGAGGAAGTGTTGGTAAACTCTAGTCACAAATTCTTGAATCCCACCTGTTTAATGAAACTTCATGCGGGACAGTGGATTTAGAACTATACTTTCGCAACGACTTCGTCGAATGCAAAAATGATCTTTGTATGAATTGTTCGTCTTGACGAGTGGATCAAACTTGATGTTCATGACTTTTCGAGGTGGGCCCGTCTAGGGGGTCGAAAACCCGCGTCTAGCCGCGAAAACCGAAGTTTCAAAGTTTAAGTGGTCCAAACAATCCCAGATGAAAAGGTGACCATTGGAGAAAATATGTATCTTGACGAGTGGAGAAAACTTGCTGTTCATCACTTTTGCATCTGAGGCCATCTAGGGTCCGGTCAACGTGTATTTTCTGAAAAAACAGAGGTTTGACTTGGTCAACCTAGGTCAAACGAGGCCCTGAATGACCTCAAATGAAAAACTTTTGAATACAAGATAGTTACATCTCCTTGACGATACACATTTCATATATAGTACACTTTTGCATTTGGAAAAGTTTCGCAAACTCTTGTCACATGTTTTAAAAATATAAAATGTGACTTGGTCAAATTTTAACAAACATGGTATTCATGATCAAGTTTCCATTTGAAATAATTTAGGTTTAAAAACTGTTGTCAAAGTTTCATTTTTAAATTAAATATTGAATTGGTCAAACCATTCAAAATGAAATACTAAATGACATATATTAATATATCATATATTAAATATTTCATATATTAAATATTAGAAACACTAAACTGAAGCCCGCCGGCCCGCTATCCCACAAACCGGCCCACCAGGCCCACCTTTTCGGGCTTATATATATTTGCCCCAAACCCTAACCCTACCTCCCTCACCCACACTCCCCACACCGGCCGCCACCCTCTCTTCCCCACTCCCCCTCAGCTCGCTATTGCGCCGCCGCATCCGCCCGCGACCCCACGCGCCGCGCATCCCCGCCGCCGCTCCTCCTTCCCACGTGCTCGTCGTCGCGGCCACCGCGCTGCTCCTCCTCGCCGGGGCCGCCGCGCTGCTCCTCCTCCTTCCCCGCGCTCCACCGAGGCCGGCGCGGACCGGATCTCCACCTTCCCCGCGCTCCTCCTCGGCGGCGGTGGCCGGGGAGGGGACGGGGGCGGGGGCCGTGGTGGCCGGGGCGCGGGCGGGGCGAGCGGTGGTGGCCGTGGCGGGTTCTCGGTTCCTCAGCACCTCCACCCGCCGCAACCGCCGACCCTACCCACATTCCTCCCTCCCTCTCCTCCCCTCTCTCTCCCCCCCGATTTCCTCCCTACCCGACGGGAGCATGGCGCTCACGCTGGCCCCCATCTCGTCCGCCTCGGCCCAACCAAGGCTCAAGCACGACGGTGAGCGCGGCCCAACCACGGCGGCGCGTGTGGGGGCGCGGATCCAGCCACCTCCTCATCTACGTTCATCGATCCGGCCATCACGTCGTCCATGGCGGCGAATCCGGCGTCCACGTCGTCCAAAGCCGTGGATCCCGGTCACCACATCCTCCACGACCGCGGATCCGGTGAGGACGACCTCGGCAGCGGATCTGGCGAGGCGGCTCCGGCGGCGGGTCCAGCAAGGTGTGGCGTGGATCCGGCGGCGCTAGGGTTTCGTGAAGGTATGTCTCCTCCCATCTTCCTCTCTCTTTCCCTCTTGATGTTCCTCACTCTTCTCTCTCCCTTTTCAGATCCGGCGAAATCCGGCGAGGCCACAGCTCGATCACGAGCGGGACGAGGAGCTCCACGGCGGCGGACCCGGCCCCGATGGTCGCAACGGCGTGGATCCGGCGGCGTCCACAAGCTCGGAACCCTAGATGGGCTCGTTGGGCCCGTGGATGGGCTCGGCGGGCCTATCTAGGGTTTTTTTTTTTTTTGAAAATTCAACAGGGGCGGCCTAGATTGAGCCGCCCTTACCACATTAGCGTAGGGGCGGCTGGAACACCAACCGCCCTTACAGTGCTCGTGTTGTAAGGGCGGCTGGTGTTGAGCTGCCCCTACAGTGCCCCCCCACTGTAAGATCGGGGGCGTAGGAGCGGCTCGCCCAGCCGCCCCTACAGTGGAAATTTGACCGCCCCTATAGTGCTTATGTGTAGTAGTGAGGGCTAGGATGAGTCATGACAACTGCCCCCCTCCATCACCGCCACGGCACCAGCTCACGCGTCCATGCTAAGATCCCGGCTACCTCGATGGCCGTAGTCCTTCGCACGCTATCGCAATAGGCTATCTTCACCTCCCTCTCCTTTCTGCCACATGCCATGGATGCAAGCAACAACACACACCCTTAGCTTGCACATCTATGGATGCAACATAGAGCAAACAGCAGGCATTGAAGGACCTAGACCAACACCCACAGGCTGCGCACACCAGCCAGCGTTCCCCTTTCTTCTTGCACATGTGTGTCACACACCCACATGTAAGTATGCAGGTTGCAGGACACACACATGTATGCAGCACTTTGCAACGGATGCCGCACTGCGCTGGTAACTGCTGGTATAAAAACGTGAGGAATGCAGCCAGCAGGTAAAGCCAGTTTGGCCAGAGCACGCCGTCCGTCCTATCGCAGTCCTCTTCCACATTCTCTAGATCCGATCAGAGCCCGCTGTCATCCCGTCGTGACCGTCACCAAGGGCGCCGATATGGAGCCGCAGCAGCAGCAGGTAAACTGTTCTGGACGTAGTCCATACCCACACACACACACGCATCATGCATTCATGTAGCAATATACACCGCTGAACAAATGACCGCACCATATTCCTAGCTTCTCCACTGAAGGGTATTTTTCGGTCAGCAAGAGCTAAAGTATGACACTAAATCCAAAATGACAAAAATAGGTGGCTCCTGCCTAAAAAACAATATGGGTAATGGGTAATTAAATTGCCAAATGGTCAAGCAAATCAGCATGTATTCATTTTGGACATACCTGTGCACACTACACATGCCGCTCCACTTTATAAGAAAAAAAAAACAAAAATAGAGGCCAGCACATTTGTTCTTAGATACTTGGTGCACGGTGACAAAACGTACCATATGCTAGCTATGTGGTTTCACAATCAACACCATACATTTTGGGGACACATGGTTTTTACCATAACCATTGTGTGGACTTTTGTGTGATAAGTAATTGTCAACATGCCAACACAAGGCGTGTGCGTGTTCCTACTAACCGATGGCACGCGACTTCGTGTCAAACAATGGTGTCTCTTGGCTTGTGTTGTCTACAGGTGTCGAGCTCGGAGACGGTGGTCGACGGTCGGTGAAGATCAAGTAGGGCGTGCCGTGCTGACGGACCGGGTGCGGTGAAGGGAGGACGTGAGGCTTGGATCGAGGGACCTGAGGACCGGGCGGACAGCTGTGGTGGCTGACAGCTGGGACATCGACGAGCTCAAGTATACACGGCGAGGGACGCGTACAGGCTACGCTACTCGTGGAGGGTTTGGTGCTTTCGCCTCAAAACCATCGGCGGCGGGTTTGCCTGGTTTGCGCCTCAAAACCGGGGCGGAGGTCCCGATGCGGATGGACGACACGTGGCGGCATCGGGGAGATTGCTTGGAAGCAAGGCTACCGGTGAGGAGGCGCGGTGGCCGTCGGATCAAGTGAAGCCTGAGTTGGACCCTTATGCCCCTGGCTAAGTGGTGTGGCTCTTCATATATCCAAAGGCAAACAAGGAATGTAAAATAGACTTGCCCCCATAAATAAAGGATGACGGTCTCCCTTCCCTCTCACCTCTGTCATTTCCATTTCTTCCTTTAGGATTTTCCCTTCCTCTAGTTGCTGTGTGAGAGAGGTCTGCAAATCTTTCGATTTGTACTCGAACCAGTGTCTGGCAAGCGGATCGTCGAGTATCCGCTGTTTCCTCCGGGAGTAATCACCTGTTCCTGTGTTTGTCTGAGATGGGATTTGTGTTCTTCCTGAGTTGGTTTTTGCTCCACTTGTTCTTCGCGTGATTTCTCTGTTTTGGGATCGTTTTAGCTCGTTCCTTTTCCCTTGGATTGATCTATGACACAAGAGTGAAGTTTTCAGCGAAGGAATCTTGCTAATTCCACTTGAGATCAAAGATCCATGCGGATTTATCTCCGATTGTCCAAGAACGGTTTTTCTTTGCCCCATTCTTGATTTCTCCTCCTCACTTCGAATTGGCCGATGATCTTTTGAAGATAGGCTCTCTCTGCATAAGCAACGACATTCTCAAATTTGGTTGCAAGAGGTTTCGAATTGAGAGAGATCGGGACGGATCTTGGTGGAGGCGATTTCCGGGCGATCTGTTTTCTAGGGTCGAGGACTGTCCGGCCCTCCCGTGCGGACAGTCCGGACGTCTGGGTCGTCTCGGTCAGATTCTGAGTTTTCGGAGTGGTTTTTCACTTTTGAACTTCGAACTGTCCGCGCTCTTTTCCCGGAGATTCTGGACAGAACAGTGTGTTTTTGTATTTGTGACTTTCGGACTGTCCGCAGTTGACTTGTATTCCTCTCCAGATTCTGAACAGATCGGTGTGTTTTTCAGTTTTTGACCCTCGGAATGTCCGCGGCACTGTAGCGGATTGTCACGGTTACTGTAGCAGAACACTGTACCAGAAACGATGTAGCAGCGGACTGTCCGGGTTACTGTAGCGGACTGTCCGGTACTGTAGCAGTTTCGCTGTTTGCTCCGTAACTTGCCCGTTAGGACTCCGATTTGTTTTTCGTTTGCTCCGCTGGTTTCGTGGTGATCCGCTGTGTTCCTTGGGAACATCCACCCTCTCAATAGGGTCGTGATCATCACCCTTTTATGTATCGTTTCTTGGGATGTTTTGTTGGGTGAAGGACCTAAAGTTTCGAAAGAAATTTTGAGGCTCCATTCACCCACCCCCCCCCCGGCTCTATCGCTGTTACCGGTCCCTTCACATTTGCATATATAGCACTAAGTTCAAAATAGGAAAACCGATTTGACCAGAAAATTCTTAATACAAATTTATGAGGTTACCTTGGAAAATAAATCAACACACAGTTCCCATGCAATTGGCTATATACAGATCGACCATTACTACAGGGCCATAAGTTGATTACTTAGGGGAAAGTTGAATATATCATCAAACACTAGAAATTTATAAATAATAGCCAACAAAATCGTTACTACAAAATACAATGGAAATAAAATCAAACAATATATAATCAGAATAAAGTACCAACAAAGTAACAAATATGTAGGATTCTTCGCAACAATTTCTTCTTTGCCATTTTCAGGTTCTGTTGTTGAACAACTGTTCCTACATAAGTATTATCTCCAAGAAAGTGTGTGCCGATGGGCTGTGCTCACGGGCTAGCTAGCGTTCCCCTTCCTTCTTGCAACCATGCCACACACACACACAAGCACACGCGCACACACAAACACTCATGTACGGAGCACAACAAGCACTACCTCTACACACACTGCAAGCAACAATACACTCCTGATCAAATGAGTACACGGTGTTCCTGGCTTGCCGGTAAAGGGATATTTTCTATCAACATAAGCTAAAGTATCATATGGAATCCAATTTACAAATAATAGGTGGCTCCACGCTAAAAGAAGGGTATAAATCACCAAATGGTCAAACCACTAAACAAATAAGCATGCATTTATTTTGAACATATTTGTGCACACCACTCATGCCACTTCACATTACAAAGAAAGACAAATAGAGGCGTAACACATTTGTTCTTAGTTACTTGGGTGCAGGGTCACAAAACCATTCTTGACTTTTTGTAGCTTCACAATCAACAGAAGACCATACACCTGCATATTTAGCATTATGTTCAGTAGGAAAACAGATTTGGCCAGAAAATGTTGAATACGAGTTTACAAAATTATCTTGGAGGATAAATCAATAACACAGTTCCCATGTTGATCGGCTATGTGCTGACCATTAGTCCAGGTCCATAAGTTGATTACTTAAGGGAAAGGTGAATGTCATCTAACACTGAAAAATAATAAATATTAGGAAACAATATCTTTAGTGTAAAATACAATGAAAATAAAATCAAACCATATATCTAATTTCCCTCTCATTTCTTCCACATGCCATGGCTGCGTGCAGCACACACACAATCTTGAACGCACACATAAATGCATGCAACATTATAAAAATAGGAAGAAATACTTTGCCAAAAAACCATTCTTTACTTAACAAGAAGGCATGTCTGAAGAGAATTGTAGAACTAGAAATAAATCTCATCAAATATAACTAAAAACAAACACTGGTTGAAAGAAATACTGACCCTATCAGTATGCACATTAATTCTTGTACGGACAAAGGATCTCCAATCATGCACTTAGTTACCAGCAAAATTGTTCAGCCACTGGGTATATAAACCTCTTGTTCTCCATGATTTTGTTCATCTTTACTAATCTCTATGTGTTCCCTTTGTTCCATTGGAACCATGCTCAAAGGAGCCACATCCACTGAAATGGGCATAGAGGATACAATCTCTTGTTCTTGTACATCAATTAAAGGAGGAGGTATTTCATAAACCGGGAAATTGGATGAAGTAGTGTTAGAGATGGTCGCGTCTGAATCATCAGTTTCTGCTGATGGTTAAACCATGGAGCCTTTGCAAGGCTTTTGAGAGCTCGCACCTAGCAACTGCTTTTCTAGATCATATCTATTTCGGGATCCACCTATATCCCTCCGAACCTCCACTCGACCGTGTGTGCTGCACACTATGAACCTCCACTCCACCACATCTCTCCCGCACCCCACTCACTCTTGTCTTAGCTACAACATCAGGCCGGCATACCGACCCCACCACCCTGCGACACCATTGTAACACATGCCATGGATGCATGCAGCTTACACACGCTTGCATGCAACCTTGTAAAAATAGGAAGAAATACATTTCCTAAAAACCAATTCTATAGTTAGACAAGAAGCAAATGTCATCAAGTTTTACTAAAGACAACAATACTAGTTGAAAGAACTACTGACCCTATCAGTATGCCCATTAATTCTAGTGTGAACAAAGGCTCTCCAGTCATGTGCTTCGTTACCAGCAAGATTGTTCAGCCACTGGGGAACCTTTGTTCTCCATGACTTGGTTCATCTTTACTAGTCTCTACATGGTCCCTTTCTTCCACTGGAAACATTCTCAAAGGAGCCTCATCCATTGAAATTGGCATAAAGGATACAATCTTTTCTTCTTGTACATCAAGTACATCATGAGTTGTTTCACGAACCAGCAAATTAGATGAAGTGGTGTCAGAGATGGTCACATCTGAATCAATTTCAGCTGATGGTGAAGCCATGGAGTCTTGCAAGGTTTTGAGACCTCACAGCTAGCAACCAAGAACCATTTCCCTGAACCTTGTGCGAACGGAACCAAGGAGCTACATCCACTGAAATTGGCAGAGAGGATACAATCCACTTCCACTTGTACATGAAGTACAACAGGAGGTATTTCATGAATCAGGACAGTAGATGAAGTAGTGTCAGAGATGAACACATTCGAATCAACTCTTTACTGACATTGATTGATATGTTCACCTCAAGAAACACACTCCTCCCACAATGCTTGAAAGAGATCAAATTTGAGTGGCTTGGAGATCAATCTTGTGTGTTTGCACTGAGTGTTTTCGTCTAGTGGCACTAGAGAAGCATGGTGGCAGTTGCTACCTAGATGCCTAGTTCGGTGTGTTGTGGCCCATCGAGCACTACTTGGTGATTGTGTGTGGCCTCCGCGTGGGGACTTTGTGAGGGGGGTCTTGTGCTCATCGATGCGGGAGTTCATGAAAAGAAACTCTAGTAAAATAAAGAGGTTTGGAGAGTGCCTTGGTGACACATAAGCTTTTACATATGAGTGCCCACTTTGAGGCCGAGCTTGTGTGCTCGCTGTGCTCATAAAGTGATAGTCTAATAGGACTAATTACTTCAATGGGGAGGTAGGTTATTGGCAATTTGACAGGCATCCAAACCTCATGGAAAGTCTTGTGTTAGTTTGTCTTGTTGGTTTTGTATCTTTCTACACTTGCATTCACATTCATATTCTTGTTCTTGTGTTGTTGTAGTTGTAGTTGTGGCTCTATTTGTCAAGTAGATTAATTCTAGTAGTTGTTTACCTTCCATACCTTGACTAGATGTTTTACTACCCTAGATTAGCTTATGTGCTCTTGTAGTAATTGTAATCCTTTTTACTCGACTTGTCTAGGAGGCTTGCATTGAAGTGATAGGTTATGGCTAATTAGTCCCTATTAGGGTTGTGTCTGTCATAATACATGTGCCCTGTATTTTGTTACTGAAGGAAATTTGGTGAGGCTATTCACTCCTCTCTAGCCATCCATAGATCCTTTCGGATATGTGGTTTTTAGATCGTTCGGTCCTTCGTTATATTAAGTTAGGGTTACTCTTTATTTTAACATGGATTAAATGTTGCTTTCATCGAAACTACTGAACTTAGACTGTCTAAATCTAGTAAATGTGTGTCCTAGCCTATTATGACTATATAGTATGTATTTGTGTCACATTTGATTTCTAGAATGACTGGAGGCGCTTCAGTAAAGAAGCAAGTGACTGAAGTTCCTTTGTTTTTGCACTGGAATTGATGACACAGGCATTGCAAGTCAAGACTCTATTCTCTTCCTTCCTATTACCAGGTCACTTTATCTAGGTTCCTGATCTCTCTGATTCCAAAGAGTACTTACTGCTCGTCAAGGTAGGTAATGTGACCCATTCCTATTCTAATATTTCTTCTCCTCTTCTCTCAAAAGATCTCTTAAGCGTTTTCACAAAAAAAGAGATCCCTTAAGAATACAAAATGGTGGCATGAACTAACACAAGAAATTGTGCTATGTATTATTATTCTGTGGAACTAATGAAATAAATAATCTCACCTACTGTCGGCATAAAAAAACATGTGACTATCCACTTGTTTTGTTGTCTATAAACTCAGACTGGGAGAGAGCAGATCTTACCTTGATTTCATTATACAAATTAGTTTTTTTGTCAGCATCCTTTAACATAATTTATAAAAGGGTTTGTTTTTGGGGTGACTTGAAACAACAATGGCCTCTAAAAATTGTTTGTTACTTGTTAGATGCTGGACATGTTTGGAACCATTTTTAGAGGTGATTGTTGATAGACCTGCTTCTAGAAAAAAGAAGGGGCCAATGAAAAATTGCTTATGTAGTAGTAGCTGTTGGCACGAATGGGTCCCATTTTCCGTGTTCTCATTCTATGCACTATGTTTTAAGTTGTAATCAATACATAGATGTGGTTACATAATTCGCTGACACAGAAAAGGGCCACTTAAATTTGCGCTGCTTGTTCCATAAAAAAAGGTGCTGCTTCGGTTTTCTATTCCTTATTACTGCACATGTTATTCATGTAAAATCTTTACACTGCTGCATTCAAGAGGGAAGCAAGCACGAATTCCCTTTATGCATGGTAGACGATGAGTGACACTGCATATACCAATGCCAAAAAGTCATTAGATTATTGGCCAAGAATTGATACAAAAGATTGGGTCCGTTAGCACAATATTTTTTAAAAATATTTATTATTTAAATATGGGCAATTTTATGATTGCATAATGTTCTTCTGATCCGTAATCCATTATATGTTCATTCATCTCCTTCGCCTTTTCTACATAGCACACGCCATCAGTCTGAGCCCTCGTCATGTAACACCCAAAACTTCACTACCTAATATGCCACCGCAAGAGCAAACTACAGCGATCAACAACAATTTTGGCAACATCTCGCCTTAAAACCGGAGCAACACGGAAACAACAACTTATAGGGAGATATAATAAAAAGGGACAATTTGCTGCAGGACACCAAAAGTGGTGCGCATTGGGTGGAGGACACTTTTGCATGTAACACTCACCACCAAAATAGTTGTCATTTATAAACCGTAAGGCCAATGGCTATTAAATTTTAACAGCAATAAGATAAGATAGTTAGCTACAAATCATCTAATACTCACTTCCATAGAAAATGTCGTTAAGGTCATGAAATCATGTCCACCAGCAACCTTAATAGCCATGATTTTCTGGTGGACATGATTTCATGGCCTTAATGAAATTTTTTATGGAAGTGAGTATTAGATGATTTGTAGCTAACTATCTTATCTTGTTGCTGTTAAAATTTCATAGCCATTGGCCTTATGCTTTACAAATGACAACTGTTTTGGTGGTGAGTGTTACATGAAAAAGTGTCCTGCAGCCAATTTATGTCTTTCGCGGTGTCCCATGGCCAATTTTTCCTAATAAAAATAAGCTCAACGAACAAGATATAACATCCTCGTGAGCAGGTCAACATAATCAATAAGAACAACATTGAGACAACTTATCTTCCCCACTGATTCACTAATTCCCGTGGAAAATTTACACCCTAAACACCCAACTAGTGCAGAGAAGTGAGAAATCCAACTGACCTTGGTCACCCAAAAACCCTAGGGCGATGGGACAGGGATGGGAAAGGACCGATGTACATGCAAGATGCACCTCGTTTTGCTCCTCTTATTGTCCTCGATCCGATTTGCATGTTTCCCCAAGGATTTGGTGCTGTGGAGTGGGGATTTAGGGAGGCAGCCATGGGAGAGGAAGGGAAGGAGGAGCAGCCGAGCAGGGGGTACGTAGGAAATAGAGAGGTCGGTCTGTTGAAGAAGAATGTAAGAGGGAGGACGGGGTTAGGGAGAGTTGGGCTGGCCCAACAAAGCCCCCTTTCCAAATTCGCAGTCTCAATTTTTTCCGTAGTTACATCGCAGGTGTCGCAAGTGTTCGAGAAGTCGCTGCAGTATACGTGAAGCGGTTCATCCGCTGCAATAACCCCGACACCGTGTGCCAGGTCCGCGAGACGCTGAGCCGCTACTGCCTTGCTGAGTTCGAGCTCTGCATGCTTGGCAACCTTTGCCCCGACACCAGCGGTGAGAAGATCAAGAAGATTCTCAATGACCTCTCCCTCATCAAGAAGTTCGAGCAGCCCAGGGTTCGTGCTCCTCTTGCTTCCTCATTGAGTTCCTTCAACTCTAGGAATATCACGTTAGTTTGATGTGCTTCTGTATGTCCATCATGATGTATTGATGAAACCTTTTCTTTTGTTGATAATTCAAGATTGTTGTAATATATTTTTGGTTGATGATCTGTAAGAAACTCTACACGAAAAGCCATTGCCATGCCCTGTTCTGCTCTTCAGTTCCCCCCAGCGGTACCAGTAGGACTCTTGTCTTGTAATCAAGAGAGAGTTCAAAGATCAAACAAAATGTACTCAGTTTCATCTGTTCTACAGTGTCATGTATATGAATCAATTAATGGAACCTTGGCGTTCGATAATTCAAGTCAATCACTACTTAATAACTTACTACTTCATGAGTACTACCTCCGTCCCTGAAAGCATGTGATCCTGAAGTTTGAATCTTGTCCCTCAAATTATGTAAACGTGTGTGCAGATGAGTACCTATTTTTGGAACCCGCCAATTAAAAAAGGAAGAGCATGCGGCTGGAAACCACTCCACTGCATGACCCTATGCATCCATCCATCCAGGATGCTCCACGTGGCCCAAGAGGCCTCTAGAATCGGGAAGAATCGCGGCCTGTCCCTCGGTCTCTGTTCCTCGTAGCTGCGCACGTGACACATAAAGCAAGGGCAAATCCGTAATTTCGCACCTCTGCTATTTCAACCTTGAAAAGTGAGATTTACATGCTTTCGGGGACGGAGGAGTAGTTCTTTTTTTGAAATTGATCGTTTGTACACGAAATTCCTCCATTATGTGAATTGAACTGACCAATAGTAGAGCTTTGATTTTTGTACACTTCACATTCAGTATCTCTGCTACCCATCCCCTTTTTTGTTCTTTCATTTCCTCTAGGTGAACGACAACAGTCGTGATGAGCACTTCATATCTAACAGAATCAACTTATCAAGAAGTTCCTGGTCTATGCCGATATTAGCCGGTGAGGACAAAAACCTGTGACTATGAGCACTCTATAATCGTTGGTAATATGAATGTTCTAGTAGCAAAGTCTCCAATCGCTTTAACTAGGTTCCTGACATCTCTAATTCCAAGGAGTTCTTACTGTCTGCTAAAAGCTGATGAGTTGGTCCATTCCTATTCTAATATTCTTCTCTCCTTAAACAAATTGTGATACAGAACAGGAAGCTTGTTACATTGTGTTCAAGTATATATATAAGGATGTGATATGTATTGTTGTTCCATGGCACCCTTCATAATGATTTCACCTACTAGCTGCCTGTAGAGGAACATGTGACTATTCATTTGCTACGGTATCTCAATTCACAAAGGGCAGGTAGCAGATCTTACCATGACTGCATAATACACATTAGTTAATAAAGTGTGCCATCCCACATGATGCAGTCATGAAACAGGGCTCCTAGCAGACTGCTGTGAGATGTCTGATGATCAGACTGCTGTGAGATGTCTGATGATCCACTACTACAATAAAGCACTGTAGGGGCGGTTTTTTTTCCACTGTAGGGGAACCGCCCCTATCTTGGTGTTTCTATAGTGGGCGGCCACTGTAGGGGCGGTTGCAGATCTGGGCGCCAGGCTCCTGGGACCAGCCACTGTAGGGGCGGTTCCAACGCCAACCGCCCCTACAGTGTGGGAGGTAGCGTTCTCTTAGAGCTTTTTTCACGTAGTGATCAGACTGATGATGTATCGATGGAACCATTTTCTTTATGATAATTCAAGATGCTAGTAATATATTTGTGGTTGATGATCTGTAAGAAATTCTACACGAAAAGCCATTGCCATGCCCTATTCTGCTCTTCAGTTACTCCAGCTGTACGAGTAGGACTCTTGTCTTGTAATCAATTTAGTTTTTTTTTTTCTAGAACATGCCGAGAGTGTAATGCATTGAGCAGAAAAGGGGTTTTGATACAACATTCAAAGGAACGGTAACCCCATGGTTATCGAGTTCTTCCACACCCTAAAAACATGAGATTGTGATTACATAACGAACAATTTGCGACATAAAGAAACTAGAGCACTGGAGCCTATGCCTCGTCGTTGGGCAGCCCAGTCAAGTCGAGATCCAAGGCTGTTACATCGAACTTGCCGTTCAAGACGATCTCCAAGCAAGACTTCTTCCTCTCCGACATATTATGGAAGACGGCCTGGAAATTGCTCTTGACCTCTGAGTCAGGAACGCCCTCCTCGACGACAATGCCCAACTTCTTCAACTGCACAATCTGTGGTTGCCTGGTGGCGTTCGCCGCTCGTGTCCTGGAGGCGATGCGACCACTGCGTTGCAGTGAGTGGACAGGGACTGGCGTCCTAGAGCGGCGCAGCCGTGGCTTCTTGATGAGTGTTTCCTGCAACGGCAAGCAAACCAAGGCCTCCAGCTCCTCTTGGATCGTAGCATCGGAAAGATCAGCATCGACAGTGACAAGCATCCCGACTGCAGAGCTATCGACAGTAGCCAAGGAGCAGTTTCTCAAGCTCCACGACGTCTGAATGCATAGCAATAGTACAATCGCGCCCAATAGGGCAGCCCTCGTCGGTGGCGGCGTCCTCATCAACCGCTCCCGGTGCCGCGAAGCTGAGCTAGACCCTGCGTGGCTGCGAAACGTGGTCCGACATCGCCGTCTGGGCTAGAGAAGCAACAATCGAAGTAGATGGGCACGCGATGACGGAGGCAGTGAGCTCATCGAGCATCCGGTCGACCCAAATGGGAGGGTCCGTGCCCGCAAACAGCTCCAGCACGAGCAGGTCGGTGGAGGTGGTGGCGATGTCGGTGTAGCCAGGAGTCACGACGTCGACCTCCCTCGGCCTCTTGCTCCGGCGACACCGACGTCGGCGACGGACACCATTGTCGCCCCCTAGTCCCCTGTGTGGCTTCGTCGGAGCCACCGTATGGCGCATGCTTGGAGGGCCGTGTGTTGCCACCCACCACGGTCGATGTTGTAGGAGCCGGACAGAATCTGCCCGACAAAGATTGGAGCCGCATGCAGTCCTGGCGTGCTAGAAGGCACCAGCGCACGGTCCGCAGGAAGGCGCCAAGGCGGACGACGATGCTGATGCCTGTAGTTCCCGGCCCGGGAAAAGAGGCAGGGGGACAGGAAGTCGATGTTGTAGGAGCCGGACAGAATCTGCCCGACAAAGATTGGAGCCGCATGCATTCCTGGCGTGCTAGAAGGCCCCAGCGCACGGTCCGCAGGAAGGCGCCAAGGCGGACGACTATGCTGATGCCTGTAGTTCCCGGCCCGGGAAAAGAGGCAGGGGGACAGGAAGCTGTACTGGGAGGCTATGTGGTCCCTGGCAATGTGGTCCCTCGCCAAACAGTTGAACCAGAGGCCAATGAGTGAAGGCGGCACCGGCCGCTGGCGACGAGGTTGAGGCGGGGAACGACGACGCTTGCAGTGGCGACTCTAAACCAGCGTGAAGCCGTCACTGTCGATGGGCGGACGCCCGACGCCGATGCACTCTCCCGCTGGAGGCGCAGGTGCATGGTAGACGTGCGGCCGCCTGGGGGGCGAGCCGTTGGCGCACGGGCATCCTGTCCTGCGGCCGCCTGGGGGCCGAGCCGTTGGCGCATGGGCACCCTGTCGACCGAGCGTTGGGTGGCCAATTGAGGACCAGCGGCCTCTCTGGCCCTGGTGCGTCGGCGGTGGCGTTGCTGCTTCTTGGAGAAGATGACCGGGCGTGAGACAGGGCTGCCCAAGGTTTTTTTTACCGCTCGGTAAACCGCGGTTTACCGCGGTAACTGGCCTTACCGGGCCGGACCGGTTATGGTTCGGTCCAGTAAGACCCAAATTTAAATTGAAAAATTTGAAAAAAAATACTGAAACAATTCCTAAAAATAGTTCATGATTTATAGAAGTCAATGGTGTAAAAGTTTTTCAAATTTTAGTTCGTTTAGTATTTATTAAGATGCTTAGAAGTTTGAAAAAAAGAAAAAGAAAAATACACAGCTGGCCCATTAAGGCCCATTAAACCATGAAGGTCGAAAATATATTAAACGCGCTCAAATTTGAAAAATTTTGACATCATTGGATTCTATAAACCATAAAGTATTTTTAGGAATTTTTTAGCATTTTTTAAAAAATTAAATTTGAATTTTGAAAAAACCGCTTAAACCGAGCGGTTCTTGACCAAACCGCTCGGTATACCGGCCGCCGACCGGACCACTGAGGACTTTGAATTCAAATTCAAAATCGTCTGGTTTCCGGCCGGTTACCGGTAAACCGGAACCGGAGGGCGTCGGTTTTGGGCGACCGGTCCGGCCGATGCCGTTTCCTCAACGACACGACGAGCAGCTTCTAGGTATGGCGACGATGGCTGGACCGCAGGGGAAGAGCAGTTGAGACCGGGGTCGCTGGAGTCGTCCCTCCAACGCTGAGCCTTGGATCTGCCCGAGGACTGCCATGCTGGGAAGAATGGTGTGGTCAGGGGAGACAGGGAGGAGCTCCTGCCTGAGGGGACGACATCCTCCAGCCAATCTTCGATGATGACCGGCTCGACGTCCACCGGCCGGCCATCCACTAGTGATGGCCTTGGCCAGTGACATCATCCAAGAACTCGTCCTCCATCCCACCATCAGCGGCAGGCATGGCGTGCGTGGAGGCAGTCGCGATGGACCTCAGCGGGGGGGCTCGATAAATCGCGGCAAGCCCCCTACACCCGGCAACGGGCTGGCCGCAAGGCCTGGAGGCGGAGCGGCGCCGGTGGAGGCGGTGGTGGCGCACAACAGCGCCTGGGAGAGCTGTGGAGATGGACAGGAGCACGTTTGCTCCTCAGCCTCTTTTTCAGGGACGTCCTCCATGACGACCAGGACCTCGTCCATCGCAAACAGGGCAGCAACGGAGGGGACGCGAGCCACGGCATCCACGATGGGCGCCTGTGGCGCTGGCGTTGCCCCAGTTCCGGACTCGACGGAGGCCACGACGACGGCTCCCGGCTTCAGCGCGTCTCACAGCACCTCCACGCAGGGGCATAGCGGGCGCCCGACCGGCAACGACGCTGGGAGCTGCGAGGCAGGGGCGGTAACGGTGGGGGCTTGGGCTGCTTCGATCTCACTGGGGAGAGGATGAACGGGAGATTGCGACCCATCAGAGTTTAAATCTAGAGGAGGTGGCTGTGGATCTTGCGATGGAGTTGGGGATGCTCTGGATTTGGGAGGATTTGGAGAAGCGACGGGGAAAGGGGGCGGGTCGGGGTCGGGCTCAGGGACAGGCATGACCGTTTGCATACATGTTCAGAGAGTTCGAAGATCAAACAAAATGTACTCAGTTTCATCTGTTCTCCAGTGTCATGTATATGAATCAATTAATGGAACCTTGTCGTTCGTTAATTCATGTCAATCACTACTTAACTTACTACTTCATGAGTGGTTCTTTTTTTTTTTTTGAATTTGATCGTTTGTCCACGAAATGCCTCCATTATGTGAATTGGACTGGCCAATAGTAGGGCTTTGATTTTTGTACACTTCACCTTCAGTATCACTGATACCTATCCCCTGTTCTGTTCTCAAGTTCCTCTAGCTGCAAGACAACCAATTGTGACCAGCACTTTAGACCTGATAGGAACACATGGGAACGGAGTTCCTGGTCATTGCCGATATTTGTCGATGAGGACAAAACCCGGCGGTAATATAAATGGTAACACATGGGAACACATGGGAATGAGCACTCTCTAGTCAGTGTCAGTGGTAATATAAATGTTGTAGTAGCAATATCACGCATCATTTTAACCGGGTTCCTGATGTCTCTGTCTGCTAATGTAGCTGATGAATTGGTGCATTCCTAATCTAATATTTCTTCTCTTCTTCTCTCCTCAAAAAGGTTCTCTTACGAATACGGAACGGTGGCAACCAGGAAGGATGTGATATATATTGTTGTTCCATGGCAACCTTGATAATGATTTCACCTACTAGCTGCCTGCAGAGGAACATGTGACTATGCATTAGCTACCACTACGTGAGTGATGCTCTGTAGGGGCGGCTGCCCAGGCTCTGTAGGGGCGGTTGGGGCAGCCGCCCCTATGGCACCGCGCTTACAGTGCCCCGCACTGTAGGGGCGGTTCAACCTACAGTGCATTTTTACAAAAAATCCGAAAAAAACTCATAAATAATAGCAAAAAAAAATTTTAAACCCGGGAAGGGCCCCCACCAGTCAACCACCATGCCTCTCTATTCACACCATATTTTTATTTTTCGGACTATGCATCACCCGGGATTCGAACCCAAGACCTCATGCTTGCGCGGTTCTTCCCTCTACCACTGCACTACACCATCACATGTGTCTCTATATAGTTTTAGTTCCCCACATATTGTACCCAACCAAAAGTAATTTGCTTATTTAAGGCCCTAAATGATATCAAATCAAAAAGTCGTCAACTACAAACTTTCATATCTTTTCGAGATTTACACTTTCTGTTTAGAAAGTTTTTTCATCCGAGGTCATTTATAAAATTTGAATTTCAAATTTGAGAAACTAAAACGTAGGTTTCGCATGACTAGATGAAGTCAAATAAAAAAGTTTTCAACTACAAAGTTTCATAACTTTTTGAGATGTACAAACTTCATATAGAAAGTTTTCCATCCGACGTCATTTATAAAATTTGAATTTTAAATTTGAGAAACTAAAACGTAGGTTTCGCATGACTAGATGAAGTCAAATAAAAAAGTTGTCAACTACAAAGTTTCATAACTTTTTGAGATGTACAAACTTCATATACAAAGTTTTTCCATCCGACATCGTTTACAAAATTTGAAATTTTTTAAACCCGCTTATACACCTACAGTGACCCTGACCACTGTAAGGGCGGCTCAATCACCAGCCGCCCTTACAGTGAAAGGGGAAGCGCTCCCTTAGTGCTAATTGTAGCAGATGTAGCAGATGTTACCATGATTTCATAATACACATTGGTTAATAAAGTGTTCCATCCCAGATGATCCAGTTATGCAACAGGGCTCGTTTCAGACTGCCGTGAGCCGTGTGATGATGAGTGTCATCTCAAAAACCAGCCAGCCCACACGTTGTGCTAATTGTGCTCAGTCATATGGATTGCAAAGTTCCAGATTAGTCATGCAGTATAACTTTGGTGTAGGGTGTCACATTATTCAGGATTTATTCCAGAATTTTCTGACGCTATGCATTGAGTGGTAGGCGACGTGCCCGTCGATAGCGAGGCGCCTATGGTGACTTCGTGAACTTTAAGATTTGCCGGCTCAGTCCTTCGAAGGTGCTCATAGGGGTAGGATTTGCATACGTGTGTTCATAGGGGTGAGTGTGTGTGCGTGTTGAACGTCTGCATTGTACTGTGTAGTCTAAAAAAAAAGGTCGTTTGAAAAATTAAAAAAAATCTATGACCTTCAGAATTTTGAAACTCCAAATGATTTGAAATGAAAATTTAATCAACGAAAGTTTTAAAGATATCATTGACCTATACAACTTTAGTGTAAATTTGAACTTTGTACTTGATATAGAAAAGTTCTAATGACTCCTTTGTGCTGCACAATACCTACTTTTTACGGGAGCCATATTTAAACGTTTATCAAAATGAATTTCTAGAGATGGTACCGAAGCTCGCACTACTACAATAATGTACGGTTCGGGATGGTACTGCAAGGACGGCTACCTCAGCCGCCCCTATGCAAACGTTCTTACAGTAAAATTTCACGGTAAGGACGGTTCCCCATGAGCCGCTCTTACATGTGTATTTATAGGGACAGTTGAAATAAGAACCACCCTACAGAACGATTAAAAAAATTAAAAAAAAATTTGGTGACCGCTGCTGCTCGCCGGGGACCGCCGTCGCGCCGCTGGGACCGACGCCACGCCGCTGCTCACTGGGACCACTGCCGAGCCGCTGGTCACCGGGGATCGACGCCACACTGCTGCTCGCGGGGGACTGCCGCCGCGCCGATGGCCGCCCTGCCAGGTCTGCAGTGGGGACTCAAAGTCGGAGACGAAGCCGTACTTGTACTCCCACTTCAGGAGCTTCTGCAGCGCATCCGCCTCATCCTCCACTGCGGCGGCTGCGGCCTGGGACGACGACGACGGGGACGGCTTCTGCAGGCCCATCTGTACGCGCGCATCGGGGTCGGCTCGGCGGTGCGGACCGGCGACGGGAGGGCAGAGATGGAGGCGCGCATCGGGCTGGCCTCGAAGAATGGGGTCGTCGACGGTATCGCGCAGACGGATGCGCGCATCGCGGTCGCCGACGCCTTCTTCACGGATCCTTCCACCAAAAGCATCCCACTTCCCTGGAAGCATGAGGCACTTTATTCACATAATATTTGCTCCAAATCATTCTTACCCATGACACATCTGCTCTGTTATAGAATTTATTGAGGTGTTTCATCAATAAGGCATCAATATGTCGGCTTAGATTGATAATACCTAGTCCTCTTTTCTCCTTTGGGAGAAAAAACTATTCGCCAAGTCACCAAGTTTCCTCCCTTTTTCTTTGCTGAATTTCCTCTCCACAAACACTGCTTCCTTGCTATATCAATATTTTCAATGACTCCTTTTGGCAACTTTATGGTGCTCATGGCATAAGTTGTAATAGGGGTGATAGCAGAGTTAATCATTTCCAATCTTCCACTATAAGAGAGCCAAGTAGAACATGATGACAATCTCTTTTCCACTCTGTCCATCATGGGGGTGAGATCCTCTATCTTGGGTTTGGTTGTGCCCATGGCCAAGCCAAGATATGTGAAAGGCATAGTGCCAATGTCACAGCCAAAAGTATTCGCTAGAATTGTCATCTTCTACGAGGGAACATTAATGGAATACATTGGGGGTTTTCTGTAATTGACTTTGAGACCTGTTGACTCAGTGAAGCTGAATAAGATTGACTTAAGGAACACAAGTTTTCTTGCATCAACTTGCATAAACATTAGTGTGTCATCAGCATACTGCATAATAGGATAATCTCCCCCCCTCCTGACTGCCATGCATCTTCACTGGTGATTCCTTCTACTACATTCATTTCTTATTTCTTGTTCCCAGTATCTCCTATTCCAAATAGATATTTGCTTTTCCATGTAGCTAAAATTAGTGGTGTCCATATGTATCCATTTGTCATCTTTGTTATCCCTCTATTACCAAAAAAGTTGTGTTGGTAGAGAGCCTGGGAATGAGGCACGAAGTGCCATGTATATATAAGAGAATCAAGAAGTGGGCTATATGTGTCCTTGTTTCCTGCCTGTTCGCGCCTTCCATTGTACAATCAATGAACCATGATGCACCAACAAGTTTCTTGTGGCACAACATTATACAATAGTACGCCAACCTATAGTTTATGAGATATTTTACCATGCTTGGAAATAATACGAGCCCTGACGGTCTAAAAATAGGTGGAACCACATGAGAGGAACTCCGGAACCGTGGACACGGAACTAGTTTTGAAGGGTACGAGAGTCTTTTGACATATAAGGAGCAGCTTCTCTGAATAAGCTTCTTCGAATCATGGAGTTGCTACGCAGCTGGCGGCACGTCCGATCACCACAATGAACACCGTCGTCACAGTCACCTGCGGCTCACCGTCTGATCGATGGATCAATCGATGCAGCCGCATGTTTCTTTTTTGTCCTGGTGACGGTGCTAGTGGTGTCAATTCGTCATCGTCTTCCCCGCTTAGTGCTAGTTGCTATTCTTGGTGTGTAGTTCGTTAGGTGGATCAGATCATGACCCAGGATTCGTGGGATTTTTGCCATTGTTCTACGGATCTTGCATGGATCGGCGGCTGGCGAGGTTGGATATAGAATGTAGAATTGGGAATTTGGGATCCGAAACTGATGGAGGTGAGAATCGCTACAATGTACTAAACTACCCTTAGAGAGAATTAAGGGAAGCAACCGGCTAAAAATAGATTAGAGAGAGATTAAGCACAGTAAAAATTCTCATAGTTTGTGGGCGAGTATAGTTTAAGGACAGTTTTGGTAGGGTTATAGCTTCTCTGGAGTAGATGAAACAATTTGGCAAAATCTTTGGAGTGGCTACAAAAATAGAGGTATGTACAGGTACCAAAAGGAGGAAGTATTCAATGGTACCAAATGCATAGTAAATTGGTGGGGTCAGCACAAAGAATTGGGTGCGCTAGCAGAAGTTTATATATTTAACTAAGGGCAATCTATAATGGGATAAGAGAAATTTTACAGTGGTCGGGAAAAAAAAAAAAGATAGTTCACAAGGCAAGGACAGACAATTAAAACAGGAGGTACCCATGTAGTAAATTATGCGGTCGCCAGTACCAAAATTTGTGAGCTAGTTTCAATTTTTCTTGAATTTATTATATTTTTGGACACAAACAATTCAGAAATTTGTTATAGTTTTGTTCGGCAAATCTAGAATTTCCCTCCATTCTCTCTCAATCTCTGAATTATATCATGACCGAACATGCTTTTGCTCACTGGCCGCCAACCTCCCCGAGACCTGAGTGCACAAATGCGCATATCCAGAGAAGGCGGGCAACACGAAGCTTTTGGTCAGGCTGGCGGAAAAAAATTGGGTGAGCCCTCGCGCATTTACCACTCGGTGCGTGCCCTACGTGGATGGATGACGCGTGGCATGCAAGGCAAGGAAATCAATCTCCGTTTGTCTCGCTCCCGGAAGCCGTGGCCTGCCTGTGGACTCTCTCGGACGCGGCTCGCGGCTCTCGTCTCTCGGCTGCCGCTCTCTCTTGGCTCTCGTAATGATGCCGGTCTCCCTCGTCTGCGGCTCTCAGAGTCCATGCGACCTCGCAAGGAATTGCCGTAGACGTGTAGTATTCTGGCCGTCTTTTCTACTCGCTACATATCTCGTTCGCTAGCTAGCAAGCAAAGCAAGCAACTGAAAGCTGTGCCATGCAAGCACGACCGAAAGGTGTGTGGCATTAGCATATTGCCGTCTCTTGTACTGAACAATTGCAGCCTTAGTACAAGTTCTGATAAAGGCTCAATGAAAAAGTTAAACAACATTATCAATTCGTCATATAAAAGGTGTACGAGTACGAAACCAAATGGTTTCATTAGATCAACGAAAAATGTTCCAAATGTGTGTTTCATTATCAATTCGTCATATAAAATTCTAGAGCGAATTTCTCCGTTACATATTTTCATGATTTGGCACTCCATTGAAATGTAACCTTCTAACAGTGGATTGCGTCGTGACATCTTGATCAACTCCAATTAAGAGATTTGTATATCCTCCGGGTATATATGGAGTAGGCATTGTAGAAGGATCCGGAATGTAATTATAATACGACACCGTGGGATTCACGTATCCACCTTGCATGAAAGGAGGAGGCATGGTCGAAAACTGCATAGCATTTTGATCCGCCTATGTCACAGAATTTGGAGTGTTAATAATAAATCATGAACGCAAGTGAATAATTATATACGAATCAACTAATATCTTACAATCATTTGATTTGGATCAGCACGTTCGTCCCTGGTCTGTACGCTTGTATCTTCACCTGCAATCAAATATACAAGATAAGATAGTAGAAGTTTAAAAGTAAGTTATAGTAGCAAGCATATACTATAATGGTTACGGTCATACCTTTCTTCTTAGCATTGCTCTTTTTCTGCTTCCCAGATTTCTTTTCAACCACATTTTTCACTCGTGTATTCTTTGGACCTTTTATTACTTGAGGAATTTTAAATGATATCACACCGTTTAACGGTTCTCGAACACTTGCATTTGGAACTGCAGAAACCTCATTGGATTTTTCATGATTCTCGCTTAGATGAGTATTAATTCTAATAGTAAGTGAATTGCCCACCTCTCCGAATAAGTTTTTGGTTTGAACTGGTTGGTGCATGCAACTCAATACCCAATATATAAATGAAAAAATGATTGGTAGCGTAATGTTTTTCTGATCCATAATCCATTATTGTCTATAATCAACTGGCAAGTGCCCGATGATGAACTGCGAGGTGGTGATTATCTTGGAGCACAGGCGAAGAATCAGGAGACATTTAAGGTTACAAGAAAGAGAGCAATGGATATAATAAGCGAGTAAGGAGGAAGAAGAAGGAGGCGAAGGGGGAGGAAAAAAAGGAGAGCGCGAGGGCGACGAGGGGACGGGAACGCCGACGAGCTCCGCCGACCCCAAACGCTGGCGAGAGGTGGTCACCAGCGACGAAAAGTAGGAGAATCGACTCGGCCGGCGACGCTGCGTCGTTTGACCTAGGTATTTCCTCTCTTCTCGCGGTGGTTCCTTGCCTTCGTTGGGGCGACGGGTGGTTGCGGTTGCGGTTGTTCGTTGTCAGGGAGAGATTGGTGTGATTGGTTGAGGTTTGTGTGGGATTGGAGGTGATTGTGTGGTGTTGCTGCTATGGGGAATCGGCGCCTGACGCTCGCTTACCCGCCATACGTGCTTGCTTCGGATGAGGCCAGTAATGGTGGGGAAGGTTGCAGCAGATTTGCAGAGGAGCGTCATGGATGTTCGTCAGAGTTTGAGGTTCTGGAGATGGACTCAGAGGACTGGATGAGTGCGCAGCATTTCGGCATGCCTGGGTACCCGAGGAGGAATCCCTCAGTTGCATTCGGTTTGCCGAAGCACTCGCAAGAGCCGGAAGCGATTAGAGGGAGCAGAGTTCGACACACAAGGGTGCCACCGGTCACGGCTGTGGATGATTCCTCGATTGCTATGGGTAATTTACCGTTGAAGTTCTGTTGGCCATCGATGGAATCGGCAAATTCGAAGACGTTGAGGTCGACTGATGAGATTTTGGCTCATTTGCGCAAGCCGCCATTAGAGCCGAGCTTGAAGGAGTCAGAGGAGGAGCGGGTCCGAGGTGGGAGGGGATCAGGGAAGGAGAAGGCTGAGACTGCTGATGTGGGCCGGCCCAAAAGCAATGGGCCGAGCACGAAAGTTCACAAGCCCATGCTGGAGTCCATGTTTTCTCACTCGTACATACCCCCACCGCGGCAGAGACCCATACCTAAACCTAATCCTCACTCTCACCGCTGCTTCTTCTGGGTGGAGGCGTCCAAGATCTGGGACGCGGCGGCGGAGCGATTCCCAGCGAGAGAAGAGGAGGTGCAGAAGTATGGCGGTGAAGCCAAGGTCCTGCGCAAGGTGGTGCCGGCCACCGACGACGGGAGGGCGTTTGTTGAGGTAACCAAGCATTCCATGGATAAGAGAGGAGGTAGGGAGGGGCTCGGGTTCAATGGAGCTAGAGATGGAGAGCGTTACCGTGAAGGGAGTGTGGAGCATCAAGACATGCCTAGAGGTTGGGATGGCCGTAACAGAGAGGGTTTTGGCAGAGAGGGCCGTGATGGTCAGAATAGACAGCAAGTTAGGTTTCAGAATTTAGATGACATCACTGAGAGGAAAAGAAGTGCAGAAGATGATCTGAGAGGACATATAGATGACAGGAAAAGAGGGTATAATTATCAGCAGTGGGATTATTCTCAGGGTCAATCTGGTGCTATGAGATGTTACAATTGCAATCAGGTGGGTCATCACCACAATGATTGTCACAATGATCCCTTTTGTTATGCTTGTAGAGAGACAGGGCATAAGTCCTTTCAGTGCCCATTGAAGTTTGATGCCCAAGGGAAGAATGAGGGGCAAAATCTTACAAAGAGAGCAGGCAATCAGCCAGTTAAGGTAGAGTTTGTGGCAGGAAAGGACAACAATGCTAATCTGTTTGCAAGCAGCAAAGGGCTGATGCTCTGTGGACATGGTATTCCACACCAGTCCTTTTATTCACTAGAGATCCCAGAGCCAAAGAAAGTGAGCAAAGCAAGTAAAGATGGTCCAATCAAAGCTATGGTTTCTATTTTAGAAGGAAGAGGAACAAGAGAGAGGGTCAAGAAGGAGTTGCAGTACTGGGTCAACTCTGAATGGGAATGGAATGTTAGAAGAGTGTCTGGCAGTGAATTCCTTGTAGACATGCCTTCCCAGTCAGTGTTGAATGTACTGAAGAATATGCAAAAGAGGACCTTTGTAACATCTCCTGACATTGTGGCTGTAGTAGATGAGACAGATGCTGAAGTAGATGTATTTGGAGAATTGCAAACTGTCTGGATCAAAGCTAGGGGGATCCCTGATTTTGCAAAAACAGAATATGCAGTTAAGGAGTTGGCCAAGCTGGTGGGCAAGCCTGAAGAGGTATACAAGCCATCTTTGCATTGGAGATCAGTTTGGGTGAAAGTATCTTGTACCAATCCAGCAAAGATAGAAGGGACTTCTGAGGTATACATTAACAACAAAGGTAGGAGAATTACTTGGTTCTATTCAGAGAAGATGAGAATGCTGCCACCTAAAGAGGATGATGATGATGACTGGGAGGAAGATGAGGAAGCTACAGATGAGGAGGATCCTGATTCTCAAGAGGAAAGGTGGAAAGAGTTAGGTAGAGCAGCCCCAAAAAGAATACAAAAGGACTGAATCTGGAGGAACATCAAAAAATCATGGCAAGTCTCATGCTCAGGGTGAGAAGGTGGAGTGCTCTGACTCAAGGGGAGCCAGTGAGGATGACAAGGTAGAGCAGAACTCAGCTGTGGTGTTCCAGGAGGATACAGCAGAAAGTACTACCCCAATTGCTCCCTTTAGTGCTGGTCCAGATGATACAACACATGTAGGGAGTGCTGGGGTGTGTGGGGATAATGCTAATGGTGATACAACTATGTTACCCACCTCTACCCATGCTGGTGTGGAGTTTGTTGCTCAGCAGACAGTGGGTGCAAACTCAGAGTTGGAGATGGAGAAGAGTCAGCAAAATAATGATGTTGTTGATGGTGTGGATGCACAGGGGGGAGGGAGTGAGAATCTGGAAAAGATGGCTAATGATCTACAGATGCTGTTGCAGAAAACTGTGCTGGGAATTCCCACTACAAGACAGAGTACAAGAGTGCAGGATAAAGAAGTGGAGGTCCTGAAGAAAGCTGAGGCTAATAAAGCTGCTCGTAAAGGTACTTGTTCACCTATTCATGATAATGCTTTGCTTAATGTTCCTAGCTGTGATATTAATAGTATTGCTAGTATCTGTGGCTTTTCTCTTGGTGAAACTGAGCAAGTTAGAGTAGGTAACATTACTTTAATTCAGTCTAAGGAGGACGTGATCAATTTGCTTGCTAAAGCTAGACAGAAGTTGTTAGTAGAGGAGGAGAAAGGAAAAATAGAGGGGGCTCAACAAGTAGAGGGAAGGGATATTTTAGAAGTACAAGTTGTGGAGAATCAAGAAGCTCAGAATCTGTTTGATGAACCTGGATGTTCTGATGATGCTGAGAGAGCTTCTAAAAGGAGAATTTTAGATGATGAAATTAGAGGTAAAATAGATGAGAACCTTGGAGAGGATTTGATTGGAAATCTTGAGAATTTATCTATAGAGGAGGAGCTAGTTAGAGGTGTCTTGCCACAAGATTGAAATTTAGAATGAAAATCCTTTTCGGAATATTAGAGGACTTTGGGGAATGCAGGTAGAAGGAAGTTACTGTTAGAGTTAATAAACAAATACTCTTTTGACTGTATTTGTCTTCAAGAGACAGTCAAAGTTACTTTTACTAGAAGGGAATTGGACAGAATGGCTGGTAACAGGGACATGTTCTGGTCTTGTGTTCCTTGTGTGGGACACTCTGGTGGTATGTTGATGGGAATAGACAGAGAGGTGGCTGAGGTTAAAAGTGAAGATAATGGAATTTTCTTTCAGAATTGTAAACTTGAGATGTTGTCAGATAGATTTAGTTGGGACCTGATCAATGTGTATGGCCCTGCTCATGATGACAGGAAGCTAGAATTCCTGTCAGAATTGCAGCAGAAACTGCAGAATTGTGATGGCCCTATTTTAATAGGGGGAGATTTTAATTTGGTTAGATCTGTGCAGGAGAAGTCTTCTGGGAATGTAAACATTACACTCATGGATGCCTTCAATGATTTGATTAATCAGGCTGCTCTGAGAGAACTGCATAGGTCAGGTAGTAGATTCACTTGGAGTAATAAACAGAATCCCCCCATTATGTGTGTTTTAGATAGAGTGCTAGCTTCCAATGGTTGGGAAGACAATTTTGATTTGACTGTGGTGTTAACTGCTCCAAGGGTGGGGTCTGACCATAACCCTCTGATTGTGGATACTGGAGGTGGTCCACCTGCAAAACAGTTCTATTTCAGGTTTAGTGCTCATTGGTTGCATCAAGATGGATTTAGAGATTGGGTGAATGAGAGGTGGCCTAACAGATACAAAACAAAAATCTTAGAGCACTGGCACATTACTTCGAGTAAAATGAGGAGGTCTATCAAAGGATGGGGGCAGAATGTGGACAGTCAGGTAAAAAAGAGGAAATCTGAGATTCTGGGAAGATTAAGACAATTAGATGATTGCAGTGAATATAGAATTCTGGCACAAGTAGAGTGGGCAGAGAGATATGATTTGGATAACCAATTGCAAAAGATACTGTCAGATGAAGAGATACAGTGGCAGAGAAGGGGAGGAGAGAGATGGATATTAGAAGGTGACTCCAATACTAGTTTTTTCCACAAGTGTGCAAATGGTAGAAGAAGGAAGAAAATGATAACTATGCTAGAGATTGAGGGACAGGAAGTAATGGATCCTGTAATTTTGAGAAAGCACATAACTGATTATTATAAGAGCATCTCCAACAGTTTGGTATAATTCATTTGCCAAATGATGTGTTTTGGCAAGTTGCTAAAATAATTTAGCAAGTTAAAAATCATCTATCTCCAACAGTTCTCTATATTTAACTTGCCAAACATAAAAATACAAGGGCCCACCACGTAAAAGGTACTCTTCGATGGGTCCTCGGCCGGTCTCGCCCGTCGCGCCTCGTCGGTCTCGCGCGTCGCGCCGCGCGATAGTTGCTGCGCGGCCTCCCGTCGCCCATCGCCATCCGTCCTCCTCTGCATTTTATGCTTTCTGTACAACGGCAGCAGGTACCTGCAACTGTACATTTTATGCATTTTATGCTTTCTGTACAACGTCGAGCACAGTAAATATGACCAAGCATTCAGCGGATGCAGATATGGACAATAGGGAATTAAGTGCAAATAAATATCATACATGAACTTGTAATTCGATAATGGTTTTTGCTGAAACAAACAAACAGTTCTGCTGAATCCAAAAATAAAAGACATTGCTGTAGCAAGCACGCAACACACCTCGCCATGGGACAACTTCCGCATCTGGGAAAAGCAAGATGTGATCAGATTCGTCCTCGCCACAAACATCCTCATAATTAAACTGCATCATCTTCAACTCCGACGGTGCCTGGAACTCTGGAAGACGGTGCTCTCGCAAATTTGGAGGTTTTGGAACGAGACGGGAAGGAGACGGGAATTTTCCCCGGAACGAAGTGCCGCCGTCACGCGAATTCCCGATCGTCAACGAAGCGCTCGGCCGCCCCACGGCGCGGTCATGCGACGGAGTCCTCCCTTCGCGCAGCAACTTCTCGTCGAGAGTAGGAAGGACGCCTCGTGTAGGATTGTCGTCTTCCACGATCTCGTCTTGCCGTTGCACGGGCGATCTTCTCTCCTGACGGCGATCCGGCCGATCGGATTGGCGCTCGTAGAAACGCGAGGAATTTTCCTCGCCCGCGCGGGAACGAAGGCGTCACCGCGATGGCTCGCGATGGGGAGTAGTTTCCGCGCGCGTAAAGATATGCGCGCGGAGGAAAGAAATAGCAACTTGGGAAAATTTGCCAAGCACTTTAGCAAACTGTTGGAGAATATATTTTGCTTGTTTTGCCAAATTTTGAAGAATAACAACTCATTTACCAAACTGTTGGAGATGCTCTAAGGAACTGTTTGGTAAAGCTGAGGTGGCAAACATGCACTTAGATGCCAATATGTGGGATGAGGAACACAGACTGGATTTGAGGGAGAATGAAAGATTGACCAGGCCCTTCTCAGTAGATGAAATAGATCAGGTAATTAGAGGGATGAAGAGTAACACTGCTCCAGGGCCTGATGGTTTCTCAGTAGAATTTTTTAAAGCGTTTTGGCCTCATCTAAGAAGTTTACTGGAAGAGATGTTAGATGAATTAAGTGCTGGGAGATTGGACCTGTGGAGATTGAATTATGGTGTAATCACATTGTTGCCCAAGGTTAAACCTACTACTCTAGTGAAGCAATTCAGGCCAATCTGTTTGCTCAATGTTATCTACAAGATCATTACAAGAACTTTGACATTGAGGCTTACAGAAGTGATTCAGAAGGTGATCAGCCCCTTCCAGACAGCTTTCATACCTAACAGATTTATACTAGATGGGATTATAGTTCTACAAGTGGTGCTGCATGACATCAAGAAATCTAGAGTGCCAGGTGTGATTATTAAGCTTGACTTTGAGAAGGCATATGACAAGGTGGACTGGAATTTTCTGTTAGAAGTGTTACAAAGGAAAGGATTTTCTGACCAATGGATATGCTGGATAGAACAAGTAATTAAAGGTGGGAGAGTGTGTATAGATATCAATGGAGAGAGAGGAGAATTTTTTAGAAGCTTTAAAGGTTTAAGACAGAGAGACCCCATGTCTCCTCTGCTCTTTAACCTAGTAGCTGATGCCCTGTCAGCAATGCTCTCTAGAGCTGGTCAGAGTAATTTGATTCAGGGTCTGATTCCACACTTGGTAGAGGGAAGCTTGACTCATCTGCAATATGCAGATGACACCATAATTTTGTTGCACTATTCTCTTGGGAATTTGTTGAATACTAGGACCATTCTGAGTTGCTTTGAAGCTATGTCAGGGATGAAGATTAACTTTGACAAGTCTGAGCTGTACTCAGTTGGGTTGTCTGAGAGTGAACAACAAACAGCTGCTGATATAATGGGATGCAAATTGGGAGTGTTCCCAATAACCTATCTTGGGATGCCAGTGAGTCATCAGAAGATTACCAAGGCACAGTTGGGTTATGTAGAGGAAAAAATTGGAAAGAGATTGGGCACTTGGCAATGTGACTACCTGACCAAGGGGGGGAGATCTATTCTGATTGATTCCTGCTTGTCTAGTGTGCCAATGTACACCATGGGGGTGTATCAACTGTATGAGGGTAACTTTCAGAAGATTGATTCTATTAGAGGTAGATTCTTTTGGCAGGGGTCAGGAAAGAAAAGGAAATACCATATGGTGAAATGGGAAACTTTGAGCAGACCAAAGACGTTTGGTGGTTTGGGCTTTACTAAGATGAGGAAAATGAATGACTGCCTGTTGGTCAAGTGGGTAGATAAGCTGGAAAGAGGTGATGGAGGCCTATGTTGTGAAATACTCAGGAAGAAATACCTGGGGGACAGAAGTATTTTTCAGATTAGAAATAAGTCAGGTTCCCAGTTTTGGAAAACATTGCTCGGTTTGAGAGATTGTTATCAGAAGGGTAGAGGAGTGATAGTGAATTCAGGCAGACAGACTAGATTCTGGATAGATAGCTGGATAGGGAACTGTCCTCTGAAGTACACTTATGCTAATCTGTTCAAAATTGTGAGGGATCCTGAGATCAGTGTGGCGAAAGTCTTAGTAGATGGGGAGGTGAAACTGGAGTTTAGAAGACAACTAGATGGGGTGCAAGTAGAGGAATTGGTGGATTTGGTTGGAAGCTTGGAGGGTAGGATGCTTAACTCTGATAGAGATAGAAGTACCTGGCTATTAGAAAAAACAGGCAAATATACCACTAAATCTCTTTACAATTTGCTGTCCTCTAGAGGAACAATAGATAGATTCATGATGCTGATGTGGAAAAGCCCCATCCCTCTGAAAGTCAAGGTTTTCATGTGGATGGTGGCCCACGATAAGATTCAATGTGGTACACAATTGAAAAAGAAAAAGTGGACTGGTCCAGAAAAATGCTTTTTCTGTGACCAGTTGGAAACTTCTGATCACATTGCATTTCAATGCCCTTTAGCGGTTTTTCTGTGGTCTTTCCTTAGAGATTGTTTTGGCTGGAATCTTGCCCCAACTAACATTGATGAGTTCTTTGAGAGAATAGAGAGTTGTAGAGGATCTAAACAGATGTTGTATCTACAAATCGGTGCAGGTGCTGTTTGGGTGCTGTGGAAGACAAGGAATGAAGTTGTGTTTGACAGGAAACTGCTGAACAATCCAACGGTGCTTCTACACAAGACGATCTCGATGGTGAAGCCCAAGTGGAAGCCAGCGGTGGAGGAGTTGTTGCATTTGTTGGTCGCCAATGCTGCAGTGTGAGAAAAAGTAGAATTTGTCTAGCAGGCCTGTGTATGAAAATCTTTGTAATATTCAGTTTTCAGGCTCAGTCTTGCGGGTAGTTTAACCCTGAGCGTTGCTAAACAGGCTATCTTTTGGTAGTTCAAGCAGAAGTTGAAGTGGAAGTAGAATTAGAAGTAGATGCGCAGTTGTTATGCTACTTTGTAAACTGATATCCCCAGTATGGTTACCTGTTAAGCTTTCTATAAAGCTGGGCTAAGGCCTTTCATCTAAAAAAATTATCTTGGAGCACAAGCACGACTAGTATCACGTGTGGTCGGAGTCGATCGGACCCGTCATTGCAGGTCGAGAAGTTGCTACAGTATGTGAAGCGCTCCAGCCGCTGCTACAGCCTCTGCATGCTCACCTTACTGAGTTCAAGCTCTGCAAGCTCGGCAGCCTCTGCCCTGACACCAGTAGCGAGGCCACCGTGCTCGTTCCCTTCCTCAGCGGCGACAGGGTCATCTGTGACCCCGAGAACGAGAAGATCAAGAAGATGCTCAATGACCTCTCACTCCCTCGTCAAGAAGTACGAGTAGCCCCAAGGCAGGGTCTGTGCCCCCTCTTCTCTACACGTTAAGTTCCTCCAGCTCTAAGAATATCATCAAAAGAGACACAATGATGTAATGTTGGTTGTGATCTGTCGGAAATTCTACAAGACAAGCTATGGCCGTGCCCTGTTCTGCTCTTCAATTCCTCCAACTGTACCAGTACGTTTTTTTTAATAAAGGATGAAACATCCGGCCTCTACATCCGTAGGATGTACACAGCCAATTATTACAGCTAATTTTAGTGGGGAATAACCTTACGGAGATTTGAATTCCGGGAATTACGGAGAGGCGATCTGAGGGGCGATCCGGAGGGCCTTCCCTGGCCGGCGGCCGCTCGCGACGGGCCGCTTGCTGGCGACACAGGCCGGCCGGCCGGCCGTCGTATCGTGCTTTCTTCGCTGCATCACAGCGGATCCGGAGGGAGCACTTCGCTGCATCAGACAACGCTGCCGGAGATCGCCTTCAATGTTTGTTCGCTGCATCTCAGCAGATCGCTGCCGCCCGCCGTTCGCGTGATCCGGGAAACCTGTTCCGCTGACACCGACGGGACGCCGGATCCGCCTCGGGTCCAGAGGCCGCTCCCTGGCTGCCGACACTTGCGATAAGGGATTTCTCTCTTTCGTATTTCGTTTTCTTCACAGTTTGTTCTTGTGTTTCTCTAGTTTCGGTGCAGTGAATCTAATGGAGGATGCCCTCTGTGGCACTTGCACCATCGCTACGGAAGGCTTTTCGAAGAATTACTGCAAAGGACTCCGCGTACGTTGATCAGGACTACGGCAGGAGGATGTTGGCCAAATCCAATCAAGAGGCTTGGCTTGGGACGTCCGCACACTTATGTGAAGGATCAGGCAAATTCTGGGATTCTGATTCGGAGTCTGAGTGTGAAGATTTGGGAGATGCCTTGGCAATTTCGCAAGGCACTGTCCAATGCCAACAAAAAGTACTTGATCGACCATTGCAACAATCCACAGCAATGGAGAGGACTGTGAAGCCAATTCTACCTTCATCTCCTAAGGCAATTCAAGCTCCATGGAGGAAAATCTGGAAAGGCCCTCTGCCACCACGACGCATCACGCCGGCGGCGACTCTTGGCGACTCACTTCTGCCAGCGCTGCAATCGGTTGTTGGAGAAAAGGTGTCAAGTCCAATTGCAATGACTTGTATGGCTCCTAGACCGACCAAAGGATGTGGGCCCGTAATTCCAAGCAGGCCCATCAACCAGGCGCGAGTCCTGCCCACACCAGACATACAGATCGCGAAACCTAGGCGCCGTCTGGTTAACGTCGATCTTTCCACAGCCGCCGCTCCCACGCCATCGTCGTCATATCGTGACGTACTCATGGCCGGTGGAGGGAGGTTTTGGGGGCGGGGTGCTGCGCGTGGACAAGGCGATCAACAGCCTAGCGGTGGTGGACATCCCTCGGAGGCTCGTGGTCGTGACTACGATCAGCGAGTCCGCGATCAGCCGAGGGACCGCGACCAACCAAGAGGTCATGGAGTCAGAGGTGGCGGCGCTGCAGGTGGCGCTGCCGTGCGTGGTGGGGGCACCACCAGGTGGCGGCGGTCATGGTGGTCCTCCACCAGTCGGCGGTGGACGCGGCGTTCCTGCCGGTGGAGGGCGCGGTCCTCAACCGAACGACCCTCCGGCGGCCAACCAGGGGCGCGGTCATGGAACCGCCCCTAACCAGGTGGCTGGTGAGGGGATTCAAGGCGCTGATGAAGGTGGGGCGGCCCAGCCCCCACCGACTACTCAAGCTGCTGCAACGGCCGCTGAGGATCATGGGAAAAAGCGGAAGAGGAAGGATCAAGTCAAGAAAGAGTGCACAATTTGCACGGAACAACACTTCACCAACCAATGCCCGCTGCTCCGAGGTCCGAAACCTACAGTGGCTTATTGTGGAGCTGCTGATGATGGGGCCGGTTTTTTCCAGATCCAGGCTGCTCAGCACCACCAAATTGTGGATATGGTCCAATCTGCTGCTGTTGCCCATATCACAGTGGAAAGAGGACAGGTCTCTGTGCAGTGACTACAAACTGAACTGGCTAGGATCATCCCGCTTCAGTGGACCTAGGAGGTGCAAGAGCTGGGGGGCCAATCCTATGCAGTCCCGTTCCCAAGCAAGTAGGAACTTGATCGCATGGTTCAGATTAGCTCAGTCAACACACGGGATAAGGATGCCACTTTCCTCATTGAAGAATTTGTTGATGATGTCCAGATAATCAAATTGTTGGACCAAGTATGGGTGACTGTCACTAAGGTACCCAAGGTGCTTCGTAGTTTCCTGCAACTTTGGGCAGTTGGCTCCATTATTGGTGCCACACAGAGGGTCGATATGGTCCACCTCCGGGCAACGGGACAGGTTCGTCTTCAAGTGGCAGTTCTTGATGCTAAGAAGATTCCTGTTTTCGCAGATGTCTGTGTTGGAAACTGCGTTTACCGCCTTTTTTCCAAAGCTGATGAGGTAGTCCAGCATGTTGCTATTGATCTAAATGAAGATTTGCAGGGGAATGGTGACAAAGATAAGAGTGCTGATGGTGAGGACCGTGAGATGGAAGAGGCCGAGGGTCATAATCTAGAGACCCCAAAAAATGATCAAAGTACCTCAAAAACTACTCAACATCCTCACCAGAATATAACCCATCAGCAATTGGCATCCATAGTTGAGGTGGTACTAGACAGGACTTGCTCTCGGCTTTTGATGAGATCGGTGCCCGGGTTATGCTTGAACCGCTTGATGCACCCATAGACCCGGGATGGCACGGGATTCTACTGCCCCCTAGCGCTGTGTTGGGACAGGAGGCCGACATCTTGGGTGACCACCAGGACACGGGGGTCTCTCCACCTACTGCCGAGGAGACAGCAGTGGGGATCACTGTGACCGACACTACAGGAGGAGGTTCTACATCACCACTACTTCCTCCTGTGGTCTCAGAGGACCTGGGTGCGGACCAGGTTGGCACGGAGGGCTCTACATCACCTGTTGCCCCTCGTGCTATACCGGAGGAGGACACTGCCGTGATAGCAGTGGAGACTGCTGTTGGCAAGGCTACGGGGGGAGGTTTTACTTCACCACCACCTCCTCCTGTGGTCTCAGAGGACCTGGGTGCGGACCAGGTTGGCACTGAGGGCTCTACATCACCTGCTGCCCCTCGTGCTATACCGGAGGAGGTCACTGCCGAGATAGCAGTGGAGACTGCTGTTGGCGAGGCTACGGGGGGAGGTTTTACTTCACCACCACCTCCTCCTGGGGTCTCAGCGGACCTGGTGGTGGACTAGGTTGCCACTGGGGGTTCCACGCCACTTGGTGCCCCTCGAGCGATGCTGCGACAGGACGACGGGGCCTTGGCTGCGGCGCAGCCCACTACCATCGAGGCTACGGGGGGAGGCTCTACACCGCCAGCCTCTCCTGTGGTCTCGGCTAGTTGTGGAGGGGAATCTACATCGACATTAACCCCTCCCCAGCTACCTCTGTCTGTGGTTGTTGGGGGGAGCTCTACATCACCTGTTGTTTCCCCTGACGACTTAGACAAGGGGGGCGAGGACCCTACGGCGCTTGTAGTGGTGATGGCGCCCACACCACCACCACCATCTCCTTTAGTGGAACTTGTTCCCACTGAGGAGGGAGCAAGTGCGTTGGAGGACCAGGTGGAGTTAGCTCCACTTGAAGAGATGCGAGAGGAGGTACCCAAACTCCCCCGACGCTGCCCCCCGATTTGCAGCAACGGCGATGAGCACGCTATGACCAAGGCACAGCGCTTGACGGCAAAGAAGAACCTGGAATTACAAGATACTTCTTTTAATAGCTTTTCAGATTCTAAAGTTGCTGCAAACCTTGGTAGGATAGGCATCAACCTAGGTGTGTCTAGTGTGGCTGTCCTTAAAAATCTAGAGGTTGATAGGTTGGTTCTTCAAGCTAACCAAAAAAAGTTAAAGTCCAATTCCCAAGTCACTATTCTAGACAGTGATGATGAGAGGGAAAACAGACTTGATGCGGTTCTCGGCCAAGCATGTGGCGATTTAAAGGAGAACTATTTGGATATGGAGAGTGATCATATTCAAGATCTCTCCCCTCTCCGTCGGAAGAAAAAATATAACAATGCCAAAAAATTAAATACCGGCAAACTTCCTAGAAAGCCAAAAACCCCTTCAAAAATTATTCTAAAATGAAAGGGGTTTTCGGAATAGCGAGGTCCCGCATACTTGGCTAAACACGAGATACTTGGCTGAATTAGTTAAGGAGGAGCAAATTAATTTTATAGTTCTCTCTGAAACTGGCAGGGATTCTTTCCCAGATCACGTCCTCAAAAATTTATGTGGAGGACGTGACTTCCTCTGGCATGGCGCCACATGGGAGGTCAGGAGGTATTCTCCTTGGAGTCGACCTGATGATTTTTGACATCGGGGCCATTAGCGAAGGGGATTTCATGTTAAATTCACCATTAGATGCAAAGCTAATGACTTCAAGTTTGTGCTTTATGCAGTGTATGGACCCGCCCAAAGCCCAAACAAAGGAGCTTTCCTCTCAGAGCTAGCCAATAGCTGCTCTAAGGAATCCCTTCCATATATTGTAGGAGGGGATTTTAACATAATGAGGAGTCCAGAGGAAAAGAGCTCAGGGGAATTTGACCCCAAATGGCCTACTCTATTTAATCTTTGTCATCGAATCCCCGGATCTTAAAGAGATTGTGATGGGCGGCCGCCAATTTACATGGTCGGGGCGGGGACAACCCAACTTTCGAGAAACTAGATAGAATTCTCGTCGATGCGAATGGGAAATTCAATTTCCATTATCTACGGTTGAACCTAGAGACAGAAATATTTCTCGATCACACACCCCTAGTCCTTAGCACGGTGCTTCGACCCACCTTTCCCATAACCGTTCTTTCAAATTTGAGAGGGGATGGCTCTTACAGGAGGGTTTTTATGATATGGTTGCAAATATTTGGCAATCGGAAAGTGCTGGTTCCACATCCCTTGAGCGGTGGCAGTCTAAAATTCGTAGACTTAGACAACACCTAAGAGGTTGGGCCATGCATACGGCAGGGTCTTACAAAAAAAGAGAAAAAGAAACTGCTGGCTCTTTTAGAGAATCTTGATAAGAAAGCTGAGGACTCCACCTTATCTGATCAAGAAAGCTGAGGACTCCACCTTATCTCATCAAGAAATTAATCTAAAACATTATTTAAAAGAGCGCTTAGTTTCCCTCCTAAGGGAAGAAGAGATAAAGTGGTATGAAAGAGCCAAGGTCAAAACCCTATTGAAAGGGGATGCAAATACCAGGTTCTTCCATCTAGTGGCAAATGGGAATCAACACATTTATAAACTTGAAGATGATCAAGGGGTTGTTGTTGGCGATAATCGTCTCAAAAGCCATATTACCACATATTATAAAAATCTTTCGAAACACCCGAACATTCGGGAGATCACACTAGTGGAAGATCAGATTTCAGATATTCCACAAGTTTTCCCCGAGGAAAATGATATCCTCATCAGCCCTTTCACTGAATCTGAAGTGAAAGAAGCAAGTGTTCCAAATGGAGCATAATAAGGCTCCGAGTCCGGATGGATTTCCGCGGGAATTCTACCAGTTATTTTGGGGGATAATAAAAAATGATCTCCTACCTCTCTTTATTGATCTACACTGAGAGAGGCCCTAGACCTTCACAGTCTTAACTTTGGAATCATTACTCTAATTCCCAAAGTTCCAAATGCTACTAAAATTCAGCAATATAGACCAATTTGTGTCCTCAATGTGAGTTTTAAAATATTCACAAAGGTCGGCACAAATAGGTTGAATAAAGTTGCGAAGACTATTGTCAATCCAATGCAAAGCGCCTTTATGCCAGGCGAAACATCATGGAAGGTGTCGTTATTCTACATGAAACCATCCATGAGTTACATACTAAAAAACGGGATGGCATCATTCTCAAAATTGATTTTGAAAAGGCTTATGATAAGGTCAAATGGGACTTCTTACAACAAACCTTACGTTTGAAAGGTTTCTCAGCTAAATGGTGTAGATGGGTACAATATATGGTCTCAGGTGGAAGTGTGGGGATTAAAGTCAACGATGAAGTTGGCCGCTACTTCCAAACCAAACGTGGCCTAAGACAAGGTGACCCAATGTCGCCTATCTTATTTAACATCGTTGCAGATATGTTAGCTCTTATGATTAATAGAGCAAAAAACGATGATCAAATAAGAGGAATTATCCCCCACCTGGTAGATGATGGTCTGTCAATATTATAGTACACAGATGACACCATCATCTTTATTGATCATGACCCAGAGCAAGCAAAGGATCTAAAACTTTTGCTATGTGCTTTTGAACAAATGTCAGGTCTTAAGATCAATTTCCACAAGAGCGAGATCTTTTGCTATGGTGCAGCCAAAGAGATGAAATCCTATTATACCACTCTGTTTGGATGTAATATAGGGGAATATCCCTTCCGATATTTAGGGATCCCAATGCACCATAGACAACTCCTCAATTCAGAATGGAGGAAGGTGGAAGAACGGTTCCAACAAAAACTCTCTTGTTGGAAAGCAAAGTACCTCTCTTATGGTGGGAGACTTGTTCTGCTTAATTCGGTTTTAAGCAGTCTACCCATGTTCATGATGTCCTTCTTTGAGATTCCTAAGGGAGTCCTAAAAAACCTGGATCATTTTAGATCAAGGTTTTTCTGGCAAGGATCTTTGGATAAACATAAATATAGACTTGCCAAGTGGAACATCTTATGCCGACCCAAGGACCAAGGAGGTCTAGGTATCCTTGATTTGAGCTTACAAAACAAGTGTCTGTTGGCCAAATGGTTGGCTAATTTACTCAACACGGATGGCTTATGGCAGTCAATGCTAACTCAAGTGGCAGCCAAACCGAATGACTCTCATTTCTGGAGAGGACTCATGCGTATTAAAGATGAGGTGTTGGCTAATGGGTCCTTTAATATCAAAGATGGGACCCATACGAGGTTCTAGGACGATACATGGGTAGGAGATAAGCCCCTAAAAGTGAATTATCCATCTCTTTATAATATAGTAAGAGATCCTCACGCAACTGTTTCAAAAGTGTTGACCTCAACCCCTCTTAATATATCTTTTAGAAGGGCTTTGGTGGACAATAAACTTCTAGAGTGGCAAAGCCTAGTAGCAAAAATTTCTAATGTTGTTTTGGTGGAAGGGTCGGATTATTTTAAATGGAATCTAAACGGTTACGGGTTATTTTAAATGCGATCTTTGTATCTCCATCTCATTGATACACAACCACCTTTTCAGCATAGGAAAATATGGAAGATGAAGATCTCTCTAAAAATTAAAATCTTCCTTTGGTTCCTCCAAAGAGGCGTTACCCTAACCAAGGATAACCTTGCTAGAAAAAACTGGAAAGGGAGCCAGAAGTGCATATATTGCAATAGGAATGAGACTATTCAACACTTATTCCTCGATTGCCCTTGTGCTAAGATGATTTGGAGGATCATCTTCTTTGCTACTAGACTACAACAACCAAGATCTATTCGCCATATGTTTGGCAATTGGCTTAGTAATCAACATAAGAAGGTCAAAAATATGATCCGGGTTGGGATAGTTTGCTTTATGTTGGGCTATCTCGGAGATGCCGAAATAATGTTATTTTTAATAAATTAAAAACTAATTCCGTTATGCGAGGTTATTTTCGGGGAGCGTCTTGGTTGCGCTTACGGGCTCGAGCTGCGGCGTGAGGAGGAGACCAAGGACGCACTCTCGGAGATGAGCAAGAAATTAGAAATTATTGCTCTAGAAATAACAAACAGAGGGTGGAAGAATTTTTATCGTCTTCAGTAGTCCTAGTCTTTGTTTTAAGACTTTGGATCTCCTTTTTCTTTATTTTATTCACAACACTGTAATAATTGGCTATGTACATCTACGGATGTAGAGGCCGGATATTTTATCCTTTATCTAAAAAAATTATTACAGAGTCTTACAAAGATTAAAAAGGAAGTCAACTGTCTTTAGGCGAAAAAAGCCTAGAAGCTAAAGCAGACGATAAAAATGTTTCCACCCTCGGTTCATTATTTCTAGAGCAACCATCTCCAATTTCTTGCTCATTTCCGAGAGTACGTTTTTGGCCTCCTCATCAAGCTACAGCTATGCCCAGAAGCGCAACCAGTATGCTCTCCTGAAAATAACCTGCATCACAGAGTTAGTTTTTAGTTTATTAAAACTAACGTCGTTACGGCATCTCCAGATAGCCCAGCATAAAGCAGCCACCCCAACCCAGATCAATTTTTTGACTTTCTCATGTTGATTACTAAGCCAAGTGCCAAACATGTGCCGTATCGATCTAGGTTGTTGTAGACTAGTAGCAAAGAAGATGATCCTCCATAGCAACTTTGCACAAGGGCAATCAAAGAACAGGTGTTGAATAGTCTCATTCCTTTTGCAGTAGATACATTTTTGACTTCCTTTCCAGTTTTTCCTAGCAAGGTTGTCTTTGGTTAAAGTGACACCTCTTTGTAGGAACCACTGGAATATCTTTGTTTTTAAAGGGATATTCATCTTCCAAATTTTCCTATGTTGAAAGGGTGGTTGTGTATCAATGAGATGGAGATACATTGATCTGACAGAAAAAGACCCAGATCTGGTTAGACCCCATTTAAAGAAGTCTGATCCATCCACCATCTCAACGTTGGATATTTTAGCTACTAGGCTGTGCCACTCTAAAAGTTTGTTATCCACCAAAGCCCTTCTAAAAGATATATTAAGAGGGCTTGAGGTCATCACCTTTGACACAGTTGCATGCGGATCCCTCACTATATTATATAAAGATGGATACTTAACTTTTAGTGGCTTATTACCTACCCATTTGTCCTCCCAGAACCTCGTCGTGGTCGCATCTTTAATATTAAAAGACCCATTAGCCAACACCTCATCTTTGATATGCATAAGACCTCTCCAAAAGTGGGAGTCATTAGGTTTGGTTGTCACTTGAGTAAGTGATTTAGAGATTAGGTATTTATTCCGTAGCATAGTTTGCCACATGCCATCTGTGTTGAGTAAGTTAACCAACCATTTGGCTAGCAAGGACTTGTTTTGCAAGTTCAAGTTTTGAATACCTAAACCCCCTTGATCTTTGGGACGACACAAGATGTCCCATTTGGCAAGTCTATACTTATGTTTTTTCGAAGACCCTTGCCAAAAAAACCTTGATCTGAAATGATCTAGGTTTTTGAGAACTCCCTTTGGAATCTCAAAAAAGGACATCATAAACATGGAGAGGCTGCTCAAAACAGAGTTAAGCAGAACAAGTCTCCCTCCATAGGATAGGTACTTTGCCTTTCAATAAGAGAGTTTTTGTTGAAAGCGTTCTTCAACCATTCTCCATTCTGAATTCAGGAGTTGTCTATGGTGCATTGGGATCCCTAGATACCTGAAAGGATAATCCCGTATTACAACCAAAGAGAGTGGTATAGAAAGTTTCCATCTCTTTGGCTGCACCAAAGCAAAAGATTTCGCTCTTGTGGAAGTTGATCTTGAGCCTAGACAACTGCTCAAAAGCACACAACAAAAGTTTAAGATTTTTTGCCTGCTCTGTGTCATGATCAATAAATATGATAGTGTCGTCTGCATATTGTAATATTGACAGACCCTCATCTAAAAGGTGAGGGAGGATACCCCTTATTTGGCCATCGTTTTTTGCTCTATTGATTAGGAGAGCTAGCATATCCGCAACGATGTTAAATAAGATAGGCGACATGGGGTCACCCTGTCGTAGGCCCCGTCTGGTTTGGAAGTAGGGGCCAACATCATCGTTAACTTTAATCCCTACACTTCCACCCGTGACCATACTCTGTACCCATCTACACCATTTAGTGGACAATCCTTTCATACGTAAGGTTTGTTGTATGAAGGACCACTTGATCTTATCGTAGGCTTTTTCGAAATCAATTTTGATTATAATTCCATCTCGTTTTTTAGTATGTAACTCATGGATGGTTTCATGTAAGATAACGACACCTTCCATGATATTATGTCCCGGCATGAAAGCTGTTTGCATAGGATTCACGACGGTTCTAGCAACTTTGTTCAGCCCATTTGTGCCCACTTTTGTGAATATTTTAAAGCTCACATTGAGGACACAAATTGGTCTCGTATTGCTGAATTTTAGTAGCGTGTAATCAAGATAGAGAGAGAACAAAGATCAAACAAAAAATGTATTGATTTTCTTGCTCATCTGTTCTCCATCGGCAGGTATGAATCAATTAATGGTACCTTGTTGCTCAATAATTCAAGTCAAACACTAGCACATGAATGTTTCATTTTCTGAAATCGACCATTTGTACATGAAACACAGTGGCGATGAGCACTTCAGATCCGACAGAAACTCATGGTGAAAATGTTCCTGGTCACCTACAGCTGACATTCACCACTGAGGAAAAAAAAATCGGTGATTATCAGCACTCAGTTGTTGTTGGTAATATAAATGTTGAAGTATTGTAGTCTCGTATAGCTTTATCTAGGTTCCTAATGTCTCTAATTCCAAGGAGCTCTTAGCACACTTGGCTAGGCCACTCAATGTAGCCACTAAGGTTCGAATCCCGTTAGGAGTGAATTAGGGTGGCTATTTTCTTCGTAATGAAAAGCCCCTAGTTCCTCCTATGTTGGGTCGAGGTTTTTTTTTTTTTTTTTTTTTTACTGCTGTCTGCTCATGTATCTAATGATTTTTTTTTTTTGACTGAACATCTGATGATTTGGTCCATTCGTACTCTAATATTTCTTCCCTTCGTCTCTCCTCAAACTGTCTTCTTACAAATTAGAATGGCGACATGAATCCGGATGTGATATGTATTCGTGTTCCAGGCAACCTTCATAATGATTTCACCAGCGGAACATGTGAGAATGGGCTACGTTCTCCAAATTTAGACAGGGCGGGTAACAGATGTTATCATGTTATCTAAAATTTGTTGACATTTTACTTTTTCTTATTTACGTGAACTTTGTGTCCACGTGTACTTCAACATACGTTGCACAAGCTGAAGACCCATTCTGGTAGGAGGCATGATCATTCTGTAAGCAAAACAAAAACCAAATAAAGACACACTAAGTTCTCAAGAATTACTAATTCTGAAGCGGCTATACATGTACATCAGACATACTCTCAAAGTACAAGAAATTGCGTCGCAAAAAACAAAAGCAGAATAAAGTGTTCTTCTTTCACCGTAAGGCCAACTTCAGGGATGCTGCTGGGTATGGGCCCGCCTCAGCTCACCTGCCCAGGCTGGATCTGTGATCTAGTCGACATGCGATCCAACCTTCTCTAATTAACCAGCGGTACATCTTCATTCTTTATTCGTCCTTCTTTATTCATTTCTTATTCACGGTGTCTCCAATTCCAAATAGATCATACTGCTTTTCTAAAATTAGTAGTGTCTATATATGCCTATTCTTACCAAACAAATTGTGTTAATATATGGGGGCACTGAGAATGAGCCATGAAGTGCCATGTATATATAAGAGAATGAATGAGGAAGTAGACTTGTCTCTGCCTCCTAACTCTCCCTTTAATAGACAATTAATTAATGATCATGCACCAACAGTATGCTATACACTAGTCCACCAGCCTATGCTATATGGCCTTGTAATTTAATATAAGGGCAAGTTTTGGGGTTCTTGCAGGGGCGGATCCACAGGGCGTGCTGCCCGGGCTGTAGCCCACCCTGGAAGCCACAATTTCCATGTAAACTACTGTATATTAGCTCCTAAATTAGCATTATTTTCTTAATTTAGCCTTAATCTCTATCATTTAGCCCCCTGAGAAGCTAATCCTGGATCCGCCCCTGGGTTCTTGTTCCATGAAAAGTTACTTTTGAGCTACCTTCTTTGGAGGAGATGGATCAATTTGGGAAAATGATTGGCAAAATAATCTGTTATTTTTTTAGGCACTAATGGAAGTTCGATGATTTCAAATGTTATACACTTGATAAGCTGGAGATCAACAATAAGTAGTTATTATGAAATGAAAGGTTAGAACAAGGTTGCAAGCTTCTATGCTGAAATGGACAGCAGCGCTTAGGCTGTTGCTAAAATGCTGTGCTACAACCTCGGGTACCTAGTCAGTCTATATAAGCTAACGATCGACACTAGTACAACAGTTGAGAAAGAGACAAGAGGTACAAGACAAATCAACCTTCCATAATTTCTACTACGAAACATGCTCGACGCACTGAGGTTGTGTGAGGCCTGTAACAGCCGGTCGCTATGCCAAAATCTCTAATCAAAGACATGCCTCAACATCATCAAAAGGGACTCGCGCATCTTTGGCCACATCAGGGACGCAGTTTCTCAGTCCGAGATGATAATCATCACATATGGAGATTTCTGTGTCTCTGATGTGGGTCAGCAGAGAAGTGTGCAGCCAAGGTGCATCTGTGATGTGGGTCAGCAGAGACGCGAGTTGCCTTCACTATGTCTGATGTTGTTCATCAGACATATTGGCTACACTCGTATCAGATATAAGACATCAGAGACGTTGGTCTGAGTACACACATGTATGTAATGATGAATTAAAAAAATCAAAGAATCTCAATAAAAATCGTCAATAAAAACTTCAGTGCATATAGATCTATTTGTCAGGATCGACAGCGGGCATCGGCTGAAGGCGGCTCGGCGTCAGGCAACGGCCAAGAGGGACGGCGTACGCGGGAGTGGGTGATTCAAGCATATGGGCCGAGTAGCTGTTAAGTGGGCCGTGTTGGCCATTGCGCATGTAAGCGAGCCCAGGAGTATATAACTTTGGCGCAAGCGTGGCACCCAAACCATGGATGAACAATTCCCCATTTGCTGTAACCGCCTCCTGAACATTCCTCTGTGTCTGAACCTCGTGCTATTCCTGCTGAATTCTATCCCCAATTCCGTGCTTCCTCTCCCGAATTCCTTTCCAATTCCAGTTACCGTCGCATCCTTGATCCGGGTTGTGACAATTTGGTACCAGCTCCTGGTTTTTGGGGAAGAAATTTTTTCTCCGGAAGCATCAATGGTGCCGCCGAAGCAGGCTGAGTTGGCGGCGACGATGGAGGACCTCACCGGCAAGATGGAGGAGTTGACGAAGCAGCTCGCGAGTCTCGGCGACGTCAACCTGAAGATCACCGGACTTGAAGACATGGTGAAGACAGCCATGGATTCGGTGGCGGGGATCGTCACCAAGCAGACAGAGGCGGAGCTCATGCTCGCCGATCTGACGTCGCAGGAGGAAGAGGCGGTGAAGACGGTCACGGAGAACTCCAAGCGCGTCGAGGGCCTCTACAAGCGCGTCGACTCCCTGGACACAGCAGGTGCGGGTCCGTCGCCTGGCCCTGGGGTGCTCGGCGTTTTGCCGGAGCAGGCCACGGGGGGAGCACCTGCTTCCTCTGGTGGTGAAGCGCCGCCCGTCGCGTTCACTACGGTCGTACAACCCTCACATCGGGGGTTCGACCTCAACCTAGCACCCTCGTCGTCGTCTCCATCTCCGACGATGACGAAGGAGCTAGCCAACGGGCATGGCGATCACGGTGGCGGGTTCACAGCAACCCAGCCACCGAACATTCACAGCGGTATGTTTGCCTCCTCTTCGGGCGTTCCTGATCCTATGCGACCACCGTTTCCTAAGCTTGAATTCCCGAAGTTTGATGGATCCAATCCTCGTTTGTGGTATGATGATTGTGTGAGGTACTTCGAGGTGTACGCGGTGCATCCAGATTTGAAGACTCGGTTCACAGCGCTGAATTTCGTTTGCACCGCGAGGACATGGTTGCACACTCTGGAACGCCGAGAGCGCGTCACCAACTGGGATATCCTCTGCAAGCGTGTGCTGGAAAGGTTTGACAAAAATCAGTACCCTCTCATTCTGCAGCAGTTCGAGCCTGTTAGGCAGTCTGGGTTAGTGGATGATTATGTTGCTGAGTTTGAGAAAGCTGCTCATTCACTTCTGCTTTACAATCCTGGTTATGATGAGACGTATTTTGTTACTCGATTTGTTGCTGGGCTGAAGGAAGAGATTAGATCAGCTTTGGTGTTGCATCAACCAAAAATGTTGACACAGCTAGTGCTTTAGCTTTGATTCAGGAATCTGAGTTAAGCAGGATTAAACCTAAGTTTGTTAAGGGGTTCAACAAATCTGGAAGTGATAAAGGTGTTGTTGATAAGGGAAAATAGCTGGGTGTGCAAGGGGAGTCTAAAACTGTTCAAGGCTTTGCTGGTCTGAAGTTGTATAGAAAGCAAAATGGCCTCTGTTACAAGTGTGGCAACAAATATTCAAGAGATCATAAATGTCCTCCTCAGGTGCCTTTGCATGTGGTGCAAGAGTTGTTGGATGCTATTGAGCCTAATTCTGAACAGGATTGTGATCTAGAGGCTGATGAACAGACTGAAATTGTCATGGCTGTGCATCAGGTGGCTCTGCCAGCACAACCTAAAAGAAGGACTATGAAGCTGTGTGGTGCAGTGGATAACAAGGCTGTCTTGATTCTGGTGGACTCTGGAAGTGTGAGCTCTTTTGTCAGTAAAAGCTTGGTGACTAGGTTACAACTGAAGACCACTGCTTGTGCTAATGCTACTTTTGTAACAGCTGATGGTGGGAATATGCTATGCAATCAGCAGATCCCTGATCTCAAGTGGAAAGTGCAGGGTTACTCATTCAGTACTACAGTCGGTGTATTGCCTCTGCAGTGCTTTGATTTAATCCTTGGTCAGGACTGGTTGAAAGAATGCAGTCCCATGTGGGTGCATTGGGCAAAGAAAGTAATGAGGTTCACTTATCATGGCCAAAGGGTGGAGTTGTTTGGCATTAGACCCAAGGTGGATCAGTGTGCTGCTGTGTCTGCTGTGGATCTGCAGAGATTGTTGAACAGAGAGGAGATTCAGCATGGGGTGTTGCTTAAAGTGGATGCTCCTGATAAGATTGCTGGTAAAGATGAGCTAACCTGTTGTGCTGTGGCCAGTCAAATATCTGAGGACTTACCTTCTGAAATAAAATCATTACTCAGGCAGTATGAGGAGTTGTTCAGTGAGCCTAAGTCCTTGCCACCACAGAGGCCCTTTGATCATCATATTGATTTGATTCCTGGTGCATCCCCAGTTAATGTGAGGCCCTACAAGTACTCTCCTGCACAAAAAGATGAGATTGAGAAGCAGTTGCAAGAAATGTTGAGTAATGGGATTATTAAACCAAGTCAAAGTCCTTATGCATCACCTGTCCTTTTGGTGAAGAAGAAGGATGGGTCTTGGCGTTTTTGTGTTGATTACAGACACCTGAATGCCCAAACTGTGAAGAACAAGCACCCTATGCCCATTGTGGAGGAATTGATTTGTGAGTTAGCTAGAGCTAAATGGTTCTCCAAGTTAGACTTCAGGGCAGGTTATCATCAGATCTGTCTTCATCCTGCTGACACTTATAAAACAGCTTTCAGGACCCACAATGGCCTATATGAATTTTTGGTCATGGCATTTGGTCTCACCAATGCTCCAGCAACTTTTCAGAGCATCATGAATTATATATTTGCTCCATTGCTGAGAAAAGGAGTGATAGTCTTCATGGATGACATCCTAGTTTATTCTAAGGATCTGGACAGTCATTTGGCTCTGCTGACACAAGTGTTTGATATTCTAAAGCACCACAAGTTCTTTATTAAGCTGTCAAAGTGTTCATTTGCTCAGCAAGAAATTGAGTATTTGGGCCATTCTATTTCTCAAGCTGGGGTGGCTACTGACAGATCTAAGATAGATGCTGTGGAGAAATGGCCTGTACGCATGCTGAATTTCTGATTAGAACTGATCATAGAAGTTTGTCTCATTTGGTGGAGCAGAGAATTACTACAAAGATTCAGCAGAAGGCTCTGTTGAAATTGATGGACCTTCAATTCAAAATTCAGTACAAACAGGGTCCTCTTAATCAGGGTGCTGACTCCTTATCTAGGTACCCTGTGGAAAATCAGTTGTTGGCTATTTCATTCTGTAATCATGATTGGATAGCAAGAGTGAAATTGGGGTATCAAGATGATGACCTGGCTCAGCAGTTGTTAGCTAATCCAAGTGGAGACTTCACTGTTGATGAAGGTCTAATTAGGCACATGGGCAGAATCTGGCTGGGTCATAATACTCTGGCTCAGCAACATGTGTTGGAAGCTGTTCACAGTTCTGGAGTAGGGGGCCACTCTGGTTTTCAGGCAACTTACTACAGAATCAGGCAATTATTCTCCTGGCCTGGGATGAAGAAGGACATTCTGAAATATGTGCAGGAGTGTCCAGTCTGTCAACAGGCTAAGTTAGAGCATGTCAAATCTCCGGGTCTGCTTCAGCCACTATTAATTCCAACTCAAGCCTGGCAGATTGTGTGCATGGACTTTGTTGAAGGATTGCCTAAGTCTAACAAATTTGATACTATCTTGGTGATCATTGACAAGTTTACAAAGTATGGGCATTTTGTGCCACTAGCTCAACCATTTTCTGCTCTGACAGTGGCACAGGCTTACATTGATTCAGTCTATAAGCTTCATGGGTTGCCCCAGGCTCTGGTAACAGATGGAGATAAAATTTTTACCAGTGCCATTTGGAAAGAATTGATCAACAAGTCTGATACTAAGATGCTGATGAGTTCTGCTTACCATCCACAAACTGATGGGCAGACTGAAAGATTAAATCAGTGCCTTGAAGCAGTATCTCAGGTGTGCAGTGAATGCTTGTCCAAAACAATGGAACAAATGGCTGTCAGTAGCTGAACTGTGGTATAACACAAGCTTCCATTCAGCCTTGGGCAGATCTCCCTTTGAGGTACTATATGGGTATGCTCCATGTCTGTTTGGTCTTGATAATGAGATCCAGTTTCATTGTCCTGATTTGGAGCAATGGATGTTGGAAAGGCATTTGCTATCTGACATCATTAAACATCATCTTCACCGTGCTCAGCAGAAGATGAAGAGTTATACAGACAAACATCGTTCTCATCGGGAATTTCAGGTTGGGGATTCTGTCTACTTGCGTCTGCAGCCATACATTCAAAGTTCAGTTGCCCCAAGGTCTAATCAAAAGCTCAGCTATCGTTATTATGGACCATTTCTGATCTTGGCAAAAGTTGGTCCGGTGGCCTATCGTCTGCAGCTGCCTGACACTTGCAAGATTCATCCAGTGGTCCATGTTTCTCAGCTGAAACATCATGTTCCTCAGTCTACAAGAGTGGAAGATGATATTTCCCAAGTTCCTGATAATCCTGAAGCAAGGTTGGCTCCAATACAGTTTCTGAAGACTCGTTTATGCAAGAAGGGAGCTTCTTCAGTCCAGCAGATCTTGGTGCAATGGGAGGCGTTGCCATCAACACTGACTACCTGGGAGGAGGCCGTGGACTTGCATCGCAGGTTTCCGACTTGTCCAGCTTGGGGACAAGCTGGTTTTCCTGGGGGAGGCAATGTCAGGATCGACAGCGGTCGTCGGCTGAAGGCGGCTCGGTGTCAGGCAACGGCCAAGAGGGACGGCGTACGCGGGAGTGGGTGATTCAAGCATATGGGCCGAGTAGCTGTTAAGTGGGCCGTGTTGGCCGTTGCGCATGTAAGCGAGCCCAGGAGTATATAACCTGGAGCAAGCGTGGCGCCCAAACCATGGATGAACAATTCCCCATTTGCTGTAACCGCCTCCTGAACATTCCTCTGTAATCTGAACCTCGTGCTATTCGTGCTGAATTCTATCCCCAATTCCGTGCTTCCTCTCCCGAATTCCTTTCCAATTCCAGTTACCGTCGCATCCTTGATCCGGGTTGTGACACTATTATAGAGCACTCATGACCAACAATGCAAGCTAACATCTGTAAGCTTAGCTAACTAACATATTAACATGCATAACTCTTATTAGGACTACAGCTCTTCCAAACTTCAGCAGCTCATGTTCTAGTCTGGTCGGAGGGTCTTGAGCCAAAGCTGTCTTTTCTTATATATGGCGCTAAATAACTTCAACAGCACATGACAGTCTGGTCAGGGTCTGAGCCAAAGCTGTCTCGTGCTTTATCTGTGTCAGCCATCAGCCTTAATAATCCAGCAATAACTTTGAATCCTTTCACACAATTTGTACTGAACGGATACCACTTTGTCTAGCAGATCCAACGAATTGAAAGCATTACATTTTTTTTTGTTGTGAGAAGAATCATTATATATATCCATCTCTCTTCAGTTGAACGATCATCCTGGAGCACAAGGACGAGCAGATGTAGCACCACACGTCGTCAGAGCTAGACCCCTCTTCGCAGGTGTCCTAGTTGTTCGAGAAGTCGCCACAGTACGGGAAGCGCTTCAGCCTGACGCCATGCTAGGTCTGCGAGACGCTTAGCCACTACACACACCGAGTTCGAGCTCTGCACGCTGGCCAATCCTAGCCCTGGCACCAGTGGACGCCACGACGCTCGTCCCTTAATTAAGTCCGGTGCGGTGGCTGGTTCGTCCGTGACCCCGAGGACGAGAAGATGCTCAACGATCTCAACCTAATCAAGAAGTTGGAGTAACCCCTGTTTCCGTGCCCCTGTTCTCTTCTTCATTCAGTTCCTCCAGCATCAAGATGTACTAGCTTTTCTAAAAAAATATGTACTACAAAATTTTTTCTTACTGTTGTTGAGGTTCAGGTTAGCTTTGATGTGCTGCTGTCCATCGTGTTGTATTGATGAAACCTTGTTGGTCGATAATTAAACGGTAATGCTCAGTGGAGGGCGTTCGACGCGCGTCGAACAGCATGGTGGACCGCAATTGGGTTGAGCTGCGACAGCGGCCCGCGGCCACACGCAGACAACCCCCAAACCCCCCCCGGCTCGCCTCGTCATTTCCGCCCGTCCTCCACTCTCGCTCTCTCTCTCTCTCTCTCTCTCTCTCTCTCTCTCTCTCGCACGCTCGCCTTTAGCGTCGCCGCCATCGACATCTCGCTACCTGTCGGTTCTCCTTGTGCGCTCGCGCCCTCCTCCTTCTTCTCCCCTGCTCACGTGCCCCATGTTTCTTCTCGAGTAGCCATGGGGGAATGGCGTCAGCGGCCACGGGATCCGCCAAACCTGGCGGCGGCGGGCGCGGATCGGCCGGATCCGGCGATGGCGCCGGCATGGTCGTCTTCTTCTCACCAGCTCATGCGCGCCACGTTTCTTCTCGAGCAGCCATGGGGCAATGGCAGCGGCGGCCACGGATCCGCCGGATCCGGTGGCGGCGGCCATGGCGGCCGCGGCGGGCTCCGGTGGACCCGCGTGGGCTTCATCCAGGTAGGTCTTATCCTCCCTCTTCGTTTTTTTTCTTCTTCCCACCCCATCCCTTCCAACGAGGTTTTTTTACGTTTCTTTTTTTTAATTTTTTGTTTGTTTCATTGGATCTTCATAGATGTTTCATGAGTTTTAGGGATCACCATTGATGTTTTTCCGATGAGTGTCGGCAAGATTTGTTCGTTGTTTCAAAAGTTTTTTCTTCATGTCTCAGTTTTTTCTCGTGTTTCTAATCACAATCTGATTTGTTTCAATTGCATTCATCTCTTGTTTTCAATTTTGTTTGTATAATTTTTGTGTTTCCAAAGGCATGAATCCAAGGAGCAAGAGGGTGCGAGGGGGTCGCCTTTGTGTGCCCACGTGTGTGTACGTGTTGGGGGGGGGGGGTCGGCGTGTCCCGCACGCGGCGGGGGTGTGCGTGCGTCGCGAGGATTGGAGATGGGCCAGGCCTAGACCGTTCTAGTGCTAGACATGCTCATAATTAAAGGTCCTAATAATATATGTGTGGTTCATGATCTGTCAAAAAGCCTTGGCCATGCGCTTTTCTGTACACTACGCATATCTAGTATCACACCTAGCCATCACTTGTTTTGTTTTTCAGTTCATCTACCGGTAGAATTCCCCTTCAACAAAGAAATCAACATAAAAGAAGATGTTAGGCAGGCAGTTGCAAGCTCAGGCTTGGGGGGTACTCGTCCAATAGAAGCACTGTTGTTGCAGGGATATCTCTTCCTCTTGTTGTGCATCTGTGGTGCAGCCTGCGCCGATAGCTCATGTACATCTTCTTTCTTCCACGGAAAAAGTCTACATAACACGCAACCTTTAGTCTACTTTACACCCTGAATTATGAAACAGTGTATTCAGTACCCTGAACTTTTTCAAACCAGCTATTTTACACCTTATAGTGGTTTTGAGTCCTGGTCTTGCCAGCGTGGCAGTTCAAAATGACTACGGCACTTGGACCCACCCGTCAAGGAAAGGAGAGTGATGCAGGAGTGCTAGCGTCCCTGCCGTGCCCAACGTGGGCGTCCTCTGCAGACTGTGGCCGCCGCAAAGTGGTTGATAGCGCCATGGAAGCAGGCGGGGCGCCCGGCTGTGAGGACTTTGCGACGCAGCAACGGTAGCTCACTGGCGCTCCTGCTCGATCGAGAGGCTCTGGGGCCGGACGACATGCATGGACGTCGACATGTCGTGCTTCTTCCTTTCCTCTCTTTGCGTCTGCGTGCCGCCCTGTTTGGCTGCTTCCGCTGCGAGGCACGTATTTGAGCCCAGCATCGGCCCGCCGTACGTACCGCCACCGGCCAAGGTCATCGCGTCCCGCCTGGGTTCGCCCGAGCGAGCCCAGAGCGTATCCCCGCCGGCTCCAAGGTGTGTCTCGCCTGGGTGCGCCCAGAACTAGCAGCGTGGCGCGCTCCGCCTTGGTGGCTTTCAGCGGGACCGATAGGCCGTGACTGAGCACACTCCGCGCTACCCACCTGCCGACGTGTCTGTGTGAGCCAGCTTGAGTTGCCACGGCAGAAAAACCAGGAGTAAAACCACTATAAGGTGTTAAATGACTGGTTTCAAAAAGTTTAGAGTGTTGGATACACGGCTTCATAGTTCAAGGTATAAAGTAGACTCACATGGAAAGGTTGGGGGTTATGTAGACTTCTTCCTTTCTTTGACAGTGTAACTTAATTTTGTGTTCCCAGTGTCTCCGATTCCAATTATACACACCTTGCCTGGTCGATAAAACGTTGCCCATATGTAGCTAATCTTATTTTTATCATTCCCCTATCACTAAACAAATTCTGTTTCTACTGACTTGACAAAGAGACGTGAAATGCCATACATATATATAATAGGAAGTGTGTACTGTGGGGTGGAAGAGGGGCCGGGCTGGTCTGTATATCACTGCACCCAAGCTCCCACGTTCCATAATTAGAGAACCACCAACTGCATGCAGAGGCTACACCAATGCATGCTCTACGGACCAGTACTTTGTAGGAATAGCGCTCAGCTCATAAAAAAACACCAAGTGTTTTCTATAGAAATATAATCTCTCTTGGAAAACATTTGGGTAAGATAATTTGTCCTGTTTTTTTTTCGGGAATGCATAGAAGAGGCGAAGTGCTGCATATTTGACTTTACTTATTATGGGTTGCGGCTGGCTACCGCCGGCTGGCGGTATTCGCGTCCGCCGCTGACGTGGCCTGGACGACTGCGGACCGTGCAACATGGAGCAAAACTAGTTTACGCCTTACTCACAACCCTCTAAGCTGCACCGTATCTTGCCGGCGATTTGTGTAAGTGTGTTTGCCGGTTCGCCCTAGGCAACTCGCCCACGGACGACCGGTTTGTAACCCAAATTCTCTTCTTCTTAATGAGGCACGTGCTTCGCACGTTTTTGAAAAAAGAAAGACTTTACTTATTAGAAATTAAAGATCAACCAATAGTTAGTTATCAAATGCGGGGGGTTCTTTTCAGAGAATAGTTATCAAATGCGGGTTACGATTTTCCAAGGGATTGGAAAGACTCCATAAACTCAATAAATATCTAAAAATGACTTCCACACAGTTCCACTCTAATATTCATCTAAAGCCTATTAACTGCTGTGTGCAAGCATGGCAAGAGCATTACCTGCATTTCCTTTCCAATTGACGATGTGTGCAACTGCTTGCGGATATGAACATCAAGAACTACTCATTGTTAGCCCTAGGATCATCTAGCAGTGACATCTAGCGGGTATAAACTTTGGAATCATAGGTAGTGAGATCGAGAGAGAGGGAGGAAGAGTGGTAAGGTATTACCAGAGGGCTTGACGGGAGCGGAGGAAGAGGATCCGGCGGCGGCGCTGCTGGGGTCGGCCATCGCGTCGAGGGAGAGGAGAGGGGCAACGTCGGGGAAGAAGGTGTACGGCGCAGTGCAGTGGCGGCGGCGCGGAGGAGCTTCCTGTCACTGGCTGCGCCCCTCCTAGATCGGATTAGGGTTTTGTCGGTGGGTGTGGCGGCTCACGGTGAACCTCGTACTGAGAGCCGCCGGTCCCCACCTCTTTTTATAGCGCAGGGTGACAGGGGCCCTCCAGCCATAGTGGGCTGGGCGCCCCCGATCGTGGCGCGTGGGTCAAGGGGCCCGAGTTGGGCCGTTGGGCCCAACTCGGATTGAGATCATCCTAACATTCTCCCCCTTGATCTCATCTTTAACTTTATCTTTAACTTTACTCTTTCACTTTAACCTTTTCATTTTACTTATTCCATCTCGCATTTGTGCATAGAACATGTTTCATCGTCACGGTCTATTGCCGTTGGATTTCACAACTACAATACACATCTCTCGGTTTGAAATAAATAAATACTTTATCTTTGGGCCCTTATTATTATCCAGGAATCATAGGCTTCTCCTTAAACCCATGCCGGCTACGTGTTCAATGAACACTTTGGGTGGTAAGCCTTTTGTAAGCGGATCCGCGAGCATCTTTTCGGCTTATGTGCTCAAGATTTATAACACGATCCTGGATTTTCTCTTTCACAACATAGTACTTTATGTCAATGTGTTTGGCAGCACCACTTGACCTATTGTTGTGAGCATACTCTATAGCTGGATTATTATCACGGTATAGAGTCATTGGTCCATTGATGTCATCGACCACTTTTAAACCGGGTATGAATTTCTTTAGCCAATTCACCTTACGCCCCGATGCTTCATAGCATGCTACAAACTCGGCATACATGGTAGAGTTTGTAGTAACCGTTTGTTTTGAGCTTTTCCATGATATAGCTCCTTTTGCGAGAGTGAACACATATCCCGAGATGTGGACTTTCGTCATCTCCCGCATAATCGAATCCGAGTATCCTAAGATTTTTAGGGACTCGGATCTTCGTATGTTAGCATCAGGTCTTTTGTACCTTATAAATATCGCAAAACTTTCTTTACCAATTTCCAGTGTTCAACACCTGGATTACTTTGGAATCTGCCAAGCAACCCGGTTACATAAGCCAAGTCAGGGTGTGTGCATACTTGAGCATACTGTAAATGTCCAACAGCTGAAGCATATGGAACGTTTTTCATTTGGTTGAGCTCATACTCATTCTTGGGACACTGAAAATCCCCATACTTATCGCCCTTGACTATAGGTGCAGGTGAAGGACTACATTTATGCATCTGGAATTTCTCCAAGACCCTTTCAATGTATGCCTTTTGAGACAGTCCTAATACCCCCTTTCTACTATCTCGGTGAATTTCTATGCCCAAAACATAAGAAGTTTCACCAAGATCTTTCATCTCAAACTTTGAGGACAAAAATCTTTTTGTTTCCTGTAGTAGACTCGTATCATTACTTGCAAGTAAAATATCATCTACGTACAGGACTAGGAAAATGTATTTCCCATTCTTAAACTTTGTATAAACACAATTGTCCTCGACATTTGCTTTAAACCCAAAATTCTTTATAGTTTTATCAAACTTCAAGTTCCACTGCCTTGAAGCTTGCTTTAATCCATAAATGGATTTCCTTAGGCGACATCCCATCTTTTCTTTGCCTTCCACGACAAAACCTTTCGGTTGTGCCATGTAGACATTTTCCTCCAAATCCCCATTTAGGAATGCTGTCTTCACATCCATCTCGATGCAACTCTAAATCATAGTGTGCCACCAATGCCATTATTATTAAAAGAGACAATCTTTGCATGAGACTGGAGAAAAGGTCTCAGTGTAGTCAATTCCCTCTCTTTGTGTGAAACCTTTTGCCACAAGTAGTGCTTTAAATCTCTCTATATTCCCTTGGGAGTCATATTTTATTTTGTAGACCCATTTACAGCCTACTGTTTTGGCTCCTTTGGGAATTTCTTCCAAGTCCCAAACATCATTGGCACTCATCGATCTCATTTCATCTTCCATGGCTTCAAACCACTTGGATGAATGATCACTTCTCATGGCTTGTTCAATGAGGTGGGATCACCCTCCATTTGTTACTCTTCGGTGATATTATTTAATTCATATATATCGGTGGAGATAGCCGGCCTTCTTTCTCTTTGAGACCTTCTAGGGGCCTCTACATTTGGCACATCTACTTGTTGGAGGCCGAGATTGCCCCCTCATTTGTGGCAACATTTTCAATGGGTTCCGATGAACAGGTTCCTCATTTTCCTCTCGTTGTTACCACGGGAGGAACAACGATAGGTTCTTGCTCCACGGTGTCTTGCACTATTGGTGCGGGAACAATAGGTAGCTCAAAAAATGGCTCCCGAATCACGGGATTGGGTGCATACACCCGCTTCTCTTCAAGATCAATTTTCCGAGCAGCCATACTCCCCTCATCATTTCATCCTCTAGAAAAATAGCGTGTCTCGTTTCTACAAACTTTGTGAGTCTATCGGGACAAGAGAAACGATAACCTTTTGACCTTTCGGGATAGCCAATAAAATGGCAACTCACTATTTTGGGATCAAGTTTCCCAATATTTGGGTTAAACACTTTAGCCTCAGAGACACCCCCACACACGCAAGTGATCTAATGAAGGTACCCTTCCCGTCCATAATTCATACGGTGTTTTGGGCACCGATTTACTTGGCACTCTTTTGAGAATATGAATGGAGGTTTTTAATGCCTCTATCCATAAACTCAATGGTAAATCGAGTAACTCATCATACCGCGCACCATATCCATCGAGTACGGTTACGCCTTTCAGGCTACTCCATTTTGCTTGAGGTTCACCCGGCATGGAATACCGGGCAACTATACCATTTTCCCGTAGAAACCTTGCGAAAGGTCCAGGAACTTGACCATATGGGGTATGCCGACCATAGTACTCCCCCCACGGTCGCACCGGACTAGCTTAATCTTTAAACTATGCTGATTTTCTACTTCAGCCTTAAATATTTTAAATTTATCCAATGCTTTATCTCTTCCTTTAATTGGATAAATATAGCCAAACCGGGAGTAGTCGTCGTGAATGTAATGAACGAATCATAGCCATCCACACTCTTTACGGGAAAAGGACCACAAATGTCGGTGTGAATGATCTCTAATATTCCCGTGCTACGTTTGGCATCCTTTTTAATTTGCTTTACATATTTTCCTTTTATGCAATCGATGCATTGCTCTAATTCAGCGAACTCCAAAGGAGGAAGAATTTCATTCTTTACTAGTCTTTCTATTCTCCCCTCGAAATATGGCCTAAACGACGGTGCCATAATTTCGCCGTTGCGTTTGTAGTTCGCTTTCTTTTTCTTTTCTCATTTGTAGACGAGGAAACGCTATCATTCACATTACATATGGAATTCACACTTTCACATAGTGATAACATATATAATTCGTCTTGTCTGAAGGCAAGACCAACACAAATATCATTAAACCAAATGACACATTTACCATGTCCAAAATTACAGGTAAAACCTGAATCATCCAACTTTATTACACTTATTAAATTGCGCTGTAGTGTAGGAACATAAAAAAACATCTCTCAAGATAAGACTATAGCCATTAGGTAAATCTAATGTTACAACTCCAATTGCCTCCACTGCAGCCTCTACGCCATTCACAACGCTAATGGCCTCTTCTCTTTTTAGCGTAGTTCTCGTCGAAGTGAATCCCTGTAAAGAATTTGCAACATGAATGGTTGCACCAGAGTCAATAAACCATGTTGACTTTGAAAACTTTGCATACAGAGATTCATTTACAAATGAAATAATATTCTCACCCTTTTTCTTCATGAGATCCCTTAACCATCCAGGGCAGTCAGTCTTCTTGTGCCCCTCCTTACCACAGTGCCAGCACAAGTTTTCACCAGCCTGTGGCTTGCCCTGTTGCTGAAACTGTGGTCTCTGTTGCATGGGACCTCTCTTTGCTGGTGAGCCAGGATTGAAGGGCCTTTTGCCCTTCCCTTTGACCATGTTTGCTTGGCCACCTTGTTGGCCATTGATCCTGAGCTCCTCATCAACACAATGAGCAATGAGCTTGTCTAAGTCCCATTTCTCAGGCTGCATGTTGTAGCTTATGACAAAATTCTCATATTCTTTAGGCAAGGAAGTGAAAACAAAATGGATAAGGAGTTGTGGTTGTATCTCCAGATCCATTGCTTTCAGCTTGTTTACCAAGTGACTCGTTTTCAAAATATGGTCACGTATGCTACCTCCTTTGTACTTTTCATTTGTCAATTGCTTGAACAAATGGGTAGCATACACTTTGGAGGAACCAGTGAACTGGTTCTTGATCCTCTCAAAGTAAGCAACAGCGGTGTCACACTTTTCAATTGACCCCTGTAAGAGCTGGGTCAATTGTATTCTCAATGACAAAGACAACATTTCTTGTTGTCAATGACCCATCGAGTATGCTTTATGTCATAAGCCATCTTTATAGGGCCAAAATCTTTCACCCTTTTGTCCCATGCTTCATCACTTTCACTGGTCTCCCGCACCGGTTCCACAGGCTTTATGGGACACGGTTCAGTGAGCACCCAGTCAACCTCAGCTATAGTGAAAGTGAAATCAACCTTTCTCTTCCACTCAACGTAGTTGTCTCCCCTCAGTGGTGGAATCTCTCTCAAGGCAGACATCAGGGAGGAACTACCAGAGGGCTTGACGGGAGCGGAGGAAGAGGATCCGGCGGCAGCGCTGCTGGGGTCGGCCATCGCGTCGAGGGAGAGGAGAGGGGCGACGTCGGGGAAGAAGGTGTACGGCGCAGTGCAGTGGCGGCGGCGCGGAGGAGCTTCCCGTCACTGGCTGCGCCCCTCCTAGATTGGATTAGGGTTTTGTCGGTGGGTGTGGCGGCTCACGGTGAACCTCGTACTGAGAGCCGCCGGCCCCCACCTCTTTTTATAGCGCAGGGTGACAGGGGCCCTCCAGCCATAGTGGGCTGGGCGCACCCGATCAGGGCGCGTGGGTCAAGGGGCCCGAGTTGGGCCGTTGGGATTGAGATCATCCTAACACTCATGGCATTGGACAAGAACCTCTCTTAATCTAAGCACACAGTTCCATTGTTTGTGTATGGATCCATTTTTTGTCTTCTAGTTCCGTGCACCTTTTTTTCAGTTGTAAACAATAGATACATATGATTGCATTGGACGTGACCCAATTTACCAATAATTGAAGACGTTAGTAGCATATGTGCGGTTGATGATCTGTCAGAAATTGTACACGAGATGACAGGGCCATGCCCCGTTCTGCTCTTCAGTTTGTACAGCTATACCATACCAGTAGGACTTGTAATCAAGAGAGTTCAAAGTTCAAACAAAATGTACCAAGTTTCTTGCTATTGTTCAGGCTCACATTATCTTCATCTGCTCCCCATCGTCATGTATGAAATCAATTAATAAAACCTTGTTCGATAATTCAAGTCAATTAGTTTTCTGAAATCTCTCATTTCTACAGGAGACACCTCCATTATGTGAATTGAACAGAATGATAGTTGGCCTTTGATTTTGGTACACTACACATTTAGTACAATTGCTACACATCCCCTGTTCTGTTCCTCTAGCTGCAGCAAAACTGGTGGTGATGAGCACTTTCGATCTGACAAAAAAACATGGGAACGAAGTTCTCATTACCGACATTAACCGGTGAGGACAGAAACCGGTGGTTATGAGCATTCTATAGTCGGTGGTATTACAAAAGTTGTAGTAGTATACTCGCGCGTAGTTTTATCTAGGTTCATGATGCCTCTAATTCCAAGGAGTGCTTACTGTCTGCCAATGTTGGTGATAATTTGGTCCATTCCTATTCTAATATTTCTTCTCTTCTTCTGCCAAAATATTCTCTTACGAGTACAAAATGGCGACATAAACCAGGAAGCTTGATACTTTGTGTTGAAGTACATATAAGGATGTGATATGTATTGTTGTTCCATGGCAACCTTCATAATGATTTCACCTACTGCCTGCTGAGGAACATGTGACTACGCATTTACTACGTTCTCTTACTAATACAAAATGGCAACATGAACCATGAAGCTTGATACATTCTGTTCAAAAAATATATAAAGATGTCATATGTATTGGTGTTCCATGGAAACATATATTCATATTGATTTCACCTACTCCCTGCCTGCAGAGGAACATGTGACTGCATTTGCTACGTTCTCTCAATTCAGAGAGGGCGGGTAGCAGATCTTACCATGATTTCATTGTGAAAATAGGTGGAACGGGATACCCTTTGGGGCGTCCGGCTTCGTGTTAATATAGCATAGGAAAAGCCCCTACAATGACTTACAAGAAATCTAGGAGTACATCTTATGTTACAAGTTACTTGCTATACAAGTTGGAGCTAGCCTATCCTAGATAGCTAACCGAATGTGAGGATGATGACGGACACGAGTACATGACTCGTTTAACACCCTCCCTCAATCCCAGCCACTCTAAAGGGTGAGATTGCGCCTAAACTATTACAGCTCCATCACTGGTATTGCCTTGGTAAACCCATCAGCCAATTGATCTCCAGAGGCAATGAAACGAATGTCAAGTAACATCTGAGCCACCCTTTTGCGCACAAAGTGATAGTTAATCTCTATGTGCTTCATCCATGCATGGAAGATAGGATTAGCCAGGTATTTGGCTATCACACCATAACTTAGCCACTCGCTCTTTGATGAGGAACACAAAGCTCTGTCAATTACTTTTGCACCCACGTCATCTCTGCTGTAGCGTTTGCTAGTGCTTTATACTCAACCTCTGTTGAAGACCGTAACACTGTTGCTTGCTTTCGTGCAGTCCAAGAGATCAAGTTTTCACTAAGAAAAACTGCAAAAGCCTCCGGTAGAACGACGATCATCAACATATCTCCCGCCCACATTGCAAGATCGGACGGTTCTATATAGGAGAGACCCATGTGAAAGTACTCAGAATTATAGACATGGTGGTGATGGTAACTAAATTATGCAGAGCCAGTACCAAAATTATTGGGCTAGCTACAATTTTTTTTGAATTTATTATTTTTTGGATAAGGGGACAAACTAGGATTTTCATTCCCTTCTCTCTCAGTCTCGAATTGTCTCACGGCGGAACATGCATAGCTCACTGGATAGCACATCCACAACGCCAGCGCTCGGGAATGTGTTCTCCACCACCGCTGGAAGCATGCACATACATAGAAGGTGGGCAAGAGGAAGCTTTTGGTTGGCCATGGCGTTCACCGTGCACCCTAATCAAGAAGTTTGAGTTATCCCTCGGGTCCATCCCCCTCTTCTTCGTACCTGCAGCTCTAAGAATGTCGTCTACAAAGACATCAAAATCAAGACGTACTAGTAGCATATGGCCATCATGATGTAATGTTGGTTGTGAGCTGTCGGAAAATTCTATTCTACACGAAAAGGCATGGCCATGCCCTGTTCTGCTCTTCAGTTCCTCCAACCGTACCAGTAGGACTCTTGTATTCAAGAGAGTCCAAGATCAAACAAAATGTATTGATTTTCTTTCTATTATTCAAGCTCACATTGTCCTCATCTGCTCTCCATCTTGTGTCCTTGGTGCTCGATAATTCATGTCAATCACTAGTTAACTTACTACCACATGAATGGTTCTTCTTTTTCTGAATTTGATCGTTTCTACACGAAATGCATCCATTATATATGTGAACTGAATTCAATAATAGTAGGCCTTGGATTTTGTACACTACGCATATCTAGTATCACACCAAGCCATCACTTGTTTTGTTCTTCAGTTCCTCTAAATGTAGAATTCCCCTTCAAGTGAGCAATCAACATAAAAGATGTCAGGCAGGCACACAGTGAGGCAGTTGCAAGCTCGGGCCTGGGGGGTAATCGTCCGACAGAAGCACTGTTATTTCAGGGATATCTCTTCCTCTTGTGCATCTGTGGTACAGCCCCATAGGTGATGTGCATGTTCATGCTTCCATTGTTCGCGCCTTTAGTTTGTGTTCCCAGTGTCTTCGATTCCAAACTTACACACCTTGCCTGAGGAGATAAACCGTTTTCTATTTTTTTTTAAAAAAAAAATATTTGCTGTGTGCCGGCCTCACATAACAAACGACAAATATTTTTTTTATATTTTTTAAACGAAAGATATGCCGTGTGCCGGACTAACGTGACACACAGCAAATCATTTTTTTCTTTTTTAAGCAAAACATTTGCCGTGTGCCGGAGAGTTGCCATGTGCCCGGCACATGGCAAATCTGCCGTCAACTGGGTCAGCACCATAACGGCTACTTTTTTTTGCCGAGTGTCTCAAGGCACACGGCAAATGACTTACCGTGTGCCCGAGAAATGGCACACAACAAATATCCATTTGCCGTGAAGGCATTTACCGTGTACCATTTGCCGCCGTGTGTATTAGGGGATTTGCCGTGTCTCTGGTTTCCAGTAGTAACTGCCCATATATATGTAGCTAGTCTTATTTTTATCATTTCCCTGTCACAACTAAACAAATTATGTTTCCACAGGCTTTTGAAATAGAGTAGTGAAATTCCATACATATATAATAGTGTCTGTGGGGTGGAGGAGGCTGGTCTGTATTTCTCTTCACCCTAGGTCCTTTGTTCCATAATTAGAGAACTAGCAACTGTATGCAATGACACACTGTACTATACTAGCCCACAATTCATTCTCTACGGACTACTACTTGAAAGGAGTAGTGCTCTAGCACATAAAAAGTGACCAAGTGTTTTCTCAGAGCGACCTCTGTTTCAACATGCTCTAGTTTATTTACCGTTCATGGTGTCTCCTATTCCGAATAAAGATGTTCTTGTAAGTGGCTAATATCATCCATACACTCCCATCGATGGTACATATTCCTAGCTTTACAAGCAGAGAAATAAGCAAGCTAGAGAGCAAGCAACCATGCATACATCGGAATGGAAGAAAATGGACTGCGTGTACACTGCTCCCTCCCTCTATACTTATGAAACATGGGTGTGTCCAGATTAGTTCATTGAATCCTATATACCTATATAGATGCTGTAGGCCATTAACAATCATACATTTTGCAATAAAGCTGCCCCCATGTTGCACCACGTCACTGAAATGTATAGGCAATCAATTTCTTTTATTACCTTAATTAATCCTACCATCCACCTCCCATTAGAAATACTAGTTCACCAACCCATGCTCTTGCACGGGTTAGAATCTTATAAGACATTAACTAATGAGGATTAGTTATATTAAATTTCTTTTTTTTTCTTAAGCAATATTCTAAAATAATAGCTGGTACTCTATAGTCTATATTCATTTGTGATAATCTATCAAATATTCATTGATATGTTTTCTTACCCATATCCATATTTTTTAAATAACAGCTTTGTCTATCTACGATATACAATTAGTTGAAATATTTACTTAAATTATGGTAGTTTTAGCTGGAATGTCTATTTTGATGACATAAACCAACATTTTGATTCTTTTCCCCGAATTTTGAGCTTATAAATTCTTCAGATACAGTACTTATTATTTACGGTGCTATTATAGTCTACCAAATTAATGGCAAAAATTTCTGTCACAGTAGCATATGTTTGAATCCCTATGGGGACAAACTCCTAAGCTAGGTTTAAAAAACACAAAAAAAGGTAGAGACAGCCCCACCGACTGTTCAAAAACATTGTATTACTATGTTGATAAAACATTATATGTGATGCTAAGTATGGATTACATCAAAACTTATTTGCACGAAGTAATACATTAAAATAATAATAAAAATAATACCTAATAGTCAATAAGTATCATACCATATGCAGATAAATTAATTTATAATTATGGGATCTAGCAAAATGACCATACCGTTAGTCTACTGGTGCGGCCAATGCTGACATTATTGTAGATGTCCCATATGTCGTTGATGTAGATGTGGGCCTGTTCTCAATGTTGTGGGCCTGCCAACTCTATATGCATCCAAACAATTCCAGCCACATACCTATGAGCAATGCATGAATGCATGAATAGAGAAAAAAAAAAACAAATTAGTTTTTCACATTCAGAGGATGACGTGCATGTCGTCACCCTCCGCGCCCTTGGAACGTACCGTCTTCGATCTCCAGTGGACAACGTAGACCAACAATGATGCACGGGAGCTTCGGACATTGATAGATGAAGGAGGCGTTGATCCATGTTTGTCTTGACTGCACAAAACCTAACACGTGTCGCAATTGGTGGTACTGATAAATGCGTCGGCTCCAATCTGCCATTGACAAAGAGCCGAGGCCTGATGTTCTCCATGCAGTCGGGGTTTGTGTCTGTTCGTAACGATCAAAGTTATTAAAAATTATACATGATACTCGGATAATATCAAAACTAAATTATACAAAGTAATTTAGGAGCATTAGAATTAAAATAAAAATTATACATAATGATCAGTAAGTATCATGTCTTGTATGTTGTAGGAGAAGTGATCAAAATAAATAGAATATGCATTTAGCCGTGTAGGACAGCACTTTTAGACTAATTCTGCAAATGATTTTGCATACATATATACACCGCAGTCTGCAAATAATTTTGCATACATGTAAGTATTCCGCTTCAAACCATCATTGATGGTGCTCACTACGATCATAAAGGTTAATTCATATTATACTATTTTAAAGCTATAAATCCCCTGATCACCACAATAAAATTTCATTATATGAGTTTTTTTACAATGCTTGGAGAGCCGTTGGGAATTATTGAGAAAATATTTAATGTGTCTATGATTAGTGGGCCCAATAGGAGGGGAGCCGTTGAGAGCCGCGGAGCCGTTGAGAGCCGTTGAGATGTTGCTCCATGGTAGGTGGGCATATGTGCCGTAACGCCTCCAAAATTGAGGAGAATTAGTTCTCAAATATAGAAGTGGTAATTGCTTTTTCGTAGTTTCTTTTTTTAACAAGGATAAAATGGTACATCCACGGTGCAGCGTCACCAGCACGCCCTACCTCGGCGCCGGCACGCCGGACGCCGCTGTCCCTCCGCTGGCCGTGGCGGAGGCACGCGCGCGTGGCCATCACGGCGACCGCGCGCCCTCGACGGCTCCATCACGGCTGACGACCGGGCGGTTGGCGTGCACGACGTCCATGTCCGCGGAGGATGCCATGTGGTTCAGCGTGGCGAATTCCATTTCATTACGTGGCTGGATGCCACTGGAGTGCAGTATGCTTCGGGACTGTAATTAATTAAGGAACACTGGTCTGATGGTTAAGAAACAACACGATTTTCATCTCGTTCGTGTACTGAAACTCTGAAAGTCGATGTATACTTTAGTATATACTCGTGTAGGTAAGAGCGGATGGCTCCATCTTCGGAGCATCTTCGTATCATTTCAGAGCGTCCTTGTTTTCCAAGATCCGAAGCGTCGACAGCTCGATGAAATCAGAACCATGGGAAGCAGGCCTTCTCCGGCAGCCGCATCCCGAGCCCTGGCCCTTCGTCGAACCCTTCGCACTGTAACCATGGAGGCATGGCATGGACGCCCTTCTTCTTCTTCATCGTCGTCTCCGGCCATCCCCCACTCAGTCCGGCCATGAAGCCCTCGGACCTTGCACCCGCTCCCCTCGTGGCCCCCTACTGCGCCCAGCGCTCAGCAGCAGGCAGCCGCCGCTGCTTGGCGTGCAGATGGCCGCTGCCCATGGCAGCTGGCCAAGCCCAGACCCGCCGTGGACCGGACGCGGCCTGTCACGTGTACTGCCGCCAGCTGACGGCCCAGCCGAGCTCCTTCTCTCCTGCGCACAAGAAAAGCGGCAGGGAGGTGACGCCGCCGGCAGCCGGCCGCCGGCCCGCCATTCGCCACTTGTCAGTCACGTCAGGAAGAAAGGCGTCGAGGGTGGGGGGAGTCGCGGAGCGGAAGGCTGCGTCGCATGGCTTGGGGCTGCGGCGTCGGGCTGGGGCTGGGTTGAGATGAAGTTGTGCAAAGACCAAAATACCTTGAAGGAAATTAAATTAATAAAAAATACTAATTTGCGGAGCTGTTACGAGCTATTGGGAATTATTGGGAATTATTTCCAAGCATTGTAAAATGTTGAATTGCACGTCGTCCCATCACTGAGAGCCGCAAGAAGCTCAACAAAGAACCTGGGAGTGGGTAGAGCGCAAACCTGATGCCTGTATATGCCGTGGACATCGAGTGCCTCGATGTTGAAGGAGTCGGCACAGATGTACGTGGCTGCTGTGTTAGCTTCCTCCTTGCTTGCGCGGCCCGGCCATCACAAATCAGCTGCCCGGTGGTGGGTGCCGCATGGATCCGTCCGGAGACGGTGCCCTATTTTTCCTCCGTTGGAGCATCTCGTTGGGCAGACGATTCCTTGAGGTTCGATGGAAAATTCTTAGTATTCTCACCCATCATGATTCATGGAAGATATGGCGTGAATCCATCACCCTTTTTCTTGATTCCTTGCTTGTAGTCCCGATCATGATCCCTGCTTGCTTCTAGCTAGTCCCGATCGTCCGTGTTGGTCATGATTGGCTCCTAGTCACGATGTGGATGCGTTTAGAAGCAGGGATTGATGACGTGATGCACACCCTCCAATGGATGGAACAACGTCGCCGCCAGGGGCCGATTAGAGGAGGTATTGCGGTTAAAATAATAGATCTATTTGTTTTTTTTCTAGCCTTTTTTATCTAAGATATAATGGCAGAGTGGGTAATTTTCTAGAAAAATAAAGTAGATCTAATAACTACCGATTGCTAGAGTTTATAGATTGATGGCCAAATGTTTCTAATTAATGTGATTTCTAGTTTTTTTTCTTTTTTTCTAGCGCGTCTGATGAGAATTAACGTGGAGGTTTCATTGGAGCCTCCAATTAGTAATAGTAAGATAATATTGATCAGGTAACTCGTTTAATCTGTTGGTGCAGTTGGGTCTTTTGATGGAGCCATTGGAAACCCCAGCACCCCGGAGGGTTCCCCAACCTGAGCTCTCCACGTCACCTCTCGCATACAGTTCACAAAATTCCACCCAAATCTGAAACAAACAACCAAATACATTACATCCTACTCATCGTCAACAAGATCGATCAAGCGGCCATTTGACTGTTTGAATGGCCATCGCATCACTTCAGCCACGATGGAAGTAAAGGTGGTGACCAATATATAGAGGAAGCTAGCTAGCTGTGCCTAAAATTCATCATCATTAATTAGAACATTCGTCAGAGAGGGTATACACCGGGCACTTACTGTCGTTTCCGCGGAGCTGCACTCTGTACCAGACCGAGGAGGGGTCTTCGTCCCTCGATAATGACCACTCCAACCAGGATGGATCTCCGACGCCCTCCAGGTCCTTGCTCAATACCGACGCTGCTCCCTATGTCACTTTCTAAGGCCCATTCGGCCATTCCCTGGCCCAAGTCGCCACTGCCCTTTCATTCATCCCCTCCTTGAGTTGATCTGCCTTGCATCTTCACTGGTCCTTCTACTATGTTCATTTGTTATCCCCGGTGTCTCCTATTCCAAATAGATATTTGCTTTTCCATGTAGCCACAATTAGTGGTGTGCATATGTATCCATTGTCATCTTTCTTATCCCTCTATTACCAAAAAATTTGTGTTGGTAGAGAGGCTGAGAATGAGGCACGAAGAACCAAGAAGTTCTTCTTATTACATATAATGCAATCGAGGTCTGCTCTGCACTCATCATTAGAATGCCCACTACATTTGCACCTCCAACAGTAAGGACTTTTCTTTTTTTATGGAGGCTGAGGTTGATGTGGTTGCTGGTTCCGAGCTGTACCTTGCAGACTGGATGCGGCGGCATCAGCTCCGGTAATATTCGGACGTGGTGGTCCTGTGACAGGCTGATAGCGCTGTTGTGTCTCCCGTTGAGGTACGTTACCCGGTGCACCCCTTCCATTGCCTCAACCATGAACTTGAGAATCAATATTGCTTTGGGACTCAAATGGGACTGCCCACTCCTCACATAGAAGAAACTGCCATAGAAGAAACAATATTGCCACTATCACAGACTCAAATGGGACTGCCCACTCCTCACATGCTGAAAAAGAACTATTGCTTTGGGAATCATTCAAGGAAAGGCTTGGGCAATCAGAGGGACCTGTCATGCTTTTTGATCTCCCAGACCTTATTCAGGCAGCTGAAAACCTGGAGACTCTGGAAGAACAGTTCACAACAGCAGAGATTGACAACACAATCAAACAGCTGCCAAATGATAAGTCTCCTGGACCTGATGGCTTTAACAATGAGTTCATCAAAAAATGTTGGGGCATAATCAAACGGGACTTCTACAACCTCTGTTGGGCCTTCCAATCTTCTGAGATTTGCCTTCAGAGTATCAACACTTCTTACATCACCTTGATCCCAAAGACAGAGTCACCTACATCTGTCAATGATTACAGGCCTATTTCACTGCTTAATTGCTCTATGAAGCTAATCACTAAGCTCCTGGCCAACAGACTACAGAAGGTCATCATCCCTCTAGTGCACAAGAACCAGTATGGATTTATCAAGCAGAGAACAATACAAGATTGTCTGGCATGGTCCTTTGAATACCTTCATCTCTGCCATCACTCCAAGAAGGAGATAATAATCCTAAAACTAGACTTTGAAAAGGCATTTGACAAGATTGAACACTCTGCTATCACCAGTATCCTGCAGGCAAAGGGCTTTGGTCAGCAATGGATCTCCTAGATTCAAAAAATTCTAAATACAGGGTCTTCAAAAGTGCTACTCAATGGCAAACCTGGGAAAAACATCATTTGCAAGAGAGGGGTAAGACAAGGGGATCCTCTTTCACCACTCTTGTTTGTGCTGGCAGCTGACCTACTTCATTCAGTTTTAAACAGTGCTAAGGATAGAGGACTTTTAAACCTACCCATCCCAATCACTTACTCTCAAGACTTCCCAGTCATTCAGTATGCTCATGATACCCTGATCATCATAGAAGGTGATGCTAGGCAGCTGTTCCTGCTCAAATCCTTACTTCAGAGTTTTCATACCTCAACAGGCTTAAAGGTCAACTTTAGCAAGTCATTCATTGTGCCAATCAATTTGTCTGAGGAAAAATCCAAGATTCTGGCTAACACTCTTGGATGCAGCATTGGGACCTTCCCTTTTACTTATCTTGGACTGCCTCTGGGGTTAACCAGACCAAAGGTGGAAGATTATCTCCCCTTGATCAACAAATGTGAAAAGAGGTTGGTCACAACCTCAATCTTCCTCTCTCAAGCGGGAAGACTGGAAATCACCAATGCAGTACTTTCAGCACTCCCAACCTTTCACATGAGCACACTTGCCCTACCCAAGGGGGTTATAAAGAAGATAGACAAGTTCAGGAGGCATTGCCTTTGGAGAGGCTCAGACATCAACTCAAAGAAGCCCCCCAAGGCTGCATGGGAATTAGTGTGTGCCAGAAAAGATGAAGGAGGCCTTGGAGTAATTGACTTGCAGAGGCAAAATGATGCTCTACTGATAAAAAACCTGGACAAGTTCTATAACAAAAGGGACATTCCCTGGGTCCAACTGGTGTGGGAAAAGCATTACAGCAATAATAGGCTGCCTAATCACACAAAAAAGGGTCCTTTTGGTGGAAGGATACTCGAAATTACTGGAGGACTACAAAAAATTGGCAGTGGTAACGTGCGAATGGAAGCTCCTGTTTCCTTTGGTCCGACAAGTGGAAAGATCAGCCTTTAAAACAAACCCTTCCAGAGCTTTTTTCTTTTGCCAACAACAAGAACATCACAGTAGCCAAATGGTCCTCAACACAAGAAACAACCACATTGTTCAACCTAACTATTTCAACCGAGGCATTTCAGCAACTTCAGAGGATGGAAGCATATAAAGAAGAGTTCAACCTTGTGGATCAGAGCGACATCTGGAAAACCAGCAGGGGAAACTTCTCAGTTTCTGGAGTCTATAAAAAATTGAAACAGCCAGTTCAAGTGCCACAGCCATTTACATGGCTTTGGAGTAATTCCTGCCAGCCAAAGCACAAAGTTTTTTTCTGGCTCCTAATGAAAGACAGATTGAGTACTAGAAGTCTGCTAAACAGAAGAGGAATGGAACTTCCTTCAGTCAACTGTGTCCTCTGTCCAATTGGAACTGAAGAAACAATGGAACATCTCTTCCTGACATGTCCTTTTTCAGCTCAGTGTTGGGGGCTAATTGGGATTGACCTAGCAAATCAAAACGGACATTTTCCAAGCATTGGAGCAGTTAAGGCATCAAGGAAATTCAAATTTTTTTATGGTGCTAGCCATTCGATGAGTCAAGGGCGTCCGGGGTAGCAAAATGACTTTATCTTCGAAGGTATCCAACCAAGTCTCGAGCAGGGTCAAGCAAAAATTTGAAAAGGAACTGAGAATCTTAACCTTACGGGTCAAGACCAGATTTGCTGCAACTTTCGATTTATGGATAGAAAACCTGTTGTAATCTGCTCTCTTTTCCTTATTTTCTTCCTTTCTTTCTTTGTTCCCTAGTCTTTCCTTTTCCTTTTGTTTTGGTTTGTTTTGGTCTCGCTTTGGGCCTCTTTCTTTAAGACCTGTCTTTTTATTTAATAAATTCCTGTAGGGGCTTTGACCCCTCGAGTCCTTTCAAAAAAAAAAAAAAAAGTCTGAACTCGGCTTTTTTTTTTTTTTGAGACGACGTCCTTCCACGCGTTTTTCACAACTCGGTTTCTTTTCCATCGTTAACATGGCAGCCTTGTCCGACTTCTGTTCCTGGGCAAAAGTTTTAGCCTCCTCGTGGGTAAAACCTGCTAAGATTGCTTCATTGTATTTTTCATCAGCAAGATCATATGCCTCATGAGCATTAAGCCCGGCAGAGATCGCTAATTCTACAAAATCTGCATAAGCTGAGGGAAAATTTGAAATTAAAACAGTCTCGCATGAACATATGTCGCCGGCGTCATCGTCGATCTCCCTTGCAGTAACATCTGCGGCAGATTTGGGCGCAGTAGCAACGTTGTGGCCCTCATCCACTATGGCAGATTTGGGCGCTGTTGCAACGTCGTCGTCGTCCTCATCCGTGCCTGCGTCATTTTCGGTCCTGCTTGATCCTGCATCATCCTCGCAAACCTGAAGGTTCCGCCGATGCAAGCGTTGGTGAAGGGCCTTGGAGCCAGGGTGAGGCGGCGCCGGGGTAATCCACCATGTCGCCCCAGGGAGCCCTGTGCCACGACTGGCACCGAGCTGAAACGAAGGTCACCTTCTGAATTCTGATCCGCACCTGGCACCTGGATTGAACATCTAATGCCTCCTTCCAGATCCTGTCCCGCATGCAGAACGAAATGCGCATCTGGACATGAGGGAGCCGGACTGGTTGGAACGGAGGGCGGCCTCGAGCAGGAGGGAGCCGGCCAGGAGGACAGAGTCGCCGGCGGAAAATCGACGGGATCGGGGGGCCTCACGGGGACGGCCACCGGGTCGCCCCAAACGGTCATCTCCCTGTGGAACCGTGGAAGTGGAGAGGACCTTATCTAGGTTCCTGATGTCTCTAATTCCATGGAGTTCTTACTATCTGCCAACGTGTTGATTTGACCCATTCTTGTTCTAATATTTCTTCTCTTCTTCTCTCCTCAAACTGTTCTCTTAGAGCATCTCCAAGGGTTATGCAATTGGACTTGGCATTTACTAATTTGCATAAAACTTATAAAAAACCCTCTCCAATGGTTATGCATTTAGCTTTTGCATTTTCCTTAACCTGGCATTTGGAGGGGAAGACTTGGCATATATGCCAAGCCACTCGCGCTTGGCATTTGTCGCATGCGCTGCCTCCGACGTCCCCGCGTGCGACTCTCGCACCACATCACTCCACCCATGCTGCCTATTTTGGGTAATTGCCAAGTCAAAATTGCAAAACGGTTGGAGATGACCTCTTTTATTCCTTGGCATTTTATTTTGAGAGTTGACAAATAACTACAAATGCCAAAGCAAAAATGCAAAACCTTTGGAGATGCTCTTAGGAATATAGAACGGCGACATGAACCATGAAAAGCTTGTTTCTTTCGGTTCAAGTATATATATAAGGTTGTGATATGTATTGTTGTTCCATGGCAACATTCATAATGATTTCACATACTAGTAGCTGCCTGCAGAGGAACCCTGTGACTGCATTTGCTACGTTCTCTCATGTCTCATTTCAGAAAGGGCGGGTAGCAGATCTTACCATGATCTCATAATACACATTGGTTAATAAAGTGTGCCATCCCGCATGATCCAATAATGCAACAGGGCTCCTCTCAGAGTGTAGCCCCAGGATTGAACAATAATGTGTTCTGTCCAACATCGTCCAGCCCACACGTTGTGCTACTTTTTTTTTTTTTCTCGAATACACAAAATATTTGCGTATCATTGCATTAAGTAGAAGAGAGTTTTACAAGAATTTTACCGGGGTGGATACAATTATTCAACACTGCCCGCCACCCCAGGGATGCAAACATAACGGATTACTCACGTCTTAAACATTCTAGTTCCCGCGCGCGGCGCTCACGCGCGGCCCCCAGCCCCGCGGCGTCTCCGCGGTCGCAGCCGTCGCTCCTCGTCTGCGAACAGCTCCCGCATGGCCTGTGCATCGCCGTGTCTTCCCTTGAACATCGCGTCTAGTTTCTGCTGACCCTCCTCCGTCGGTTCCGCCTCGATGAACCCCAACTTCTGCATGGCGAGGATCTCTCCTCTCTTTGCAACCGGGTACTTGGAGAGGGGGTTGGCTGCGATGCGCCTGCTTTGTAGCGGAAGCTTGGCCGAACTGGAGTCGTCCACCCTAGTCGGCTGCGGCAGGAGAGGTGTGGTCGCCTTGTGGAAGGCGCGCTTGGCGAAGTTCTTGAGGCGCCCCTGAAGGACCTCTCCTTGCTTGAGGACCTCTCCTCCGCTGTCGGCGTGGCGACGGCCCTCCGGTAGAGCGGGGTGCAGAAACCCGGGGGCGCGTCGTCGTCGTCGTCGTAGTCGGGTGCCGCCACGACCGCCGGTGTGCACGGTGTCGCACCCACGTCCTCAGGCGTTTGCCAAGGCAAGTCTCCTGAAGCGCCGCACAGGTAAGCCATGCCCAGGGCTGGTGGCGCGGCGCTCGCGCGGCCCTGAGCCTCTCGGTGCGCCACGGGTGACTCAAAGCTCCCCGCTGAGTCGGCCCCGACAGCCACCATGCCGGTCATCGCCTGCAACTCCCCAAGCTGCTCGTCCTTCGAGTCGACAAAGCCGAGGTCCTCGACGGCCTTGAGGTCCACAATGGCCCCCGCCGGAGCGTCCTCGGAGTCGACGTGGTCGTGTAGCTGTGGAAGGTGCTCAGCGGGCGCCACCGTCCACTCTCCGCCGGCGTCGCCCAGGTTCCCCCACTCAGCCCAGTGGCTGAGGAGGGCTAGCGTGCCTGCGGCCGTGGTGTCTTGTCTGCCGTGCACCGGCGTGGTTGGGGCCTCTTCGTGATCGGCGTCCACCATCCTCTCTTCGGCGACCGTGGTAACGGCGTGGTCGATCCCAAACAGCGGACCGAAACTGAGTGGCCCGTCCGCAAGCATCCCTCCCCAGAGGTCGAGCAGCACCAGCGTGTCCTGCGCGTCTGGGTCGTCTCCGGCGCCGTCAGTGGCCGGGGACACCACGGCCTCCTCAGGCGCAACAACAAGGCGGTCCTCGGGAAGGGTGGTGGCTGCTGGTGTGGTGGTCGGCCCGGATGATGGGGCGGCCGGCCGGAACTCACCCTCCTCCTAGGCCGCCTCGGCCACCGACCCCGAGTCCGAAGGCGCCTCTTTCGGAGTTGAGGTGCCCAACGTGACGGGTGGTGCCGGCTATGGCGCACGAGGGCGCCACTCCTGTCGTGACTTCATCCTGCGGTCGGCCCTGTGCCGGCCGGCGCGTCGCCCTCGGCTTCGTGGCCGGCGCTGCTGGTCCGGCCCCGGCACCATGGTTCTCGAAGAAGAGTCGGCGGTTGTCGTTGCCCCGGCCAGCAGCTGCTGGACCGGCGGTACCCGACGGTCGGTTGCCACGTCACCTCCCAGTGTCGGGCCACAACCTCCGCCATGGTTGGTGCGATGACGTCCCTGCGCTTCTGGTTGGGGCAGATGAAGATGAAGCCCTCAGGGCAGCGTCGGATCTGCAGCTCCCCCGGCTGGATCCCGATGACCATTGCAACCGCCGCCTGAATATCGGCGATAGCCACCTCAGGGCCGCGCTTGGTGGCAGTACCGACGTCAATGTCAGGGGAAGGCGGGGGCGGTGGGGCTGGTCCCTGCGCACCCACGTGGTGAGGCGGCGGTGGCGGCAGGCGGCCCTAGCGCTCCCCGAGCTCCAGGGGTTCACTCCCCGCTTGCGCTTAGGAGCGCGGCCGGAGTCCGTGCCCGCACGCTCGAAGGACGAGCACGTCGCGGGCGGCCTGGTGCAGTCACGGGCCTAGTGGTTGAGCCCATGGCAGTTCCAGCACCAGGGCTTCCGCTTGCACGTCGCGATCTGGTGCCCCGCTGCCATGCAGTTGAGGCACCGTCCCGCGACATCCCACCTGCGCCTACCGACTGCCGAAGGCTGGCACGCGTCCCGGATCGGCCTCGCTGCCGTCACTCGCGCACCGGCCTTCGACGATGGCTTGCGGGGTAGCACCTCACGCCACCCGTCCCGGTCTGGAGGGGAAGCCCGGCGGTTGGGGCCGAGCCTCCTCGACGCCGGTAGCTGTGGCTCCGGGTCCAGGCCGAGCCATGGACGAGGAGCGGGCAGGACGGGCGGAGGGAAGGAACACCGCCACATGCCCAGCCACCCTGCGCCCCTCTTGGACCGTCGCGTCGTCCACGTCACATCCGGCCATGTCCTCCGGGTGCCGCCCTGATCGGAAGATCCCATGGCTTCGACCCGAAGACCTCGCTGCCACCATCATCAGGGCCCGCGCGGGCTTCCCGGCCATCCCCTCTGGCGGTGGTGAGGGAAGAGTTACGATGGGGAGGACCAGCGGCTGGGGAATTGCCGCCGCCCGAGTCGCCCTAGGCGGGGGCGACGCGGGGGCCTCTCTTTTGCCACGAACCTGTAGTTGATAACCTTCAGTAAATGTTTTTATTTTGGATCAAGCTGCAACTCTGGGTTGAATGCAAACTGGTCGCATGTATCTGGTTTAAATGGCAGGTAAGTCTTTCACTCTAAAGGCAATTTTGTTCCTATTGCCATTGTCATCGGCGGAAAGTGTGGAGCACAGTTCGTTTGCTCAACCTGCTAGCGGAGATGCTGGGTCGATCAGGTAGCAGAGATAAGGCACCAACAGTTTGGTTGGTTGGTTCCCCCAATTGAAAAGGATCATCAACAGCTGTTAGAGATTCCAAAACACTTGCATGGCTGGCCTGTTCTGGCATCACCAAAGATTTTTTTTTTTTTTACCCTCTGCTTTCCCTTAATGACATGATTCTCACTACTTGGCACACCTCAAATTTGTTCTGTCTTCACTCGTCAGATTTGAGATGCCAAAGTAGTTCTGGAACCCCCGATGCATCTAATTTCCGTGAAACAATCTTTTTTATGAAGCATGATACAATCTTTTAATACTTTATGTGTGGAATTTCCTACTAGAAGTATCATGCTATGAAAATAATTGCTTGTATGTTAGAGGTTGATGCATCAGACAATATAGAGTTTATATTTAGTATAAAATGCAATCTGGGTACTTAAACTATTAGGCCATTACCATCTGCGTACTTGAACTGAATAAACAACCACCTGAGTACTTAAACTTTTGAGGCATTATCATCTATGCACTCGAACTAAAAAAGCTCCTACCTAGATACTTAAACCATTTAAGTACTTAGGTGAGAGCTTTTTAAGTTTGAATACCCAGATGATAATGTCTCAATATTGCTTCCTGGCTCACATTGCTATTTTCACCATCATTTTTTTTTATGTTTCAGGCTATATGAGATATATGCCAATGCTAACTAGGGGTGTACTAATGCCAATCAAATCATGGTGGTTATCCGAATGTTCATTCAGCATTGTACAACCCATTACTTAGAAGTCCATGTTTATTCACATTGTAAAATTACAGGTATTGGAGCTGGATCGTCTATACTAATCCTAGGTAATTCTCACAAATGCTTCTTGATCTTATGAACTTGCAACGTGTTCTTACTCTTTTGTATACTGTCAAATTACTTTTGTTACGAGACATGATATAAACATAAACATTCACACAACATATATAGACACACACATGCACACCTTTTTCTTATGACTACCCCTCCAAAAAACTAATAAAGCAGATAGGACGTGACATGGACGAAATATTAGCATGCACAAATTGCTCCAGCTAGCAACTTCAAGGGAATGTCAAACAGCAAGTTGGAAGGCCATTGCAATTCCACCAAACGATGCTATGCATGCGCCCATGCAAACAGAACAGTCTCATCAGGCGTCCGCACAAACACGCGCACGCCCACCAACACGATCACTGCCGGCCCCCTCGCAGTGCCCATCACACCAAGACATCCAAAGATCCTTCGATCCTACTATTTTTGTTGCAGCTAGCTGAAACTCCAGATGCATCCCACTCCCATATGACACAGGTTTTTGGATTATGTGTTTGCAATTCCGTTACTACAAATATGCCTCAATCTAAGAACATTGTTTGTGTCTTACTGATCGACCAAACATTTGAGGCACCTACGCTACTTATATTTTGTTATTGTGGAAGCAGCATACACGTAGACCATATATAGGCACTGTCTGCCTCGTACTAGCAATTCATACTGTATTTTCTTAAGTAGAGACACCTAACCAAGCATCAGGTAGGCCAACCACATTATGGCGGCTTAGATTCTTTTTCAATTTTTCAAAAAAGTAGGGCTAAAACATCAAATTTTCCCTAGTAGAGATCCTAAGTGTTGCTTTTTTTTTTGAAAGGGTTTGTGCTATATTATATCTGGGGAGAATCGTTTACATCACGAACTCCCAAACTTGTTACAAACTCTGGGAGGGGATCAACCCAAACATGGGATCGATCCAGGTCCCAACTCAAACCCATATGAGCAACATCATGTGCCCCTCTATTACAAGATCGTGGTACATGGACAATATCAGCCCAAATCAAATTCAAAGACATAAGAAACTTAGCTTCTCTAAATAGGACACCATTAGCTGAAAAATCATAAGAACTAGACTGGAGCGCCTCTACTAGAATCGATGAATCAGACTCCAAAAGGATCTGACAAATACCTTGGTCTATTGCCGCATAAATAGCTGCAAGACACGCTTGGGCCTCCACACTGAGCGCATCATGCACCACATTGATTCTTCCTGCACCAGCAGTCACAACCGTTCCTCTGTCATCTCTCACAATGAAACCCCATGCACCCTTCATTTCTTTTTGGGAGTAAGCTCCATCAAAGTTAACCTTCAAGATATCAGTTGCCGGTGGAGACCAGCAAGAGATTCCACTTTGTTTTTTATCAGCATCCTCACGTGTGTGAAAAATGTCAAAAGTTTCATATTCTCTGCCTTGTACACTATCTCCTCAGTGGACACAATTTTGTCCCCAGCATTTGCCTTGTTTCGAGCATCCCACCAAGCCCACAGAAAATTAATCACTAATAATTTTGTATCATCTTCTAAAGAAAGGATTTTGATGGCATCCTGTTTTGCAGAGTTCAGGTCAATCAGAGACAAGCGAAGATGCTCCAGGTTCAAAGCTCTCCAACATTTCTTCACAAATTTACATTTGAGAAAACAATGCCCACCATCTTCATTTAGCCTCCAGCATACAGGGCACAGTGTATCAATGTCCAAACCTCTTCTACAAATATTCATGCGTAGAGGCAGTGTTGCTTGGTTCAGGGATTGAAATACAAACGCCAATGGCATTAGCAAGCAGTGCTAATTGTTACAAAGTAACAGATTACTGGCTTTACAAATGTTTTGGAGTTTTTGATGACTTCCTCTTTTCTTCTGTCTGTCACTGACCTTATTAGCCACGGTTTCTCGTCACCACTAGTTCCCAGTTCCTAAAAGTCTCATTCAATACTGGAACAGCTGTCCACAATTGTTTGGTACTTGGAATGAAACAAGTACCACAATTGCAATGTGGAGTACTGATGAGGAACCTACAAACAGAGGAAACATCTAATTGTGGTAGCTGTAACTAAATACTCAAAAACATGTTTTAAGAATGGTCGTAATGACTATGGAAACGTATAATGAACTTCCTAAGATCAGAGTACGTGCACAGCTTGCCCTAGAAAACTGTGAGCAGCAGGACAGTCTATTTACAATTATATGTCACTGTGGAAGCAAGTTGGAGAGCCAAACTATCACCAAACAGTGCCCATGTTGGCATTCAGGACATATGGGAACTTTCGGCTCACACAAATGTTTTGATCTCCATCCAACATTTATGTATGTACTAATTCTAATTAGTAGGCATGGATAATATATGCATATCCAGGGTTTACATACAGCCATATTATTTGGGCAAAAAAAATGTCCCATGGACAGCCGCAGTACAAAGATTGATTCTTCTAACAACTAAATTGTCACTTCCAATTGCATGATTTCCTAGTGCTACCAAATGGTACTGTATTTTTCATAGAAGTTAATACAAATAGACATAATAGTTCAGTCTTTGCAAATAATAAAGGTAATACTTCCAAAAGTGCTGTATGAAAAAAATGTGTACTCCTATTATAGCTTGGGCTGATGACAAAAGAAAATCATAGTTCGGAGTTCCGTCGTATGTGTATGTGAGAGCATCTCCAAGAGTTTGCCAAATTTTACTTGGCAAATCTTGTGATTTGCCAACTCTCAAATCTTTTTTTTTTTTGAAAGGACAGGAGGGGCAGAAGAGCCCCTACTGAAAATTTGTTGAAACAACCCAGGGGGTTGCAGAAACAAAGTTCAACAACAAAGGAAAGGAAATAAAACAGTAAGAGAAAGCTAGACCTAAAATACAGAAGCTAGAAGCGATAAAATACAAGTCCATTCAGGACACAAAAAAGGAGATAAAAAAGATTAAAGCAATCACGCAAGGTGCTCTATCCATGTTTGAATTCCTGGAAAGTATTTCTTCTTGGCTCTCCATAGGAGTTGCTTGAAAAGAATTTTGAAACATTGTAAACATTGGAACCAGTCCACAGAAACGCCTCTGAATATAGTATCGTTTCTTGCAATCCAAATGCTCCAGCACATAAGAATAATGACCTCCATGAAGAAACTTACATTGAGTTGAGTTCTTAAGCTTTGGAATCTCTGATATGCATCTGGTTGGCTAATAATTGTCAGACCAAGTAAGCTCCAACAGTTCCTGGCAAAACTGCATTCCAAGAAAAGATGATCCACTGTTTCTTCACATTGGAGAGAGCAGAGAACACAGTTTCGGAGGGGATTGGCATATGCCTTCGACCAAGGATGTTGCGAGTACTAAGTCTATCCTTGACAAGAAGCCAAAAGAAAACTTTGTGTTTATGTTGACAAGATGATCTCCAAATCCACCTGAAGATAGGATGAGCTTGCACATCGCCAAGCAGTTGCTTGTAAGCTTTTCTGGAGGAAAATGAAGCATTTCCCCAAATGTAGGTCCAAACATCAGGGCCCGTTATGTTTTGCTGCTGCTGGTGGAGAAGATGGCCGGATAGAAGCTGGAATTGCTGAAAAGCTTGATCGAGAGAGGCAGCAAGAAAAGATTGAAGTGATCATTGACATGTGGCATTTTGCAAAGAAATATTTGGCTTCTTAGCAAAGGAATACAACTCGGGAGAGCTAGTTTGAGGGGCTGGCCATTCCAACCATCATCCCACAAGAAGCATGAGGAACCATCATTAGGTAAAACAAGTGGCCAAACCTTTGTACTTATCCAGCAGTTTAAGAAGATCTCTCCACCAAAAGGAACCTTTCTTGGTATGGTTTGGGAGTCTCGCCATTGGAATAATGTTTCTCCCATACCAGCTTAACCCATGGAATGTCAGCCTTGTTAAAAAATTGTGGAAATTCTTTAGAAGGAGGGCTTCATTTTGGGTTTGGAGATCTAACACACCGAGCCCACCATCAAGCTTTGGCCTAGCCACCAACTCCCAGGCAGCCTTGGCATTAATTCTGTTGCTATCATCAGAGCCCCTCCACAGACAATGTTTTCTATACTTGTCAACCTGCTCTCTAACTGTTTTATGCAGATTAAAGGTGCACATGAAGAAGGTGGGGAGTGAAGTGAAGACAGAGTTTACCATTTGTAATTTGCCGCTTGGGAAAGGAAAAGAGAGGTGCCGATAAGCCTTTTTTCACATCTCGACCGGTGGCATGAAATCTTCAACTCTAGGCTTTGATAGTCCCAAGGGGAGGCCAAGATAGGTGAAGGGGAAACCACCCACAGAGCACCCAAAAGTAGCAGCAAGTTGGCAAGTCTTTTCTTCACTAATGTTGATTGGAATAAGCATGGACTTGGAAAAATTGACTTTTAGCCCTGTAGCAGTTGCAAAAGAATTTAGCAAGGCTTTGAGGGTGAATAACTGTCTACCACAACCTTCCATAATTATCAAGGTGTCATCTGCATACTGAAGAATTGGAAAGTCTTGTGTGTAAAGCAGTGGAATTGGCAAACTTAAGAGGTCCATATTTCTAGCTCTGTTGAGGACAGATTGAAGCAAGTCAGCTGCTAAAACAAAAAGGAGAGGGGAGAGGGGGTCTCCCTGTCTGACTCCCCTTCTGCAATGAAAAACTTTGCCAGGAGAACTATTCAGGAGGACTGCAGAGGTTCCAGAGCTGAAAATTAACTTCATCCATTTAATCCATCTCTCACCAAATCCTTTCTTCTTCATGATTTCAATCATTGCATTATGCTCAATTCTATCGAAAGCCTTTTCAAAATCCAGTTTTAAGATCACTATTTCCTTCTTTGAAGAATGACAAAGATGGAGATATTCAAAGGACCAAGCCAAACAGTCTTGGATGGTTCTTGACTTGATGAACCCATACTGATTATCATGGACCAGCTTGGGGATGAAGGGCTGCAGCCTCGTTGGCTAGAATTTTGGTAATCAGCTTAACAGAGGAGTTTAAGAGAGATATTGGCCTGAATTCGGACACTCTTTGTGCACCATCAATTTTCGGAATAAGAGTTATAAATGAACTGTTGATGCTCTGAAGACAGATATTCCCCTCAAAGAAAGAGTTGCAAAGGCTGTAGAAATCTAGTTTGATAATTGGCCAACATTTTTTCAAAAACTCATTGTTGAAGCCGTCGGCCCCGGGGATTTGTCAAAAGGTAAGTTTCTGATGACATTATCTATCTCTTCATGACTGAAAGGGCCCTCAATGCCGCGAGATCAATGTCCCGCTGGAGCAGAGTGTCCAGGTTAAAGATCATATCGAGGAGTCGAAGTTCCAAGTCTCTCTTTGAATTCATTCCAAATAAGATCGCTTTCAAATTATGATCATAGAGGGGGGTTCCAGAGGAATCTAAGAGACAGGAATGGAATTCCTTCTATTTCGATAGTGGCGTGGCATGGAACAACTTTGTGTTTTCATCTCCAAGTTGGACCCATTTGATTTTACCTCTCGCCTCCAAAGATACAAAAGCTGCAGGTGAAGAAGATTGGAGAGCTTGCGTGCAAAATATTTCTAAAGTTCCACTCGTAGGGTGAGATCCCTCCATTCCTCAATAAAATCAAGGAAGGAAATAACAAGTTTGATATTTGCAATGGTGCTTTTGAGATTGGACAATTGGGCTTGCCAGGATCTAAGAGCACTTCTAAGAGCTTTGAATTTTGCCGAGATGAGCTTAGCGGATCTCGACTCTACAAAATGACCATTCCGTATGGTGGCAACCAAAGGCAAGAAACTTTCATGCCGCATCCACCGGTTTTCAAATCAAGGCCTTGCCTTTTGGAATATCGCTTTGATTTCTATAACACAAGGCCAATGATCGATACTTCCATAATCGGAGAATGAGCAAGTGGTGTTGGGGTAGCTAAGAGTCCATGACTGGGAGGAGAAGAACCAGTCCAATCTTTCCAAAAGAGGGGGTGCTGCTTGTTGGTCCAAGTGTATCTTCTTCCATGCAAGGGGATTTCCACAAGACCAAGAGCACTGATGGCATTATTGAACTGCAGCATGTCATTGGTGTTAGCTCTAGGTCTGTTTCTATCTTCAGGCTTTCTATACATATTGAAATCACCAATAATCAACCAATCCACATCATCAGGCATGTGAATATTCCCAAACCAGTCCAAGAATTCATCTTTCCCTTCATTGTCACAGGGAGCATAAATGGAAGTCATAAACCAACTGTCATTGTTATGCACGGAGTTAAACTCGATGTGATAGAGAACTGGTTTTGAAAGATCATATTTCCAAAAAAATAGAGCTCTTCCAAATAACCAAGATTCCCCCGAAGCACCAATGGAAGGAAGAAAACAAAAAGAGTCAAAAGTGATTGGGCAGAACTTTTTGATGTAAGAGATGTCGAAAGAGTCTCTTTTTGTTTCTTGGATGGAAACAATATCACAGTTGCTCTCAGCAATTTTGTTTCTTAGAGAGGTCCATTTATTTTCTGCATTGATCCCCCTTATGTTCCAAAGAAAGAACCTTCCAAGATTTAGAACTCTGTCGACTATCCATGAAAACAATGGAATGAAGAAGCTATTACACCACCAGGCACAGCCAGCGTGTAAATAAACAGGAGCAAATAGGAGCACTTAATAATAATATAAGGGTAACTTAAAGTATTAAACCTTACAAAGGCAACCACGCTCACAGAGCTATTAAGTTCAGGGGACCAGGAGGTCAACAGTACTGAATTTATTAAAAAGGAGGAATAGATAAAAGGGTGGGGCCATATGCCACCACCAAAAAGGAAGCTAGACTGGAAATGCAACTCCAGAGCATCTCCTTCAGCGTCTTCAGCACACCAGATGGGTTGTTCACTCTTCATCATCATTGAGAGACTCATCATCCTCCGAGGGGTGATCAGACTCCACAGGAGCTGGCACCTGCTTCTTCTTGCTAGTGGTCTTCTTGGAGTTCTTCTTGGAGACACCAATTGCTTCGGCCTTTAGCTTCTTGTTAAGGGCAGCATCAGAGACAAGAGAGGCATCAACATCACACAGTTCTGAGCTGAGCTTTCTGATCGCCTTAACTGACAGAGAGGGCGGCTTCGGAGTGCAGCCCACGCAACATTTGACAGGCTGGACTGGGCTCCTAAACCCATTGTTGCAAGCTTTGATTCTTGGACTCCTTCTAACTCCTGTTTCTACCCTGGGCAGCTTGCCTCTCCCTTTTTTCTTGGTCGGTTCACCCTTCTGAGTAGCAGATGGGATAGTAGATGCAGAGTCTTCAGTCATCCCATCATCAAGCTGAAGGAGGGAGCAAGTGGGAATTTCTTTAACAGGGCACTTGTTTGGCAGGAAGAAACAAGTGCTTCGATTGTCACTGATACAAGAGATGAGGCCCTGGGCCTTGATCAGCTCCTTAGCCTTGTCAAAATGTTCTGGGGACAGCAGCACAGCGCTGAAGAATTGGGCCCAGTCAATTGGAATTAGGTATCCTGGCATGCTGGCATCTTTTGGCTTGGAGAAAAAATTGACCCATGGGCCAGGAACAGGGAAGGAGCTTGAAAGATGACCAGAGAGCTGCGACATGGGAGCCTCCTGAATAATCACACGGCCCACTTGAATATTCTGAAAAAAATTCTGCTCATCTTGTTCTGCATCAGCAGCCTCTTCAGCAATCTGTTGCTGGATTTCTTCTTCATTCATCAGCTCATTCTCTTGGATTTCATGGTGCAGGGCATTGACAGGATTATCAACTATGGGCAGATTGACATCAACCTCAGGAGCATGGATCAGGTTTGCTAACTCGTTCTCAATAGCCAGGTTCTGATGCTTGGCCCTTGGCTTCATCAGCACAACTCGCTCCACTGGCTTGCGAGCTTGAACCTCCAACTGGTTGAGGCCGCGAGGAATGAACGGCCTCGGATCAGCACGCCGGAAGGCCATGATTCCGGCGAGATCAAGCGGAGGAGAACATGGGTGGGCACGGGTGGAATCAGGGGCCAAAGTGTCGAGAATGTGCACTGCCTGTTGCTTATGTAGGCCACGAAAATCTAATGAAGAAGCTGAGGGGGCATCATCTCGATTAGGGAGTTCAGGGGCACGTGAGGAGAAAGAAGGGCCCACTGTCATTCTCGCTGGACCAAACCAGGTCGAGTAGTCAAAATTTCCCCCGAAATCTTTGGCGAAGTTATCCAGACGCCGCCCATTCATACTAGCAACGAGTCTCTTCCACTTCAGATTACAGTCCACTGCAACATGGCCCCAGCCAAGGCAAGCGTCGCATTTAATGGGCGCTGTACATTCCCAACGAGAGTGGGATGTTGAATGGCAGCGCCGGCATGACACATTTTTCAAAGAAGAAGAGGAGTCGGGAACCCCATTAGCATTATTGCTTAAACTCAAATTTAAATCAGTGTTTAATTCGGGCTCAGGAGTCAAAGCAATATTCAAATCAGGAATTTGAAAACAGGCATTGCCAGAAGACCGTTGTTTATCTGAAGAACCAGCAGATGGACTGACCTGATGGAGAGAACCATTTGCAGCAGAATGTTGAATCGGGGGACGGCCAGAAAAGACATTTTTAATCTTGAACTGATCATAGATACTTTGATTGGAGCGGTGAATGCTGTCAAGAATTGCCTTTGAGCAGGGATTAGCATCACGAGAACCATTACTGACAGGAAATTGAGCAGCTCTGGTTTGAAAGGCCCGAACAGGAACTCTGTTCGCTCCTGACAGCACTGAGGATTGCTTCCTGAGAGCAGCTGCCTGAGCTTTACTTCTGACATCAACCCAACGATAATTGGGCTTCGGGTTGATATGAGACCGAGCAAGTGATAGGCCAGCTTCATTGTATAACTGGAAAAACAGCTCAAATTCGCTGCAGATAAACTTTCTAATCTTGTAGATTTCAAAACCAACTCGTTTATTTGAAACCAGGAAGAAGAAAATTCTGTCTTCAATCTGACTGACATAGAAAGAGGGGGCTGGACTACCCAGAATCTTGCTCAAACAATCAGCAGCAAAATCTTCACTCAGGCGAGAACGGCAACGGCCAAAAGCCATCAACATGGAGAAAGAGCCATAATCAGGAGAACCTGGAGCAACCGGACATCCCAAAGATCCTCGAACAAACTTGCTGAACTCAACTCCTTTCGCTGCCTCCACAAGAGCCGGAACGCAAGGGCGGGAGGCCATGCCTGACAGGAAGGAGTGGGGGACGAACTCACCGGGATTCCAGGCAGGAGAGGAGCCAGCGCCTCACCGGACGAGCAGGAGGAAGCAGCGCCCGAAGACGGCCGGCGGCAGCACCACACACCGAAAGGCCGGTGGCAGCACCCTCGTCGGCGACGGTGGCCCAGGCTTCGCCGCGGCCTTCGTCTTGTTCGCCTTCGGCGCTGGCGGCAGCCTCGGCTTCGGCCCCAAGGAGCGCCGGTTCCAGATCTCCGGGCGGCCGTGAAGGGGCGGAGGGGCGGCGCGGCTCCTGGGCGACCCCGCCGGTGCCCTCGGCCAGGCCAGAGGCGGCCTGAGCCGAGCTGCTCGCGCACGCCCGCGGCGTTCGCCGGCGCGGCTCCGCTAGCTGCCCCGGTCGGCCCTGCGGCGTCTGTTCTCCTCTCAAATCTTTTTGCCAAGTAAAATTAGAGCCTCTCTCCAACAGTTGCCTATTTTTGACTTGGCAAAACTAAAAATAGGGTCCACATGCAACTTTTTTGCTGGTCCCAACAAATTCATGGCCACTCCTCTCCTCTCACGCATGCATGACTCGCGATGCCAACCTCTTTGGACGCGCGCATATATGCGCGTGGAAGAGGGAAAAATGCCAAGCTTTCCAAATTGCCAACTACTTTTGCCAACTTATTGGAGGCTTATTTTTTCGATTTTGGCAAAAATTCTAGAATGCCAAGTCCTTTTAGCAAACTGTTGGAGTTGCTCTTCTACCATCCGGCGATAGTTTCTTCGCTGGAATGACAAACCAGGAGTAGGAGAACTGTACATACGTGACATAATGAGCCTGGCCAATTATGAAACTACAAATTTCAAAACATAACACAAAAATGATTCAGATATTTTGGCAGCAATTTTTTTAGATGCAGCTAGAAAACACAGCCACCTCTTGAAATTGTTTTCAAGAGATTGCAGGAACAACAAAAATTGATTTACAGAGGCGTCCAAGAACCAGAGCTTCAACTGCAAATCAGTTTCTAGAAGCGGGTTCTATCCACCTCTTAAAATTGTTGATTTGAAGAGATGTCGAGCTAGAGGCAGGCTTTGTCAACTGGTGGTTTTCTTGTGTTTTGTGCTTTTTCTTTGTGACAATGAGCAACAGGTGGTGAAAGAACAATGTCATTACTGCCGACACTGCTATTATGCACATTATCTCAGGCGGCCAATTTTCGTTACCAGAGGTGGCTAAGGCGCCTCTCCCGTGTATTGCACTAGCAAAAAAATAGACGATATACTTTTTTTTTTTCAGTGGCGGGCACAAACTAACAAAATGCCTCACAATTTACAAAATTGTCGTTTATTACCGAGACAACCAAAAGTTACTCGTCTATCAAAATCGACTTACACAGAGATGGTTATTTTATTTAAGGAAAAAGTCTACATCACCCTCTCGACCTTTGATATCTAGAACACTTAACCCCCCAACCTACAAAATCGGGTTTCCAGCCCCTGAACTTTCAAAACCGTTTAAATAACCCCCTGGGACGGTTTTAGAGCGTGGTTTTGCTTAGGTGGCAGTCAAACTGGTCCAATTTGGACACATCGGCGCACAGGCCCACGTGTCAGCGGAAGCATCCCATCTTCATCGTTGCAGGGCATCATGGGCGCACGGGCGAGGACGCAGGCCGCCGTGCCGCGGGCGAAGCTGCTGCGCGGGCACCGCGGGCCCGCCGCGCCTGGTCCCGTCAGCGCCTCGATCCACACTGTCGACACTAGCACCACCCACCGACGCCACGCCTCGTCGTCGCCACCGGTCCTCCGCTGATGTTGCTGGCCACCGCCTTCCACCTCCTCCTCCCCACCTCGGCCGCTGCCCGGTTGCTCAGCCATGCTTGATTGGTGTGCGCCCGCTCGATGGCCCGCGCCCACGCCCGCAGCAGCCGCGGCGGCCTACTCCGTCGTCGGCGTGCACGCGCTGGGCGCCTGAGCACGCGTGCGTCGGGGCCGGAGGAACCTAGCCGCTTCCCTATGCGCACCCCCGCCCCTGCGCGTGGTGCGCCATGCTGCTGCCCCCACGCGGGCCGTCCCGGCACCGGCGTCGCAGCCGCCGCCGCGTGCGCCCTGCGGGCGAGAGCGCGCACGTCGCTGCGGGGAGAGCCGGCGCTCCGCCTCGTGGGTACGCCGTCGGGGCCGAGCAGCCTGACGACGACGACAGGGAGAAGGCGGCGCTCAGTTCTGAGCTCACGGTGGCCTGCGCCGTCGCCCGTGCGCCCACGGCGCCCTGCAGCGAGGAAGAAGAAGGGTTGCTCCCGCTGATACGTGGGCCGTGCGCTTATGTGTCCAAATTAGACCAGTTTGACTTCCACCTAAGCAAAACCACCCTCTAAAACCGCCCTAGGGGGTTATTTGAAAGGTTTTGAAAGGTCAGGGACAGGAAACCCGGTTTTGTAGGTTGAGGGGTTAAGTGTTCCAGATATCAAAGGTCAGGGGGTGATGTAGACTTTTTCCTTTTATTTAAAAAGATGAAAAAAGGTCCTGCCTCAAAAATTAAAGCACTCACAAATCAGAGTGCCAATCCGTTCACTCAACCATTGGTAACCACTCCCGCGCGGTGAAGAACTACTTTGGTCTTTGCATTTGCTCTAGGTGAAAGTCCGGATGCATCCCACTCCCGTGACAAATAATATGCATTTGCAATTTCATAAAAGCAAGTGTTATGCCTCAAAACATTACATTGCTGGTGTCTTAATGATTGATGCAACAAGTGAAGCACGTAGACTATTTATAAGTCAGCGTGGAAGCAGGATGGCCTCAAAGGCACTCTGGCTCACATAAGTGTCAGGATCATCTCGCAATATTGACTTATGAAGGTAGATGCTCACATTAAGGCTAACTAGTACGAAAACAAGTGTATCCAGTTTTAATTGCAGGCCCTATTTCGGCCATTGGACAGCCACAGTACAGTGATTGATGTGGCTACCCCATCATTTTGAATTGCATTTCACTCTAGCGGTAGTTTTAGAATAAAAGGGCTCGGGCCCTGCCTTTGTATTACCAAAGACACCGAATTCAGAGTTATTACAGCACTCAGACGGGTTACGCCTGACCATGGAGCACAGCAAATAGTCTAAAGCAACTCACTCTACCACAGCTATCAAAGTTCAGGTAAAGTTCTACCAGACATCTACTAAGGAAGTTTGCAGTTCATCAACCACGCCCTCTCAGCAACGCTACCTCAGCACCAAACACACCCAGATTACATGCCATTCAGGCCACTGAGCATGACCCATTTCATCCCAAGATTGGCTTCTTCTCCTCCGATTTCCTCCATCTTGTCTCCAGCTTCAGTCTTCTGGGTCACTTCTTCTGGCAGCTTGTCGATCTTCTTGTTGAAAGCATTCTCATACATATATCTATCCCACTTGTTGACGACTTGATTCAGCCACATATTCTTGTCATTCTTGTAGCAATCTCCTTCAGCTTGATCAATTTCTGAGCATATTCTAGCTTCCTTTCCTGAGGGAAAAGTATCTCCCAGGATTGTACCCATCACCGCCACTCTCAACACTAAGCTCCTGACATCCAACCATTGAGACCCCTGAAAACAGAGTGCATTTCTCAGCTTCCAAAGCCCCCACAGGGTAGCAGATGTAATACAGTTATCAACTACATATTTTTTCTGACTTAGCCACATTTGACCAATAGAAATAAAGTCTATTCCAACATCTCTACCACAAGCTTCAGAAATGCACTCCCACAATTGTCTAGCCACTACACATTCAAAGAAGAGATGCTGAACAGTTTCTTGCTCATTACAGAACAAGCAAGTCATATCATCTAGCTTTTTTCTAACACTAAGATTATCCCTAGTTAGAATTTTGTTCTTTGTCATTAGCCAAAGAAAAAACTAGACCCTGGGTGGAACCTTCAGACTCCACACAGCTGGAACATGCACAGGCACCACTCCTCTATTGTTAACTATCTGATACAGTGACTGTGAAGAGTAAATACCACTAGATTTATACTGCCAGATAAGTGAGTCATCCTCTTCATTAAACACTATGGTTGAGGCTAGCTGTACTACTTCTAGCCACAAGTTCATTAGCCTTTGATCCACCATTCTTCTAAAAGTACATTTAAGCTCTATCCCATCCCATAACTCAGCAACTGTAGAAGACTTTTCATGAATCAAAACATAAATCTCCCAATATTGAACAGCTAGGCTAGAAGGTCCTAACCAATTATCCTCCCAAAATTTCACCTTAGTCCCATTACCTATCTTCCACTTGTAACCTACATAGGCTGCTTTAGCTGCCCACATAAAGCTTTTGAAGAACTGAGAAGCTCCATCAGACTTAGAGCAAAACACATTAGGTCTACTTGTGTCATATTTCTGATCTATCAACTGCTTCCAGAGTTTATGTTTGTCTACATTATACCTCCTCACCCATGAGGCTAGTAAACATGTATAAAGATCTCTCAAATTGGGGATCCCACAGCCCCCAAACTCTTTTTTCATTGAGATAGTCTCCCAGTTAACTAAATGAATTCTATGCTGGTTATCACTATCACTCCACAGACAGTTAGACAGATGAGTATTGAGCAATCTAATGGACCACTTGGGGAACTTGATGAAGGATAATAAGTAAACTGGGATGCTTGCTAAACAAGCTTTGATTAGAGTTATTATACCAGCATAAGATAGCAGTTTCCCTCTCCAACTAGCAATTCTTTTCAACATCTTGTCTACTAGGGGTTGCAAGTCTTCCTTCCTTAACTTGTCAAAATGCAAAGGTACTCCTAAATATTTTATAGGAAAAGTCCCCAAAGGGCAAGCAAAAGAGTGGGCAATCCCATGAGCTACCTCCTCCTCTACATTAACTGGGATAATCTCACTCTTGAGAAAGTTAATTCTCATCCCTGATAGTTGTTCATACCACATTAAAATCCCTTTCAAGTTGGTCAAGTGCTCTCCTTCTAAGTCAGAAAAGAGTATAGTATCATCTGCATACTGCAGAGATATTACACCCCCTTCTCTTAACTCTGTCCCTAGTCCTTTGATTAGCCCCTCTTCAGCTCCTTTTACCAACATTCTGGTTAGCACATCTCCCACCAGGTTAAACAACAAAGGAGACAGGGGGTCTTCTTGCCTCAACCCTTTGCCAGGCTTGAAGTTTTTACTAGCCTCTCCATTAACTAATACTCCCACAGAGCCTGTTTTAACTACTTTCTCTATCCAACCTATCCATTTATCATTGAAACCTCTCCCTTTAAGGATCTCAAACAAAAACTCCCAGCTAACTCTATCATACGCCTTCTCATAATCTAACTTAATAATACACCCTGGTTTCTTACTTTTATGTACACTATGAACTAATTCATGTGCCACTACAACACTCTCTAGTATATATCTACCCCGTATGAATGCACTTTGTTGTGGGGAGACTAACCTATCTCTGCTATTTTTCCTAGTCTCAAGATAAGAGCCTTAGAAAAAATCTTAAAACTACAGTTTATGAGACTAATAGGTCTAAACTTCTTCATAGCAGTGGCCCCTTCTTCCTTAGGAATCAAAGTAATCGAGCAAAATTAAGTCTTTGTAAGTCTAATCCCCGAATAGAAGTCATTAAACATTGCAATTAAATCTACTTTTATCACCTCCCAAGTACTTTTGATAAAACATAAAAGACATCCCATCGTGACCGGTGCTCCATCGAATAACAACTAAAAACTACCTCTTTTATTTCTTCTTCAGAAAAAGGCTGGGTTAACATATCATTTTCAGAATCTGTTACTAGGTCCTCCTCTCTCCAGAAATCATCAGCTAATTTGATGTCACCTCTATCCTCCCTAGCAAACAAATCCTTGTAAAAATTAACAGCTACTTCTAACATATCTTTCTGACTTGTCACTAGCCCTGTGGAGCCCTCTAATGCATCTATTCTCTTTTTCCTACTTCTTTGGTTAGCTACTGCTTGAAAGTAGGCAGTATTTCTGTCACCTTCTAGAATGTCCCTCTCTCTTGATCTTTGCCTGGCTTTTATCTCCTCTAAAGCCCAAATTTGATCCAACTCTCTAGACACCTGTTTCATTCTTCTAAACTCTTGTTCTGTTAGAGATCTCTCCTCAAGCTCTTTTTCTAAACTTACAAACTCTAAAGCTAGGTCATTTTTAGCTTTGTTCATACTTGCTACCTCATTGGCAGCCCAACCCCTTGCAAATCTTCTTAAAGATCTAATTTTACATTGCCAATTATCAATACTACTGTTAGTTCGGCAAGGAGCAGACCACACTCTACCTACCCCTTCATTAAAATCATGTTTTTGCATCCACCACTTCTCAAACCTAAAAATTTTCTTACCAAAGAAAACATTGTCTCCGTAGTCAAACACTAGGGGATTATGATCACTAGGTAATCTTTCTAGCCCCTTAACCTTGACTAAAGGGAAGCTTCTTTCCCACTCGGTATTAACAAAAATCCTATCAATCTTAGTCATCACTAGTCTCTCTTGATTATTAGTCCAACTAAACTTAATATTTCCTGGATTTAATTCTAACAAAGCCCATCTACTAACCCACTCATTGAAAAGGTCAGCCCACTTATAGTTAATATTAAAATTGTTTTTATCCTGTGCAAATCTAACCAAATTGAAGTCCCCAGCCACCATAACAGGGCCATCCCAACTTTGTAACACTCTATGTAACTCATCTAAAAAAGCTTGCTTCCCTTCTTCATAAGGGGAGCCATACACAACAATAAGTTTCCAGGAGAAACCAGAGCTAGTATCAGTAATTATAGCACTCAAACAGAAATCTAAAGACTCACATAAAGTAGCTGAGAACTTATCACTATTGCATCCTAAAAGAATACCACCAGCAGTCTGCTTTGCTGGCAGCACAAACCAAGTAAAAGGTATACAACCAGTTAAAGACTTAAGAAATCTAGGAGTAAACTTCTCTTTTTTTGTCTCCATGATACCTACTATATCTGCATGTGTACTGTTTATCCTACTTATTAGAGCAGGTGTTCTTCCAAGCATATTAAGCCCTCTTATGTTCCAAAAAAGACCTATCATCTTAACTTCTTGTTATTTTTCCTTCTCCTATCTACTTTAGTCCAGGTTTTCTCTTCAAGATCCTCAGCTGGATCAAACCTGGTTCCATTATCACCTACAGGAGTTGTTGGGTCATCTCCCAAACTGTCTCCTTCTACTGGACAACTACTGGCAGACCCAATAAAAACATTATGCATTATACTTCTAGCTTGCAAACTTCTATCCTCATCTCTACTACTTTTACTAACTATCTTAACTGGAGGCAGCTCTCCAGCACACATCTTGTGTGAACAATTTTCTACCTGACGGCCCTTATCAAACTCTACTTTTCTATGAGCATCTAACTTGATGATATCATGGAGATTCCCTAAACTACTATCAGCTTGACTCTCTATATTAATACCAACTTTCTTTGCAATCCTAGCCAGAGAAGGTTTGGAAAGGGTGTGTCTGTTTGTCTTACCTTGCCCTGGTATCAGGTTATGCTTTTCCTTCAGAGCTTGAGCTTTATCCATTGCCGGAATCCCATCTTGTGGGTGTCTCTTGCTTCTTCTTTCTGCTATAGTAGGACCCCATTCTGAGCTCTCTTCCTTCTTGCTGGATCTCCCTTAGACTCCCCCTCAACCATCTCATCTTCCTTTAGATCAGTAGCTGTTTTCTCCTCAACATCTGCCTTTTCTACATCACACTCCCCCTCAGATGGCTCCATATTTTCTTGTTCACAGACAGCTGTACCCTTCCCAAAGCAGCTGAAAAAACAAGAAATGCAAAAGTTACGCATGCAGTTTTCTACTCTGGCGGTAGTTTTAACTCTGGCGGTAGTTTTAACTCAATAAACTTCTACAATTCTGAAAAACTTTATGGAAAATGCACAAATATCTATACCCAGTCATTTAGGACTGTGTGCATGCAGTTTTCTACTGCAAATATGAATACAAGGAAACGAGTACTTGTATTCTACTGATCGATACAACATATTTTCTATTTTCCCAGTCTCGATAAAACATATTTAATTTGGAGTTTGGACCCAATGTTTGTAATATTATAGAATAGGTATTGTTTTTTTTTTTTCATTTTTGGACTGCTTTCTGTTGGCCCAATTAACTCAAACTCTCGCGCTACACACACATCAGGTTGGCTCTCAGATGACACATAGAACAATCATACTAAACTTTCTGTCCATTATGGGACGAGCAGACAACTTGCCGCAACAATTAAACACAACTCTACACATCGTTGCAGACAGACTGACCAAGCATCCAAATCAGGGCCAACATGGACCGAGCCAACGGGGAGGTGGACGGCAATGGCGACAAAGCTTCGCGGGGGTCCAGAGTGTCGATGTTAAAGACCGCGAACTAGACAAGGATTCCCGCAGTTGGCGGCGAAACTGGAGAGGTTCTCATGGATGTCGCTCAGCTCGGCCTTTGCAATGCCATGGATGAGCTCGATCGATGCTGTATTGCCTACTTCCTCGATTCCTCCTCTCTGCGCCCTATGCAATCACGCCCGCCTCTCCCTTGCATGCAGGTCGCTGTAGCGCCGTTGGGCTACACGGACCAGCCGTGTTGAACCACTCCGGTCAGGGCTTGCCGCTCGAGTATGTAACACCCTACTTTTCCTAAAACTAATATTCTATTATAAAATTAGAAGTTTCCGCAGCAACTTAACAGAACAATGCAGCGATAAAAAGATCACAATTATCAAGTATAATTTAATAAGTCATTAATAAGATAAATGAACTAATTAAACGTGAAATCCATGTTTTACACCTCATTATTATAATATCTCATCTCAACATAAATAAGTTTAATTCGACAATACTTTAATTTGACCAAGTGCCATAAAGCAAACTGAACCCTTAAAAAATATGAATAATTATTCTGGTGGTGGAGAAGTGACGTGTGTGCATCTAAGCCCCAAGCCCATCATGCCTGACAAATATAATTATGCACCTGTAAAGAATTAAAGGTGTGAGATAAACTCAGCAAGTAACGGCTATGAATATAAACACATCTCACAAATGTTGAGTTATTAGGTTTGAAAACATATGGGCAACCATAACGGTGAGAAAGGTAACACATAAATAAATTATGCAACTCCACTGCAACGACATTCCATTATTACGACAGGATTAGAGTATCGATCAACTCATTTATATATTCTCCAAAACATCAAGTAGAAGATGTATGCATGCTATGATGCAACTCCATTGAGAGCTTTGTGCTGGACGATGCCAACCTCTCATGCAACTCCATGTACCAGTACTAGTCACAGCACGATGGCAGTGACGGCCTTTATCGACATATGAAAATGCATATGTATGCATGTGAATGATACATGAAAATTATAACTCCAACTTGCACATATATAGCATCAGCCCACAACGACCATGATTTCAAGCGACAACGGCATCCAGTCAAACGAATAAAATAAATACACTGACAAGATATAACTGGGCAAGCAAAGACAATGATCCATATTATTATTATTCTTGATTTAGTGTACTTCATTAAATTTCAAAAGATGCAAGACATGAAATAAACATAGCATTGGCCACACCCCTACGTTACTTGCCTTTTCATCGAAGAAAGCAACCTCGACAAGCACGTCGATCAAGAACGATTAAGCGACCTGATAGAAATAAATATATGGAACCACTCAATAAATCATGTATAACAATAGCATACAAAGAGTAGATACACGTCTCTACGCTTAATCGATCACTCACCATATTTTCTAGTGGGCAAATAAACCATTAAATAGGATTTAATATTACCAAACAGAAACCATCTCTATTTTCAGGGCTCGTACATTGTTATTTTTATAACTATTTTGATATTGTAGAAAAACATATGGTTGAGTGCAGTAAAACATCTACCCAAAATTCTGTACAACTTCTATATCCACCACAAAATTTATTTCGGTCATCTACTATTTTTAATTTGAGACGCAAGGTAATGCAGTCCAGCCAAACTACAGCTCAACGACATAAAGGGATTTCCCAACTGTCGATGTACTGAACCAAAATTGAGGGTTCAGGTACTGAAGAAATGAGGAAATAAATGTATAATTGAGTTGGCCTCCACTGTCCAACACATAACGCTACCGTCTCCTAATATTTGATCTACATCAGACCATAGCGCTACTATATGGATTAGTACTGTGATAAACAAATAAACTGCCATATGCCACAACCCAGAGAGCAAGCCATCAGCGTTCAGGTGAAATTTTGAGATCAAGCCAACGGATCAAGGCGAAGCAACTGCAGATCAGTAGGGGGAAAACAAAGTTTCGATCTTGATAATTACCTAGCCAATCTCCTTAGCCTACGTATCTTGCCTTCCCTAACATCAATCTGCTAACCCCTACTATCTCTCCACACAATAAAAATCTGTAGGCAAGGAAGGAAGTGGAGAACGATCAGGAGGAACAGCAACCTTTCTTTCTCATGATTCTCGAGGAAGATTCCCCACACACCTGGAGAAGAACAGTGCGCCCTGGTCAGACGAGATGCCAAGCACCGCCGCCAACTCGTCACGGGAAGACCGGATCAGCAGAGGGATACGGAGAGGTTACGGTAGATTTTTTCCTACACCTTAACTTCGGTCTCTAATCTTTTCCTCTCTCCCGTAAATGGACTCTAAACAGGCCTGGGCACTTGTCAACTCTATAAGCCCATTTGGCTGAAGCACAACGTAATTATGTTTAGTTACTATTTTTTTCTGGATATTACAGAGTATGCCAAGTGAGTGAGTGGGTTGCCTACCGCCGCTTGCATCACTACACAGTGCCGCTAGTTACTGCTACCATGTTCTGTCTTCAGGCCCTGTCATTGGTGAAGCTACAACTCCAGATGCATCTCAGTCCCATCACACAATCGCTAATCTTAGGACGACTACACCAGTATACCCATGCAAATTTGTAGCTGCAGATATTCTGCCTCGATACACATTATATGTTGGTGTCTTATATTGGTGGATGCAATAGATGAGCAGGCACAAAGTCTGTTAGTACGTTTGTGTGGAAGCAGGATGACTGGGTGAAGATAGCCATTTATATAGGAACACTTAGACTCACACAATTGTTTGGACAACAAAAAAATATTGATGCTTTGACAGTATATGTATGTACGTACTAATTCAAACCAAAAGCAGAAATAATTATTCTTTCCACTAGCCCACAACATTGATAACATTATTGTACCCTTTTTTTTTGGAGGAAATTGTAGGGGCCGTAGCCCCTACAGGAATTTATTAAACCAAAACCAAAAGAGAGAAAAGCGGAGCAAACGGGCCTAAAGAAGAGAAATTAAGAAATAAAAAAAAGAGACAAAGAAAATCTGCTCTAGGCAGCTAAAGAAAACTGTTGTTCTTGGCCTTGCTTCAACCTATGCTGCAACAGGTTCAGTTCCTTGAAGAAAATACTGCTGCAGTCATCTGTATTTCTTCCTTGTCCTCTGAATATCAGGTCATTTCTTGCTGACCAAATCATCCAACATATGAGAATTATTGCTTTCTTAAAGAAACAAGAGCTTAGGTTGTCTGCTGGAATTGGTTGTCTGCTGTGATTTCAACCTCAGTTATATCACAACACATTGAAAGGTCGTCTCCTCTGTCTGCTCGTTACAGAGGGCGTAGTGGTAAGATCCCAACGCCATGCTGTTTCTCCTCAGTATATTCTTAGTGCTAAATCTGTCCTTAATAAGAAGCCAGAAGAAAACTCTGTGTGTAAGTCCTCACTCCTCAGGGTTTTTTTTTTGACCAAAGTCAGCAAGGGAAACCCCAGCCTTTTTTTTTTGGTCAAGGTTCACATTCAGTGCCATTGAGCCTAGCAAATTTTGCACGTTTTGCATCTGAGTGAAAGCAATCTAAGTGAGAGGTAGATGAACAAGGCCAGTGAATTCTGCAGCGTTGAAAACTTTTTGCACGGTTGACCTTCTTGTTCTTTACAAAAAGTGAAGAGTTCACGAACCATTGAGGACGGGGGCTCATTGTTCCACCCATCCAGCCAGAATAATTATCGTATATGAATGTAGGTATCGTAGTTGGATGGATATACACGTCACAGAGGGATTTTCTTAGTAACGCTACTGCAAGATTGTTTGGTGGAGGTGGTGCAAAGTGAATCATTACGGAGGCTGTTTTAAGGGCACACTCTGGGAAAGATATGTATAATTCAACCCTTTACACAGAGGGGGCAAAGGAGCCACCAGGTTTGTGAGGCCCGTCAGTAAATCATTTCAAGTCAAGTATAAACATCCATAAAACAATAATCCAATGACAAGCCTACTAGACATTCTTAATTCTTTAAAAAAAGCCTACTAGGCACAGCTAACTACCGCCTTCACAAGTCATGTCCATTGCTCAATATAGAGGCAACATAACTTGTTATTTTGGATACAAATTTATCTGAACATATCTTCTGTTTGGAAAATTTGTTTGTACTTGAAATTTGTGGTATCGTGAATTGTTTTCTACACTCTTTGATTGCTTTCTATTGGCTCAGGTCACACTCTTGGCTCGCAGCTCACGGCCTCACGCACAATATGCAGGACTGATTATGGAAAAACATAAGCGATTCATGGACAATCTATGTGTCCACAGATGACGCATATGCATTCCTGCAACGACTGACCATGTCTGATTTCTATGCAGCCGTTGATGGCCACACAGACCACCACCCACAAATTGAAAGCTAATCCACTTTGTAGGCAGCGGGAACTCATTACCGGGGTCTGGAGCCACTGAGAAGGAAGGCCCAACGTTGAATAGTTTCTCACCCACGCGGTCTCCCTCTCCTGCTTCTCACTGCTCGTCACCACTACTCTGTCCTTCTACTGCTGGCTGTAGCTTAAACTCTTGATGCATCCCAATCCCATCCATCCAGTAAAGCCTTATGCAGGTGTCTTTCTGATCGATGCTACATAGATGAAGCGCAAAGACTATTTATATGTCAGCATGGACATATGCTACAAAGACACTCTTTGGCTCATTAATTGTCTGGACTGCCAAGCATATTGACTTTTAATAGTCAATGTACGTGCAGGAAGGTGAACCATGAAGGAAGGTGTATCCTTCTTTAATTGCAAGACCATACCGGGGCCATATTAGATAGCCACAGTGTAATGGTTGACCGTGTCCATCCATTTTAAATCATAGTTCAATTTGATTTAGATCTAAGTCTGTTAGCACAGTGCCATAACCCGTTCACCAGCATGAACCACCCCAGTCCAGGGAAAGAAGGAGGCCCAGGAAGGACAACATTCGTGTGCCTCTCTACTTAAGGTGAGAAGCCTGAGAGGAACAAACACAACCTGAACAAGCTGTCCTCATCTGGCAGCAACTCTGTTCTTCGTAATCCATCCATCCCTGCTATCCCTACCCGTCTTCTACCTCTCAATCCCTATGCTATCTCTCACCAAATCACAATAGACTTCTTTAGTTTCGACAAAGTTTACCGAAAAATGCACCAATATGTGTATCATCATATTTTGTTTTACTTATGTTCGGTCGTAAGGCATGACCACTTGAACCACATCCATCGTATTCTTAACATCATTGCAAAACGTTTCAACTCTGAGATGCTGATACCAGCACTTTTCTCCTTGGGTTTCATTTTTTTTTTTTTTGACGATGGGGTTTGAAAATCACTAGCTATTTAATTAGGTAGTGAACTGTGCTGAGGACATACGTATGTTATTTTTAACAAACTTTCCATATATAACACAAGGACATAGTGTTAATAATCAGCCAGTAATTAAGAGAGATAAACATACATAGCTCAAGGTGGAACAACTACTTCTAGACAAAATAAATGCTATTGGAACCATTCCATTTATAATCGGACATGGAAGTTAAAACCTGTGAGAACAATGCATTCTAAGGGCATGTACAACCCATAGACAGCTTGCTGTCTCTATGATGATCTCACACGACTTGTAGACAGCTAAACAGACGGCGCATACAATGGTGGCTTTATTTAGCTGTCTACTAATGCTGCACATAGTCACGATCAACTATACATATGCTTCATGTGAACCATTGTGTTGCTTGCCCATATAAAAGTATACAGATGATCATGATCAATACCTTCTAGAATCATAAATATAAACAATATATTTATATATCTATATAGTATAATAAAACAAAAAATATAATGAAATAAAATGTAATACGACTACCAAGGTAGCTTCACCGCTGTTCAAACAGAATCTAGAAAATGAATGCCCACGCAAAGACGATCGGGAGAGCTTGCTTCCTTTGCCTTCCGGGCCGGTGCAGAGATTTTGCAATTGGGCATGCAGGAGTAGAATGGGAATCGAAGCAGATGCGAGAGCCCTCACGTCCGCAAGATCTTGCCTACCGTGAAGGAAGCTGCCGCCACCGCTGGGGATTGGGACCCTGGCCGCCGTCGACGCGCCGTTGAGCTCTGCTGCCGCCACTGGACACCTTCCGGGAGAAGAGAGGTGGACGGAGAGGGAGTTGGCGCGCGCGCAAAGGAAACTGCTCTCCATCTGCCGCGCGCGGCAGCAGGATCTCGTGCGCAGTGGCGGATCTACAGGGGGGCTGGGTGGGCTCCAGCCCCCCTAAAGCACATAATCACTACTAAAATTACTGTAGCAAAAACCTAAAATCATCATTAAATGTTCATGCAAATCAACATCTCCATTGTTTTAGCCCCCCCCTTATCTCCCATCCTGCATCCGCCACTGCTCGTGCGCATCGCCTGGGGATGACGGCCCGTACAACGCCGCTTCAGCCGTCGCTTTCACCTGGAGCACGAGCCTGTGCCGTCGTCTCGTGAGACGACAGCTTCCGTCTCTCTCTTCTTCACGGAGGGGTATTTTGCAAAACAACCGCGCCGAGACGACGGCCAGCATGGCCGTTGTACGTGCCCTAAGGTGCGTAAAAATTTATCGCGTGCTAGCGACAGTGTGTATTTATGTGTCAGGTTGCGTTACAACTAAAACTGGACTTAATATATAGGTACACGCAGCTAGCCCTCATGATACCTGGATTTGATGCTTCAGAACGATCATGCTAGGCTCATGCATCCCCAAAGAGGGGACAAGCTTTGTTCTTGCCATGACCACGAAGGACTTTGCAACGTAGTGTCATTGCCTTCGACTGCTGCTACAACTGCTTATTCATTACCCATGAAGTCGAACTGCTTAGGATCAAAGGTGCCAAAGTACTTTGGGAGATTCTGGGGAGATCCTTACGGCCACCTTTCACTAGAACATAACTAATTTCACTGCTAGTCTACCACTGCTGTGTTGGGCCATCACTGTCATTTCTTTGCTTCAACCGGCAGTGGCAGCGATACTATCACTGCGGTTTGTAGCACACTATGCCAAAAAGATTATCAGTAACGCTTCCAGACAGTTATTAGAGACGCATAAAAGATGCATCACTGTTTTTGCGTCAGAGATAAGGGCGTCAAAAATAACCATTATCAGTGACACGTAACCCAAAACGCATCACGAATAACCCTTATCAGTGACGCATACAGCCAAGAAGTGTCAAGGATAACCTTCATCAGTGACGCATACAGCCAAGACAAGTCACGGGTGAACCTTCAGCTATGACACGTACAACCAAGGCACGAGATGTACCATGTCGTGAGCCATTTTACATGTAGATTTTTGTAGAGTTTTCTACAGTACAAATGCTTTCATTACTAAAATCTTTGTCGAGTTGTTACTAAAAATCTTTTGTTACACCTATCTGCACATGCGACGATATGTCACTGTCGCATTGCATGGTTCACACTTGGCGCTCCACCGAGTGAACTTACAGCAAGTTATACGTACGCTCTTCATTCACATAGACAATACAAGTCATTGATCTTAGCCTCCACAAGTGTAGGACACACTACTAGACTGCACGTAAGCTGGCAAGCAAAGGAAGCTGGTCCAGGGCACAACTCCCATCAGCCATATCATACCATACAGAAGGCATGGAAACAAGGGTGTCCGCCATATGCTACAAAAGCACACACTACTGGAAACCGGAGATTTGTTGTGCGTATAAATATTTGCCGTGTGCCAAAAGTCGGGAGCACCGCTAGAAGAAACAAAAAAAAAAAAAATACAACGCCATTTCTTCTCCTTTGTGCAGCCTCCGTCGGCGGGTTCGAACCACCCCGTCAATGCGTCGCCGCCTAATTTCGCCAATCCTTCACCACAGTCCGGTTTTCGAGATGTGCAGTCAGCACCCCCACAGTAGTTATGGACCAGTAGTTATGGACTTGTGATGTTGAACTTATGATGGACTTGTATGGACATGTGATGAACTTGCATGGACATGTGATGGACTTGTATGGACTTGTGATGGACTTGTATGGATTATGTTTGTGGTTTTGCTATATTGTCATTAAATGATTTGCTTGTGATATATATTTGATGTCTGTGATGGACATGTGATGGACTTGTATGGATTAATTATGTCTGTGTCAATGAAATGGAAAAACAAAAGAAATGTTTTTCTTTTTAAAAAAATTTCCGTGTGTTTTGCCACCTGGCACATGGCAAACATTTCTTTTTTCTTTTTTTTAAACAAAAGATTTGCCGTGTGCCGGCCTTAGGTAACACATGGCAAATCATTTTGTTTCTTTTTTTTTAAACAAAAGATTTGCCAAGTGCCGCCACCACATGGCACACAGCAAATCTGCCATCAACTAGGTCGGCACTTGTGATGGCTACTTTTCTTTGCCGAGTGTCCCAAGGCACTCGGCAAATGATTTACCATGTGCCCAAGAAAAGGCACACGGCAAATCTCCCTTTGCCGTGAATGTATTTGTCGTGTACGATTTGCCATGTGCGACACACGACAAATCATTTGCAGTGTGTATTTGGGGATTTTAGTGACAGTGACCAACAAAAAACTGTGCACGCTGGAGTCACATGATTCGTCACTGTACCACTTGGGCCAGTGCTAGCATGGCAGGGCATGAAGCTTCGGATGGGTTATCACGCCTTGCTCTGGGGCTGTATTCTTCTCAAGTTGGAAGTCCGTATGCATCCCATTCCCGTGACACAAGCCACCTAGTGTTCAGGACTATATACATAGAAATTGCATGTTATGCCTCGAAACATATAAATTCCTTGTGTACATATTAGCTAATTGATGCAACACAAAAGAAACGCTGTCTATATATATTTATATAGGCCACCGTGGATGCAGGATGGACGACAATCCTATATTTATATAGGCCACCGTGGATGCAGGATGGACGACAATCCTGCTCACGTAAGTTTTTCGCCATTTTTAGTTATATTTGAAGTTTGAAGTTGTAATAAGAATTGGTTGTGTGCAAACCTCTTGCAGAGGCCCGAATATAAATTCGTTTTTCTAAAAAAAAAGAAAGCAATATATACAAAGGCAGAAAAGTTTTCATTGACAGCCGCATGGCAATATACGTTGTGTGTCTCTGCACTGTGGTATACCATTGTGTGTCTCTGCACTGTGGTCTACCATTGTGTTCCTGGGTCTTCAGGACCTAAGCATTACAATTATTGGCTCAACTTTTGCGCAGGAAACTCGAGGGTGCGCGAATGCAAATGCTCACTTGCAGTTATGTGAATGCAGTGCTGTTATCTAGTTTCTTCCAGGATCCAATCAAGCTGTGTGCGGGAATGAAAGGGACTTCACACTTGTTTGTGTGGTAGTGCGCTGTGATTAGAATGTCGACGTCGCATTAGTTTTAGCTCCTGACACCTCCCACTCCAAGTACATCTACTACTCCACTCAACCATAGTTTGGTCTTCCGACTGCAATAAACTATATAGCAATGAGTAGCGGCTCATGCTGATCCGGAGAAACTGTGATCTTCGTCTGTATATATATAGCAGTAGAGTAATCCAGGATGCTACTCCTTACTGGTACCTGTATAGCAAGACATCAATCTATCTGAACAAATTCAATGCTGATGATTAACTAAATGTCCAGACAAACCCCTTATGTGTGCTGAGCTAAGAGCGTTTCTGTATATGTGATTGGTTCTTGTGGCATCTTCACAGTACTCTTAACAAAAGTGCTGCATATGAAGCTGAGATTGCTTCAAAGAACCAGCCTGAAGAGCAAATGGGGAAGCTGCAAGGAAAAAGGGAGGCAGCAAAGAGAAAGGCTCCTCTGCAGGTAAGGAGGAGCCCAAGAAATAAGGCTAAGTTAAATGGTCTCAAACCCATTGGCTGCCCTGATAAAAGATGCTCTACTTGTACACCTACTCCTCCAACTTTGAGTTATAAGTCTTTAAAAAACTTGGGTGTGCAGTTCTGTGTAATGGACCCTGAAAAGCTGGAGGAACGGTTCCTGAAGAAAAAGCTGAAGAAACAAGTTGTGGAGAAGAGAAAGGATGCCCCAGGGTCCAAGGGCAGAGGCAACAGTACAGGACGGAAGGGCAACAAAGCACATGATGGAAATGGAGGCAGTAGGAATGCCCAGGAGCAGCCTGATAGCTCCTAGATTAGCTGCTAGTGTCAACTTCTGTTTAGAACCCTGTTAATCTGGTGTCCTGTTAATCTAGTGTTCTCATTTTGTCTACTTCAGTTGTTTAATCATAAATCAAAACTCTATAAGATGTTGGAAAGTCCATTCCTGGAATGTTAGTGGAGTTAACTCCAGTTGGAAGTGGAATGCTATTAAGAACAAGATTAGCTCGGCTGCCTATGACATTGTTTGTCTACAGGAAACTAAGAAGACTGATTTTGATGCTACTTTTCTAAGAAATATTTGTCCACATGACTTTGATGCCTTTGAGCTCCTACCATCTGTGGGTGCCTCTAGGGTCTAATTGCCTGGAAGAGCTATATTTTTACAGGCACCAAAATTTTCAGTAATAATTATGGTATTTCAGTGGAAATGATTTCTCTTTTCAATAATGCTAACTGGGTCCTTACTTGCATTTATGGGCCCTACACTCCTGATGGGAAAATTCAATTTCTAAATTGGTTTAAAAAATATTCAAATGCTTTGACTGACTGATTGTGGGGGAGGGAATGTTTCTGAAATTTTGAATCTTGCATTAAGTTTTTGAAATTTTGTTGTTCAATAATGCTTTAAGTCACCCAGGTGTGAATGAAATTGCTCTGCAGGGTAAAAGATTCACCTGGTCTAATATGCAACCCTCCCCCTACTGGAGAAAATTGACTGGATATTCACTTCTGCTAGTTGGACACTTGCCTACCCCAACACTACTACAAAGGCTCTGGATATGTTTGGTTTTCCACTGCAATTCCTAAGAGCAGGGTCTTTAGGTTTGAAAACCACTGGATGATGAATGGGCAGTTTTACATTCTGAATGCAAGTTGGTCCACCCCTGTCAACCACACTGATAAGGCAAGGATTATTACAGCAAAGTTCAAGACCTTGAGGAAAAATCTAAGAGAATGGCAGGCTGCAAAAGCTGGTCTTCACTCCCAAATTGCTAACTCAAGATGTGTACTATAGTTCCTGGAAGTGATTCAGGAGTACAGAGACCTAAGTTTAGAAGAATGGAACTTTCAGAGTTATCTAAAGGAGCACCTAATGGCCTTGAGCAGCAAAGAATCTATTGGAAGCAAAGAGGTAATATCGAATGGGTTAAGATGGGAGATGCAGGCACCAAATTTTTTCATGCCAGTGCCACCATGAAGTAGAGGAGAAATCTAATTACTTAGTTGGTCACTCCTGAGGGTACTGTTATTTGCTATCATACTGCAAAAGAAAAGCTGCTACGGGATGACTTCAAACTCAGATTGGGGATTAGTGAATTTGATGGCCTGCATCTGAATCCAGGGGATTTCATTCGGAGAAGCCCTGATTTGCAGATCCTAGAATTGCCTTTTGAACAGGAGGAAATCAATAGCATAATCAGACACCTCCCAAATGATATAAATCACCCAGCCCAGATGGGTTTAATAATGAATTTCTTAAAAGATGGTAGCCTATGATCAAGTTTGATTTTTATGAATTGTGCAAGGACTTCTTCAATCATTTTGTTTGCTTGAGAAGCATCAACTCCTCATACATTACTCTCATCCCTATGGTGGGCAATGCAAGGAGAGTTGGGGATTTCAAACCAATCTCTATTTTAAACAGTTCTGTCAAGCTGATCACCAAGCTGCTTGCCAATAGACTACAGCCCTGGGTAACTTCCCTTGTCCATAAGAACCAGTATGGTTTTATCAGAAAAAGAACAATACAGGACTGTGTTGCTTGGGCCTATGAGTACATCCACTTGTGCCATCATTCCAGCTAGCAGGTTATCATCTTGAAGCTTGATTTTGAGAAAGCCTTTGACAAAATAGAACAACAGACTATGCTCTCTCTCATGGAGGTTAGGGGATTTTGACAGAAATGGATTAGATGGATGAAGGACATTTTCTCTTCTGGCACCTTAGCAGTTTTGCTTAATGGTACAATTGGAAAGAGGGGCTAAAGGTAAATTTTATCAAGTCAATGATGATCCCTATAAACATCCAGGAAGAGAGGCTTTCTGTTTTAGCCAATACCTTTGGATGCACTACCGATTCTCTTCCTTTTGTCTACTTAGGCCTGCCTCTTAGCATTGCCAGGCCAAGTGCTCAAGACTTTTCTGCATATGGTGAATAAATGTGAGAAAAGGCTTGCTCTACTGTCCCCATTCTTGAATGAGGCTGGTAGGCTGTAAATGGTCAATGCAGTCTTCTCTGCATTACCTACATTCTTTATGTGTTCCATTACTCTTCCAAAGGCCATAGTTAAACAGATTGACAAATACGAAACCCACTGCCTCAGGAGGGGATCAAGTGTCAATGAGAAAGGTATCCCAAAGGCAGCTTGGACTATGGTCTGTGTTCCAAAGATTGAAGGTGGTATGGCGTTATAGATATTGAAAAACAAAACAAGGCCCTATTGATGAAGAACTTGCACAAATTCTTCAATAAGCATGACATTCCCTGGGTGCGAGATGATTTGGGAGAAGCACTATTCAAATGGCAGGTTGCCAAATCACACCAGGAAAGGTTCATTCTGGTGGAGGGACATCCTGAAGTTGCTCCCTCAGTTCAAGGACCTAGCCTCACCCTCAATTTGTGCAGGAGATACCACACTATTTTGTCTTGATAGCTGGGCTCAGGGGCCCCTTGCCATCTCAAAACCTGTACTTTTTTCATTTGATAAAAACTGTCGGGCAACTGTTCAGAAGGTTCTCAATAGTAATGATTTCACTGATCTACCGCAACTGCCCATCTCCTAGATTGCGTACTCGCAGCTTCAAAATGTCTTGGACCTGATTGATGCCACAGAATTGAATGACAGTAGGGACAAGTGGAAGCTCAAAGGTGTCTCTGAAGGTTATTCAGCAAGCAGTCTACAAAGCTCTAGTTGGACACAGTGAGATTCACCCTGCTTTCAAGTGGCTTTGGAAGAATAAAACTCAGCCCAAGTATAGAGTGTTTTTTGGTTGCTTATCAAGGATAGGATCAGCCCTTTGAACATTCTAAGAAGGAAAAAATATGGAGCTGGGTTCATATCACTATGCTCTATTCAATGAATTAACAGAAGAAACCTCCTTCCACTTATTTGTGGATTGTGCTTTTGCAAGAATGTGTTGGGATATTATTGGTGTGCAGATTTCAGATTCTCACTTCCCGGAGCTAGTTTCTATAATGAGGACTCATCTTTGGTCGTGCTTCTTCATGGAAACAATCATTCTTATGTGTTGGACGATTTGGACTCCATGAAATAACTTGATTTTCAGGGGCCAAGGAAATAACAGAGATGATTGTAAAGCTCTCTTATTCAAAGAGTTGAACCTGCTGAAGTTTAGGATGAATCCAGGACAAAGAGGTCAGTTTCTCCCATGGATACAAAATCTGGAGCTTATTGCTGCTTAGAGCAGATTTTTTTCATTTCTTTCTTCATTTCTTAAGTTTTTTCTTCTAGCTTGCTTCCTTCTGTCTTCTTTACTGTTTTCAATCCTTTGTTGCAACCACTGTACTTGGTTTGTTTTCAACAAAATTCTGTAGGGGCCTCGGCCCCACCAGCTCCTTCAAAAAAAAAAAAGTCAAGTTGCCAAATAAGCTTTCCTGGAATTTCTGATGACCATTGTACAATCAACATGCTAGAGAGAAAGCATCTACCACGCTAATTCAGTGACAACATATATATGTGAAATTATTATTTTTTTATAGAGGATGGATTTTATTAATTCCCAAGCCTTACGTGTCAGCTTGAAACAAAAATTGTAAATCCACTTGGATTTTGCGTCGAGCACACAGCCTAGACATGCATGTTGTGTCATCAGTGGTAAATAAGAAATATTTGTAACACTATAACCAAATTTATGAAAATAATTACAGGGTCCTCCTAAAGCTAAACAGCCTAACATGCTGGACAAATGTGATCACCTTCAGCCCTGTCATCAGTGGTAAATTCTATTCTGGTTGCAGCTGAGCTGATCTCTGCTAGCGGAACTACTCGCATCTGCTAGTGGAGACACCGGCTCAGATGGTTAGTTTCCCCACTAGAGAGGATCATGCACAGCCATTGGAGGTCTTATTCGGAATGCTGCATGGCTGTTGTGGTATGGCACCGCGACAGAGAAAATTCTGGCCCGCTAGTTTGGTTTAATGTCATGCTTGGCTAACTACTCTGATATGTTAATGTCTAATGACACAATTAGCTCTCTTGGTTTAGTTGAGCTCCCCTTCAAAGGGCAACGATTTACCTGGACTAATAAACAACACCCACCCCTTCTTGAACGTTTAGATTGGTTCTTTTCTTCCTAAAGCTGAACCTCCAATTATCCTAACACTTTTGTCTCCACTCTCACTATGGAAACCTCGGATCATGTGCCCCGCCTGATTTCGAGTATCAACATCCATCCCCAAAGGATCTATCTTCTGTTTCGAGAACTACTGGCTTCAACATGAGGACTTTCTTCATCAAGTTCAATTAGGTTGGTTATCCCCTAATTTTCAAATTGATGCCTCCAAGAACATCACTACTAGGTTCAAGAACCCGAGGGCCACTCTCAAAATTTGGAAACAAACTCTTTCCAACCTAAATACTACTATTGGAAATGTCAAATTAGTTCTCTCTTTCGTCAACTTTCTTGAAGAATTTAGAGATCTCAGCCTTTTAAAACAACAACAGACCTTTTTTTTTGATGCAACTGAAGGGACCGTAGTCCCTGCAGGAAATTTATTAAATAAAGGCAAAATAGCCATTTTAGTCCTCAAACTATTGAGCAAGGCTCAGTTTGGTCCCTCAACTATCAAAACGTCCAATTTAGTCCCTAAACAATCTAATTTTGGGTCAATCTCGTCCATCCCCATTAGTTATTCGCCACGTGTCCCAGAGTCCATGCAAAATGTCAATGTTGCCCATCTTTACATCCTTAAGAAGCCACTCATCTCGGAGTCCTCCCTTTCCTCTCGGTGTTAGTTCGTTTCCTTCTGTGATTGTATGGTTTGCCTAATTTAGCCTTTTCTATTTATAGTCTATACATACATCCACGTCTGCACCCATCGAGCCCATCCAGCGCCGCGAGGATGAGTTGCGAGAGGAGCGCCATTGGAGCTCAAGAAAGGCCTAACGTGCAAAAACAAATTGTAATCGGTCCATGTGTAGCCATTGAAGTGGATGCGAAACAAATTCCTGATAATGGATGTCATATATATCTCATGTTTTCAACATAACAAATGCAAGTGTTCACAGACTAATGATGGCATGATATAAAGGCATTAATATTAGTGCCTTGACAAATCAAATCTCAAAAGGGTGGGCAAGGGGCAACATTGACCTTTTGCATGGTCTATGGGACACATGGCAACTAGTTAAAGGGGAGGTACTAAATTGACATGTAAATCAATAGTTTAGGGACTAAATTGGACGTTTTGATAGTTGAGGGACCAAACTGAGCCTTGCTCAATAGTTTGAGGACTGAAATGGCTATTTTGCCTTAAATAAAACAAGAGGTTAACAAGACAGGGAGAAAAGTAAAGGCAAACAAAACAAACAAAAAGGAGCTAAAAAAACCCAGAACAGGCCCACTAAAGAAACTAGGGGACCTTTCTGCTAGAAAAGAAAATGGAAAGGAGAAAAGAATCTAACACAGCTGTTGAAACCATTGTTGGAAAGCTTCTGCTAAACTTGGCTTTACTCTCAACGAAACCAACAACAGACCTATTGGAAACAAAGAGGGGCCATTAAATGGGTTACCTTATGTGATGCTAACACCAAATTTTTTCATGCCCATGTTACTATTAAGTACAGGAGGAACTTCATTACCCAGTTGATCAATGATGATGGCTTGGTTATCACTGATCATCATGAAAAGGCAGATCTTATCTAGACCTCCTTTAAAGAAAGGTTGGGCACCTCTAATTTTACCTCCATTTGTTTTGAGTTCATCTCTCCCCACCCTAATCATGAAGCCTTAATTCACCCCTTTACCAAATTGGATGTGGACATAGTAGTCAAACTATTGCCTTCTCATAAATCATCATGCCCAATTGGCTTCAATAATGACTTTATTAAGAAATGCCACCAATCATATGTACTGATTTCTATAATCTTTGTGATGATTTTCATTCAGGATCTGTTTGCCTACAAAGAATCAATGGCTCCTACATCACTCATCCCCAAAAGAGATGATGCTCAAAAAGTAAATGACTTCAGACCAATATCTCTTCTAAACACCTCTGTCAAAATCCCGACCAAGCTTCGGCTAATAGACGATGCGGGGGAAAGAGAAGATCCCTAGATTCAGGAGAGTGACAGAGAGAGGGAGATCAATGAGTTGGAGTGAGTAATGGTAATAGCATTTTGGGAAATACGAAAAGTTTACGGTAGTACATGTCTGCACGGTCGGCCCAAGATTAGTAAAGATCTAGAAAATGGCATGATTTAAGCACACAATGAATTGTAAATTGTAATGGTGTATCTCATAATCATGACTACTCTAGTGGTATCTCGTGAGCCAATTGACCCAAATTATTCAAATCAGGTTTAGGATTTTTTTCCCCCTGTCTTAAGGAATCCAATAGGATAACTTTCCCTTGCCGCCAAAGAAAGGAACGCACATTGACCGACAGGAAAATTGTAAGCAAAACCAAACAATTTAATATTTTAAATTGGATGATGGATCTCGACCCGAACAGGGAGAGAGGGAGAGGGAGGAAGGAAAAAAACACTTGGCCGCAGCCGTCCCTGCCCTCCACCACAACTCCAGTGGTGAGCTCCGGTGGTGGCCGCACTGCTGCACCGAGGACCAGAGTCCCATCGATGGTCAACAAGCACAGAGAGGCATAATCACAAGGCGAACAGATGAAGAAACCAACGCTGGCCCCATCACCAGCCTGTGAAATGGCGATGTATAATTCCTCCCAAGCCACTGGTTCTCTTTCGACCTCAAGGCACAGTCCCTATTGGTAAAGGATTTAGAACCCATCTGGCCATTGATTCTCTTTACCTCGAACACACTCCCAATGCCTCCCATACACAAGTTATTTGAAAGACGAGTTCTGTATATATCCCTGGTCATAATTCACCTAGAACGCAAGCATAGTCATGGATTGGGCACTTTATATAAACCCTCTTGTTGGTCGAGGTTGTGCTATATACTATCCAAAATATTTTACAGTATAGCGATATCTTCCTCTCTCGGAATTCAATGCTATTGTAAATGATGTACCAACCAATTGAATTAATGGTATAACTTAGTTGCCGTGTGGTTATTTTTCCATTGAATTAATGGTATAAGTTAGCTTCTTTTTAGCATGTAAATATTACATCACGTACATGATTCAGAAACACAGAATATATTTTAATCACTTCTACAAAGTTATTTAGAATAATGTTTTCATTTGTCAATTGACACAAGAAAACAGGACATCCAGACCACAGTCATCCGAATTATCCGCGAAGAAGACCATAACAGAGTACTTGCAAACGTAAATCATGTTGTCAACATGATAACCATGATTTTCAGTACCTTACCGAATCATCGATATTTGAACGCTCCATACTAATGCTGAACCCGTACTATGGCTATGAGGCATATGCATCGTTGTTGTTGGGTTATAATGACTAGTTCACCAACCCGTGCTCTCGCACGGGTTATAGTCTTATTAGTCGCGATGAAAACGGATCGGATACGAACGGATATCATTGATACTATATTTGTTTTCATATTTTGACCGGATTCGAATTCGGACACGGATAGCTACCGGATACATATACGAATACGGATTGCCTCGGTCACGAATATGAATAGTAAGTATCGAATACGGTATAAATCGAATTCGGGAACGTCGAATAAAATATCTTTTCGGATATTGAGTAAAAACAATGGTAAAGACATAATCATGGTTTGAGTAATGAAATTAAATTATATTTTTAATAAAAATTGTGCACAAAATCAGTTTGGGCTTAAGTTAGAACTACATGCCAAGTCTTCCCCATCGCATTAGCCATGTGCTCTACTCGGGTCCCGCTTTGGCCTCTCACTCTCCCAATATCCAGTACCACACACAGGCATATATCATATCAGCCACCCAGAACTAAACGTGGAGGAAGGGTACCTACACAACAAAAGGCACAATAACAGGACAATTCAGCTGGTCATGGCTTGGACTACTATAAACGGATAGTATCCGCAATGTGTAGGTCGGATATATCCATATTTTTACCTGGATTATCCGTATCCGCCGGATGCTGGCGATATCATATTTGTATTTGATATCCGCATAAAGTATCCGTTTTAATATTCGTATTTGGAAAAATATCCGAATATCCGCATAAGTATCCATTTAAGTGTTCGTATTTGTTCGGTCGAACGGACGGTCGGATAAATATCCGTACCACTTTCATCGCGACTTATTAGACAATAACTAATAAAAAATAGTTATATTATATTAAATGTCTATTTCTCTTCACAAATATTCTAAAGTAACAGTATAATAAGTACTCTATAGTTTGCATTCAATTCTTATAATCCATCAAAGATTAATTTATTTTTCATCCATGTCTATATTTTTTTATGTACCACCTCTTTTTATCTCCTGTATAAATTTAGTTGAAACATTTGTTTAGACTATGATAGTTTTAGTTGCAGTCTATGTTTTAACGACATAAACCTAAATTTTGATCCTTTTCCTCAAATTTTGATTCCTCATATATGACAACTATTATTTACATTGGTGATTATAGTTTTTACCAATTTGATGGAAAAATGTTTTAGATTTTTGTAGCCATTTTAGAATCTATCTTTTTTATTTGTATCAATTTCTTGATTAACAATTTCAACGATTAATTCTTTTAGCACCATATGTATTTAGATGAAACATAAATAAACTTAAATAATATAAACTATTTTTTCATCCTTCATGTAACATCTTGAAAAAATCTTTAAATTAACCTCTAGCTTTTGATATAGTTGTTGAAATTATTTTATATGTATTAATTTGAAATTTGAATGCTTATTAAACCATTTGTTTAAAATTTTCATGTTATTTTATTAAAAGCATATTCTAGGTACCTGGCTACCCTATTAATTTTGACAATGTCATAAATAATTATTAAGCATACACCATAGCATTCATTATGTTGAAACTGTAGTATCATATTAGTATTTCTTATTAGACAAATAATTCTTTAAATTAAGTTACTAATATCCATTTGATATAATGTTTCAATCGGAATGGTTTAAACTTTTTTCAAGACAATGTCTTACAGAATTTGTTGTCATTGGCTTTAATATAACATAAAGTAAATTGTAAGTGCCATTTAAGGATATATTTCCATGCTTGATAAGGTTATAGAAAAAATTATACTAATTAAAGCTTTAACTTATTAATGTTGAATTATTGTTCATAATAGCTTATATTAGCATTTAGTTGAATTTGAGAGAGTTTTATTAATCTTTTACAATGGTTGAGGTTGATAATTCAGCTACAAATCATATACGTATATATTACTTTATATTGTCTTTCATAATGCCATGCATGGGTAATTTGAAGGCAAACTTAGGAGTCAAAACATTATCCTTCGTAATGATGGAGATGCATAATTTGTAAAATACATTATTATATTATTTTCATTTCTTGCATAACTGTGGAGAGGTTTGAATTTTTTCATATAGGCATTATTGATAATAACTCCAAGCATCATATGGTCACCTAGTTTTTAGAACACCTAATGGTTTTTTTTTTTTTTTTTTTTTGAAAGAGTCAGCAGGGGAGGCCCCTACTTCTGATTTTTTATTTTCTGAAAAGGAGAGCAGAACCAAAAACTGTACAACAGGACCAAGCAGGAACTAACACTACCTAGGGGAGGAGAGGAGCTAACTCTACAGCTAACAAAGAGCAAAAGCCTAACTCTAACCAAGAGCAGCAGTGGGAGTACAGGAGAGGTTACAACACAGGAGGTTAGACTAAGACTACCACTACAGCTAGCAAAAGTACAAGGCAAACAAGCCCAAAAGAAGAAAAGAAACAAAAGAGGCTTCAAGAGAAATCTGATAGCCATTGGGAAAGCTAAAGTTTCTTTTGACCTTTGGCTTTGATGCACACCAAGCCAAGCTCCTCTCTTAATTTTATTTTCCAAGTCTGAAAGTTCCTGTTGCCATTGTCAAAAATAATATCATTCCTTGTTTTCCAGATGATCCAGCTGGCGAGAATAACCAATTCCCTAAAGATTGGGTGCCCAAAGTTACTCCTAGCTTCACTCACCATGTCCAAGGGTGGAGGATTGAGATCCCAGAAAATATGCAGGGCAGTCCAGCACCTTTGGCTAAAGGAGCACCCAAAAAACAAATGCAACAAATCTTCTTCCACTCCACTCTCACAAAGAACGCAGCTGTAGTCATCAAGCTGCTTGTTTTTCCTTTTCAGAAGATTTCTAGTGTTCAGTCTATCTCTCAATAGCAGCCAGAAAAAGAACTTGTGTTTACCCAGAGTGCTAGAGGACCAAAGCCATTTGAAGAGTGGTGAGGCCGGGACAGTGCCAATCAGTTTTTTATAAGCCCTTCTTGATGAGAAGAAATTTCCCCAAGCATAGCTCCAAGAATCACATTCTTCAGGATTTTGATCGGTGGCAAGCAGCAGGTTCTGCAGGTCACTAAATTCAGTAGCAGCTTCAGCAGTAAAAGGGAGGATGAACATATTTTCAACAGTTTGATTCCGCCATCTTGGGGGACCTTCGCCATCTTGGGAGACCTCCACTGGCTTGAGGAAACCTCCTCCAATATATTGGGAACCTCCTCCATCTTGAGGAGGTTCCCTTCTCCTGGTCATCTTAGGGGATCCCCGCCATTTTGGGGGACCTCCGCTGGTCTCCTAGAGACCTCCGTCGAGTCCCTGCATTTACTCAGACTCATCGTGGAGCCTCAGCGTCCAATCGGACATAAACAAGGTGAGTCAGTTTAGAAAATATTAATCATGGGGGGCATTTTTACCTCCGTCGCTCTATTGCGGCCCCAACAGACACTGGCAATTAACCCAAAAAGAATTACATAACGAGGGGACGGCTGATGCATAGGAGCATATGGTGTTTGTCATGCACTCCTCATGATCCCAGTGTCTCCTAGTCCTAACCCCACAGCTACATAGTGGTTGTCGATTGCGGATGTATGTGGTAAGCCACTGGCCCTGGATGCATGTGTACAGAGCAACATATATATAGGATCGTTCCACATCTCTTTAGAAGCCAACCGCTTCAGAGAGTGAGTAAATAGATCCCAAGAGTCAATAAGTCTGCCAACCTTTTCTTTCTTACTGTTGCAACTCCGGCTAAATATATTCCTTCATATACTCATAACAAAAAGAAGCGATAGCTGCTTTAGTTCAACTTGGAGCAATTTAAATAGCTGATACAGTGACAAGGCTAGTGGTAGTGGATATGCTCCCTTTGTTTTGACAATTGAATTCAATGGACAGGCGCGCTGGTCCAAAATCAATTGCTGTAAAGGTCACTCGTGTATCACCAGAGAAGGAGCCCGGCCCCTTTCATTATACCATACTATATGCAATGAGAAGTTCCGTAAATCCTCTTTTTAATGAATATTAGGAATGCAAGAAGCCTCTAGATTCTTAATTTTAACAATTAATCTTTCTTATAAATGATTAAGGGAATTAACAATGGTGTGCTTGTCTCTTATTTAAGTGACTGATCAGCTAAATAACAGCGTTCACTACTGTTGTGATGAATGAATCATAGTAATTATGAGATAAACACTACTATAAAATAACTCTAAATATTTACTAGATATTTAAGGCCAGTCTCAGTGGGGATTTCACAGTAGTGTCATGCACATTAAATACAGTGACACATCAGCAATTTGATTGAAATGAGTAGGAGAGAGAGCAACATGGTTTTACTATGGTGAAACAGGGGTGGCGTCGTTTCCCAGGAAGTGAAACCCGAATGAAACTAGCATTGAGCAGTTTCATCTCGTCGTCCACCAATTAAATGAAACTTAAAATGAAACCAGCATTAAATAAAACTTCAGCAATTAAATGCTTCTTTATGCCTTGGAAACGTCAAAATGAAACTCTGCATTGTTGGAGCTGTTTCATGGCCGGTGTCATTTGAGTCTTGATGAAGTTTTTATATTGGAAACTATGCAATGACACCATGCACCGAGACGGCTAATAGTACGTATACAAAACGACCATAATTTTTATCGTATAGATATGATAAAAAAATCATGAATCGATTTCCATCACTACACCGTTTTGGCTGCAGGCAGGAGGCAGGCAGGCCCAATCTCCACTAGGTCAACTCTCATCTTCCTCAATGAAAATAATAACAAGAACACAATCCATGTCTTAATTATCCGACTATGCCAATGTCACACGCTCCGTCACGAGCCTCCAGCAGTACCCTGTCCCTGCTCGCCACGCGGACGCTAGTGTCTGCTCGACTGGCAGCAGCGCTGCGTTGCGGGCTTTGACCCAGCGCTAGTGCCAGCAAGCACCTGACCACGCGGCGCCGTGCTCCGCATTCGGTCACCAGTTGCCGGCTACCGGCTTCATACTCCTCGACGGTAGTTAATCCAGTATGTTTTGGAGCGTGTCCCACTCGCGTGAAGAGACCCGTCGTTCCGCCGAGATTCATCGTTCATACTACAGAGACCCCGAACCAGGATCCAGAATGTCCATTTCAGGAGCGCGGATCACCAATATGATCCGCGATCCGTGTGACTGTGCATCGTACATGCAGTTGCCTTGGCAATATCTGTTTCGTGCTGCCCGTCAGGCTCTGCCTTGCAGGCCCGTCACCACAACAAACCAAACACAGACTGGACCGGGTTTTGCATGTTGTCACTACACGCCTCGTGATCCTGGTGCCTCCTAGTCCTAACCCAACACACAGCTACGAAGTGATTTTAACTCCATTGTGCACTACAGGACACTGGATAGCAACGTTATAAATAGAAGCCAAATGGTGTTGGCACATACGTATGTAGTGCCAGCATCGTATAGCTAGGCCCTGGTATATATCCATAAGCCACCCCATCCCTCCTCCCCATTACCCAAACCTGACTACCAGGCGTGTGCATGATGGTAAATCGGCAACGTTGGTCGCCAGCATGGAGTTATATAGATTGTTGTTCGGGGTGTTTAAATTTACTCAGTCATTAAATCACTCTTCCAAATGCCCAATCGAGTTACAACTCTGAGAGCTTTGCTTTGTGGTGATTGAATTTGTTCATTTGTTGACTTGCTGCACCTGCTCTGGTACAACTGGAAATGTAAGCAGCAAGCATCAGCCTTCTCTTCGAGAAAAGGAACGGAAAAGGATGCAGACAAAACTGTAGATAACTTGGTTGATGCTCAAGTTTGCATGTCTTTTTTTTGGTGGTGGGGGGGCATCAAAGTTCGTATATGTCCTCAAAACATGAAAAAGCGAACTACAACCGTGCAGTAGGGGTAAAACCCCTCCTGTTCCTAAAAAAACCGGAGTCTCTTATAATAGAAAAAATGTTTCCCTATCCGTGCCAAGGAAAATGTAATGCCTCAAAAAAATGAAATAAATGAAAAAATGAAAAAGCGGGGTTACCGTAGAGTGCTACAGTAACGCTTGGCCGTGCTTTTTGCCAAACCAAGTCAAACTCCACCTCCACCACGGTGAGTTTGTCTCTCTCAACCCTATGCCGTTTTTACTCGGTCGCTGCCCCTTCTTGATCTGTGTAGCATACGAAGAAGGAAGAGCAGAGAAGCGAAAGAGAAGGAGAGGACCTAGGGTTTTGCCGCCGCTGCTGTCGCTGTCGATGTGCCTTCCTTCTCCAAAATTCCATCGGAAGGATGCCATTGCAGCGATAAGGATGGCCCAAAAGTTGTCGTAATCGTCGTTATTGATCTAGGTGACATTTCATACTCTAATCGCTTCTTTGGATCAAGGTCTGCGGATCGAATAGTCTCTTTAGAAAGGGTTTAGTTGGGGTGGTTTCCCAAATCAATCTCACCCACGTTTTGAGACCCCTCATATTCTGCAGTTTCTGTTCGTTGCTGTTTCAGGGCATCTTAGATGCCTCAATAAATTTTAATCTTGTAGACTTAGATGTAGAGGACTTCAATATCTTTTTCTGGACGCCAAGATCACCCTCATATCCTTCGTAGTTTAGGAGATATGACCTGATGAATGGACTGTTTTTCGGTAACGATAATCTGGAAAGTTTTAGATCTATGCCATTTTGGATCATTTAGATGAAATAATTTGATCTAGTGATCTAAGTGAAAGTTGTAGGGTTGTGTTTTATCTTTCCAGATTGGTAAAGTTTGTATTGGTAAAGTTAAGATATTCATGTGGCTGATAGCAAACAATGCAATACTGACTAGAGATAACTTGTTAAGGAGGAAATGGCAAGGAGATTCTAGTTGTGTGTTCTGTTCATGCTTGGAAACTATAGACCACTTATTCTTCCTTTGTCCTGTTACTAGAATGATTTGGATAGTTATTGCAATATGTTTTGGGGCTGACAATATACCTTGCAATCTTGATCAAAGTTAGTTATGGTGTGAAAAATGGTTTCCTAAGGGACAAAAATATCACACTTGGGGTATTGCAGCTATACTTTGGGCTGTTTGGAAATGTAGAAACAAAGCAGCTTTTGATAAAGTGCTGATAAAAAATCCTACTGAAATAGTGTCATATAGCTGCTCTATTGAACCACTGGAGAGGACTTTATGATGAAGCTGATGGGAAGACAATGAAAGAAGGAGTGGACTGCATGCTAAAGGTGGCCAAGAAGATCATGTTGATGCAGCCCCATCAGCGAGCTGATCAACTTCTGCTGCAAAATGATATCGGTCCTGAAGAGCAATAGGGGCTCTCCCCCCTGATCTGCAGAAGAGCCAATTCATCTCTGTTTGAATGTCAAATCCTTTTCTGGCTAATCGGCAAGAAGTTGAAGGAAACTGTAACCTTTTTGGAGTGTTGTCCTGGGCTTATGTTCAGGCCTGGCTGCCTTGATGGCGCTCTTGGTTGTTTTTTTTTCGTAGTTACAGTAGAAAAAGTCGGTGGTGGTGACTCGCTCCTGGCTTGCTAGCGGTAGTGTCAGGCAAGTTTGCTCCTCTCTAGATGGTTCAGTAAGTTTGTTAGCTCATTACAGCATCCATATGCTTTTGGTGTGCTGATTGAGTAGGTTTATCTTCTGCTTTTCTGCTCTTATCTGTAATATGCTGGAAAACGATGTATTTCCGTTACTTGTAATGGAAATGGGTTATCCCCGATTGGAAACAAAAATATAGTGTTTCACCAACCAATTTCAATTTCAAATAAGATTTTTTCAAGAGCTTAAAAGGCATATTTTTAAACAAAGTAGTACTTGAACTCTGCCCTCTTATTTCAGTACAATTGAAACCGCACGTCATTTATTGGAACGATGTAAATTGGTATTAATATCTCACTGGACCCAATACCCAACCTGAGCCACGCGCCATGGATCTCTCTTGCACCGTCACACGCATCAATCTACACAGGACTGCATGGAGGCGCACTGGTTCTTTTTCTCTTCCTAATGCTAATGCTTAAGGGTTAGATTGTCTATTTTCCCACAAAACATAGAAAAATTTGACAATTTAGGCTGTATAAATTATACATTGTAGCACCTGTAACCATTCAGTGTTTTTGCAAACAGAGGAAGGAAATGAACAATTGATTGACAAGTTTAGACAAGAGTTTATGCAATTGCAAATAATTAATGTGATTCCATGAAACAATGTTGATTTGGAGTGCCTGGAGAAGACGAAAAGTGTATGAACTTTGACAAATATCCTTGGTTCTGTATCCTTCAGCATTTTATTGAGGAAACATGAGGGGCTGTGCAGCCCCATTGGACTAGCAGTAGAAACACACCTAACTAGGGCAGCAGAATTCCAGTCAGAAGGAAGCTTAGGAGGACAATGGTACAGTTTTGTTCTGAAGGTGTTCATTCCTCTGCGACTTGTGCGGCAGCTTAGATCCAATTTTCAATGGAGCCCGCTGTTGATGTCTATTAAGTGCAACTGAAATAAAGAGGGTTCCGCAAGCGCCCAGAATATATCATCGTAGCATTTTAACCGGGAGTAATCCAGGTATCGTTATTTATAATTTTACCACTTTGGGAAGGGAATGCACTGGATAATGAGTGATGAGCAATGCACATGCGATAATGGAGAGCTTAACCTTGTCTCGTATCGATCATCTCATACGGGGTAAGTGTCACATAAAATATAGGAATGAATGATAAATGACATAAGATAAATGAGAGCATTTAGCCACATAAAATAATAGTAATAAGCCATCTCAACTTAGCACTCTAAGCTTATAACACTAGCATGGACTAGGACGATCTAGGGTATAATCCTATGTTATTCTAACTATAAAGTCAAAGCATACAATGATTAGTGCAAGAACATCTAGCAATCATGGCGGAAAAAGGTTACATCTATGCATAGTGATATTACCGAGAAGACAAGAGACATAGCAATGACTTCAATGTAATAGGTTTGTTCTCTAGACCTATACTCGGGAGAAGGGCTACAAAGGACTCAACAGGGCTGTCACTCCCGCGATCTACCTCACGATCCGGAATATAGGGTGCAATCGCAGATAAATACGGTATAGGCACCATGCCTACACAATATCTATCACTCACCCATTGGCCTAATGAGCAAGCGCTATACGATCCTATGCATAAACATAATTCTAGTCCAACTATGCTAAACATATAATCAAAGTAAACTAAGAACGATATAATTGAGAACATAATCAAATAGAGCAAAGTCAAGTCTGATATAATAGAATAGAATAAAGTACTACTCATAGTATCACGAACAATGATGAATATTACAAGAATGTAGAGGGGAATTACCAAGAACTCCGACAGATCCGGACTCCAAGCTAGGCTTGATTCCCTCTAGATCTATTCCTATGTAGCTATGCTACTAAACTATGGAGCTCTAATTGAGATGGTGGCTCGGCTTCTCTGAATCCTCTCGATGAATGAAGAGAGAATGAATTCGGGTTTCACCCGAGGGGCCGGGGCTCAATATATAGCCCCCTAGGATGAACCACAGCCCTCGGATCAAACCGACCTAAATGGACGATAATTATTCATCCTCAAAGGCGGTGGAGGCGGGATCCGCGAGACTCAACGCCATTGGCCGAGGTGGGGAGTCGGCCGACTCCCCCTTGGGCGGCCGACGGCTTGCCCGCTGTGGGGCCCCCGCTTTCGGTGTTGCCTTCGGAGTCTTCTAGAGTATACAATTTTACCCGTTCGGTCTTTATGTCTATGTAATCATGACATGTGGGCCTCCTTTGGTTCTATATCCGATAACCCCCCGTGAAAATAGACAATCACCAAAACTCGTGGAATTCTCGGTGTAACCCCTATATCTAACAAAACTCAAATTAGTCCTTTCTCTTGCTGCGTTGACGGTATAAAATTGATACTTAACGACCGTCAACAAACTCCCCCAAGCTTACCTTTTGCTCGTCCCTGAGCAAAGATAGACTCAGTGATGGATCAGGAGTTGCTGCAATACTTTCACTCCTCACAAGTACACATGCGTTCAAACAAGAACTCTCCTCCGGATTAGAGTGAACTATCCTGACTCAAAACTCACTCATATTACCTTTCACCATGGGGCTTGTAACCGTCACTTGGGTCTTGAGTAGTTGAAAGATAGAACAGTCAAGTCAAGCGCCATGTTTCTCGCTCTTTGATCAACTATTATCCCGGAGTTTTTGCAAGGTTTGAAATAAAACTCAGAGTTCCTTGTATGAACCTTTCAAGTCTCTCATTTGTGGTATTTCTGATCCTTTCTAAGGCATGAGTAGTGTATGCCTTCTCTCTTTTCTCGAATATGTGGTATTTGTGGAACTAAGGCATAGTGGAAAGTGCCTTCTCTCTCTCACCCCTACTTTCTAATAGGCTTATGTGGAGCTCATAGGTGGGGAGACACTCAAACTCACTTGCATATATTGCACAGTTAAGACATGGATCCATTAGGAACTAAAATAATAATAAAGTCATATGTGCATGTGAATGAGGAAGTGGAATGGGTGATAAGATGATAATAGAATGATGATAGTATGATGGTGATAAGAAAATGATTATGAGGGGTACTCAACTGGTGAACATCTACTTCTACACTCGCTCCTTTGGGGATAACATGACTCCCTTTATTCGGAAACCTTGAAACTTCTTGAATGGAAGGACTTGGCTACTCTTTCTTTTTCTTTCTTTCTTCTTTTCTCTCTCTTTTTTTTAGAGCAACCAATCCTCTGAAGACGAAACTTTAGCACAGGGAGTGTATAACTTGAAATAATAATGACTGGAGCTTTTTATGTAGGCAATGAAACGACAATGATTATTTCTAGATGTTCACTCCCAGGATAGGAGTGGAACCTTTTCTGGATGATGTGAAATGAATGGCGTATGTATATGTGGATGGATGGATGGATGGATGCGTACTCCCAGTGTAGGAGCAGCATAAGTGCGTATCTCCAAGGTAGAGATAGCACAATATGTGGTGGATATGGATCTATATGTGGGTGGTACTTCGAGGAACAGAAGTAGCACAGAATGAATGTAACATTTATAAAATGGGTGCATGCTTCTGAGGACAGAAGTAGCATAGATCAATGGATGGAGAGCACATAGTGTTGACTTTATCTGCGTGACTAATTTCTTATGGGTCCACAGCATAACCACACTCAATGCCTATAAAGTCTACACTCAAACCTACAATATGATCTATATAAACAGATGGGTTTTCCTAATCTAGTAAGCATGAATATATGGCTGTGGTAGGAATTTGAACTCTCATCATAAAGGAACTCATCATGCAGGAATTTAATATTTTCATAGATAAATTCTCCAGAACTCTAGTATCTCTAGGAACAAGATGGACAGCAGCTCAAAACCTTCCCATATCATACCCGTCAACCACCTAGACTTAGATCAAGTGTTCGCTACCCACAAGTTTCGGGTTGAGCAAATCTCAAATCTAAACAGTTGTGTCCAAAACTCGGGAGAGTGCAAGGTTGAAAACTAGGTACTTGAAAGGAATTACGCGAGCAACTATTCATCATCTCCATGTAGAGTTTATTCTAGGGGATGACTTTTAAAGACAGATTGCAAGAGCTCTCCAAAAGTAGTAAAGATGAATAAGGAAATTTTTCTGGGTTTCTATGGTTATACATCTTTTTTAGTTGTTTTAACAAAGCATACTTTAATAAAGCATAATTAGATAAGTTGGAGACACTTAGCTTGGTATACGGGGGATGCTCTCCCCAAGCTGGATGTTGACATAGTCTCGCGATGTTGCCGATGCACCGAAGACGTTCTAGTCCTCCAGGGGAGTGTTGTAGATAGTTGCTGTTGGAGACAGGTTCAATTGTCACGGGCAGCACTCGACGGGGACTTTGGATGTCCTTCGCTTGTTAGCTCTTCTTGATCCTTAATGTTACTCGTGAAGCTCAAATAGACAACAAAGCTTGTGGAACTAATGACGCGTTAGTGACAAAAACCTCTAGGCTTTAGTTGTCTAGAACTTTCCTAACTTAAAACTCATTCTAACAGGGATCACAAGAAATATTTTTATCTTTTTATTATTTAAGGAATGCGAGACGGGGAAAATAAATATCTTTGAGAAATTATTTTTGTGCCACCACAAAGAATGACTATCCACATGGGGCTTGACGATTTTCTGGATGCAAATGCACAACATCTTTATTTTCTTTTCAAATGCAGAGATAAAAGAGTAAAGATGCAAGATGCAAGTAGGGAAATAAATATGCTAAGATAAAAATATAATGCTGAAAAGTAATGCTGATAAATACCAAGTTACCTCTTGGCACGGCGTTCGGTGGTTTTAAGTCCTCCGAACAGGACTTGTCATGTTCGCTCATTTTTCAAGGGGCGCATTGGCTGGCGCCTCGGATGATGTCGCCTCGTGTGTAGGAATTGATTCTGATTTTGCTTTTACTTTCCACACCTTCTTTGTTGGAGAAGATGACCTTGAGGAGGAAGCTTCTTGGGGCACTTGGTTTTCTTCTGGTAGCACCTCTTCGGGTTCTTCTACAATGTTCTTCTCTTAAGGTATCGATCTTCATATCTAGACACTTCTCCCTCATAGTCGGCCCATCCATCTCGTAGTGATGTTCTTCTTGTTACGCGACGGTACGCTGCCTTCTCCTTGCTCTGTTCTTCTTGGGCTCCTCGGTGATAATTATTATTGAAGTAGCGGCGTACCTTCTCAGTGGGAAAGTGGAAATGGATCTCTCCTGTCCCAATATACACTACTAACTTTTGACCCTTATGCCACGCCTTTTTGTCGCAACGGCAAGATTTGGTTGCAATAAGGGGTGTTATCGCAACCATTTATACTTTTGGTTGTGATAGGTGGAATTTTTGCCACGCAAATTATTTTGTGGCCCTAAGTGCGAAGATCGTTGCAATAAGTAAGTGCAATCGCAACCAATTGTAAACTGGTTGCAATAAGCCTTCACTATTGCCACGATTTGATTTACGTTGCGGGCATTTTTATTGGCGTTGCAATACTGAGATGATATTGCAACTCTTTAGCTCATGGTTGCAAAAGCGCATCTATATTGCAACGAATATAGTTCGTTGTATGTAATAGTCACTTGCGTTGCAAAAGATTTGTACATATAGCAATGGAAAAAATAAGTCATTGCAATAAGTATGGTTAAGGAGCACGACGCCTTTAGGAAAAAAAAAAAAAAAAGTGTGTAGCTAGGTTTCGAATATGGGACCTTTAAGTCCAAAGAAAAGATATATTAACCACTATACCATATTTGTTTTTGTTGGTCATTAGCCATGCGTTGCTAAAAGATTGAACATATAGCAACGAATACTAAATTATTGAAATACCTAAGGTTCTCGAGCACAATGGTTATATAATAAGTAAAAAATAAATTAAGAAACAAAAACTCCACCACCAAGTTTCGAGCGTGAGACCTCCGATATCAGATTAATAAAAGTGTTTACCACTACGTTGTTTATGTGTTAATGCTAATAGTGCTGACAGAAACTTTTATAAAATTAAATATGTAGAAAGCATTTAGGTATTGAAACAGGACCGGATCTCGTATATTTACGTACATGTGCACGATCAGTTGCCTTCATCTTTCCAAGACGTCGTCACCGCCGTCTCTCTCCCCGAGCGTGGTCGCGGCCATCCCCGCAGCCACCATCGGCGCATCCTCACTCCTGGCAGCTGCTGGTGTCCCTATCGCTGCTGCCGCCGGATCACGTGCCCTCGGTGCTCTAACACCGGCATCTTCGCGGCGGGCCTTCGTACAGCCGCTTGTGTCTTTATGGCCGCTGCCGCTCGATTGCCCTGCCATCACAGCTACATGACCTTGTCGACAGCTAGAAGCCACACCTACACAAGTACGTGCCGCCATGGCCGCTAGTGTGGATGTTGTCGTGCCCTAACAGGTGAACTTGTATCACCAGCTTGTTCGCAAGATCGAGTGAACTTGTATCACTATCTCGCACGCCCATTCAGCAGCTCCAGCACGACACCATGACTATATATGTCACATTTTCAGTGAACTTCTTGGTATAAGCATATTCTGTAAAAATAAGACTACGTTACTTCTTCACAGTACACATCAGCATGTAGCTACTAGCTTTTCTCAAAAAATAAAGCATGTAGTTACGCACATACAAACTAGCACAGAACAAAAAAAAAATTGACCAGCAAATGGATGTTTGTGGGTTTGTGGCACAAGGGTGGAACAACAAGTAGATATAAATAATATTCAGGTGGCATTATTTCAGGCTATCAAGTCTTGGAGAAACATTGAAAATCACCAAAACATGGAAACTTTACCCAGCCAACAAAGCAGCAAACAAGTCACCTGAACCTGGAAACTTTGTCGGCTTTGCTAAGTCGACAAGGCAAGAAAAACAAGGCAGAAAAAAAGGAAATCTCATAAAAGTGTTTATTATTACAGCATGGGTGTGGGATCAAAGAAACACTAAAAGGTTGAGAGAGGGACTCAGGCCCTCTTCAATTATTACAAGTTCATTGTTTCTAAAAACATGTCTCCAAAAATATCAAATAAATGTGCACAAGTTCACATTTTCCTTCTTCCTTGAGCAAATTTTACACAAAAAAATCATCATCGAATCTTCTCCTAGTGTAGCGAATCGAGGGACGACTCCATCAGCAGTGTAAGTGTCATCTGGGTCTTCGTCTTCATCAAATAGGTCATCGTCAGGTTCATCCATTGGTGTTGCAAGAGCCTGCTGAATAACACAAGCATCAACACTAACCCCACCAAGGTCGACCTACTCCAAGTTGTGACATCTTCATTTTGTTGTTCAAGATTCATATCTTCCACTCCTACAACAACTGAGTCTAGATCGAGCTCGCCCACATTATCGTACCTTCCCCTTCGGGCATGGCAAACAGGTTTCTTGGCTGCACTCTAAGGACACCACACCAATTTGGTTTCTTTGGATTTCTGGCATAAAACACTTGCTCCGCTTGTGTGCTCAAGATGTAAGGTTCATCTGAATACCTAAACCGAGTGATATCAATATGGATGACGCCAAAGTCATCCTTACTGTACCCTCTAGATTTGCTGGTACTTGCTGCAGGTACATCAAACCAATCACATTGGAACAACATTACTTCCTTCTCTCTAGGAAAATCGAGGCAAATGATGTTCCTAAGCACGCCATACCAGCCCATGTTTCCTGTGCTTTCATCACCCTTCACAAATACACCACTATTTTGAGTAGTTAAGGAGTTCTCTATGGAAGATACCCGGAAAAGGAATCCATTTATGAAACACCTGCTGAACACACGTGCTAGACGTTTAGGACCGCGAGATAGATAATAAATCATGTCATCAACTTCCCCTTGGGCACGCAATGTCCTGATCTGCAGTGAGCATCATTTTAAATTATATTAGGGACTAGTAAATCAACCAGTTGCATGTGCAAACTGAACAAACACAATATGCATGAATATATTAGGGATGACTCACTTTATGCTCAAACCAAGATACAAATTCCTCCTTGTGTCTTTTATCAGCACGCCGAGGGTCGGTTTTCTTCAGCTCATCCTTATGGTCACTTTCCACAACAATTGAAAATGCATCCATTAGTTACATATATATTTTAAACATTCATGACTACCATAAAAAATCAAATTTAAAATATAGCTTACTTTATCCATCTTGTGACCTCGTCACTGTTGGTTAATATGTAATGCCTCATCCTATGCAGGTCAATATCAAAAACATTTTCAAGAGTACATCCTTTCCTACTGTAGTCAAGGCTCCCAAATATACTTAGCCCAGATGGTGGTTCACTAGCAGCGGCACTTTCATGACGCTCTGGACGATTAAGCTTGGTAGCAATATTATCAAAGAAGCGAGAGCAAAATGTGAGGCATTCCTCGGATATATAGCCCTCTGCAATTGAACCTTCGGGGCACGCTTTGTTCTTCACATAGCCTTTAAGAGTACGAAGGTATCTCTCAACCGGGTACATCCATCTCGTAACACACGGGGCCTCCAAGACTAGCTTCGTCGGCAAGATGTACTGGTAAGTGCATCATAATATCAAAAAAAGCTGGTGGAAAAATCATCTCTAGCCGGCAAAGGGTCTTTTTAATTGAAGTGCTCGGGTTTTCAATTTCTGAAAGCTCCAACTCCTTTGAACACAATGAGTTAAAGAACCTACTTAACTCGATCAATGGGATCACCACATCTTCGGCAATATGTCGCTCAGCACTAATGGTAAAAGTTTTTGCAAGATTACATGGAGGTCATGACTTTTAAGTCCAGAAACCTTGCAACCACCAACATCCACACATCTCTTGATATTTGCAGCATAACCATCCGGGAACTTGATGTCATGTAAAAATTTGCACAGAATTTCCTTTTGACCCTTACTTAGAGTGTATAACGCTGGTGGCAAGGTGTACTTACCCTTTTCAAGCACTTTGGATGCTGGTCTTTCCTTATACCCAAATGTTGCATATCAAGTCGAGCCTTTTCACTGTCCTTGCATTTACCTGGTAACTCTAGCAAAGTCCCCGCATGCTCTCACATATGTTTTTCTCAATATGCATAACATCCAAATTATGTCGTACAAGCAACGATTCCCAATAAGGAAGCTCAAAGAAAACACTCTTCTTCCTCCAGTTATGCCACCTATTTTCTTCATCACGTTGCTTCCTTTTCCTTGTATCCTTTCCAAAAGTCACTTGCTGGAAACTCTCGTAGTCCTGCAACACCTGCTCACCACTGAGCGGCACTGGTGCTTCCCTGGTTTCAGCCTTGTTATTGAAGCTCACCTTGTTCCTTCGCCACTTGTCGTTCATGGGCAAAAATCGACGATGTGCCATGTAGCAATGCTTTGAACAATATTTTAACCACAAATAATCTGTATGCCTATGACAATAAGGACAAGCAAACTTTCCTTTTGTGCTCCAGCCAGATAACATCGCATAAGCAGGGAAATCATTAATTGTCCACAGCAGAATTGCATGTAGAGTAAAATTCTTCTTCTCCTTCTCATCCCATGTTTCAACTCCTTTAACCCACAGATCATATAGCTCATCAATCAGAGGTTGCAAATATACATCAATGTTCACTCCAGGAGATTTCGGCCCAGGTATCAACATCGACATCATCCAGTACGATTGTTTCATACACAACCAAGGAGGCAGGTTATAAGGAATCAGTATGACAGGCCAACAAGTGTAGTTAACATTCAACATTCCAAATGGATTGAAGCCATCAGATGCAAGTCCCAGCCTAACATTACGTGGATCTGAATTAAAATTCTTATACTTTTCATTCACATGTTGCGATGCCAATGAGTCTGCTGGGTGACGCATTTTCCCATCATGGATGCGTTCTTCCTTGTGCCACCGCATCAATGGTGATGTTTTCTCTGACATATATAATCTTTGCAATCGAGGCGTGAGTGGAAAATACCTTAGAACTTTGCGTGGAGTGCGCTTCTTTGCTCCACCACCTTCGCTAGGCTCGTCAATCTCATCAGAATTTGTGTTTTTCTTCCACCTACTCTCTCCACATGTTGGACATGTGTCCATATCAGCATATGTCCCACGGAATAACACACAGTCATTGACACAAGCATCAATCTTAATGTATGTGAGGCCAAGGTCGCGAATAACCTTCCGTGCTTTCTCATAAGTTTCTGGGATACAATGTCCTGGAGGAAACGCATCTGAGATAAATTCAAGTGTTTGCCCTGCATTTTCCTTACTCCATCCACCCATGCACTTAAGTTGAAAGAGCCTGACCATGAAAGATAACTTGGTATATTTGGAACCAGGCGCCAACTCTTGCTGCGCATCTTTCAACAAAGCATAGAATTTCTTTGCACTCTCATTTGGCTCTTCGGTGTCATTACCACTAGACTTACCCCTAATCATTGCGGACAACATATTGGTTGCAGATGATGCATCATCCGCTGGGCCTACATTCAGATCCCTATCATCATTCCAAGGTTTAGCATTAACTTTCTCTTTGCCATATTATGCACATGTGGATATGTAATTCGACCTCTACCAATTTATGAGGCGTTATGTAGCTGAGAAGTATATTGCGTACGAACTTGGCACACCCGCAAGGCTACTGCCATAGATAAACTTGAACTGCCTAGCTCGATGGCAAGATCATGTGCGCACATCAAGAAGCAAGGAACCTTTTCATATATATACACATGTATATACATGGTAACGGATGATGGAGTACGTGTGTAAGATCTGGGAACAAATACGTAGAATATACGGAAGCCACCGACGTTGCCACGTAGATCGTGCATCAGGGGCGTGCACACGAAGGCTCAAAATTTTCTCTCCCAAAAAAAACGTGCGTCTGATTCCCTCCCAAAATTTTCTAGTGTTTCCCGCGCGCGCCAAATTTCTGTTTGTGTAAATGAAAAAACAAGAAAAGCGTGATATATCAGCGCCGTGTAACCTCCTCCCATACCCCATGCCTGCCTATTCTATCCCCTCCCCAAAACTAGATCGCGATCAAGGCTGCCGCCGCTGGGAGGGCCATGGCACCGCCGCCATCCAGGACGCCGCCTCCGTCCAGGACACGGCCAACGCCGGCTCTATCTAGGTCGCCACCGATGTTGCCTCCGTCCACGATGCCGCCGATGTCGCCTCCTGCCAGGGCTTCGCTTCCTACTCCGGGCATCAGGACCTGCAACGACGCCACCGCCCATCGATACACAGAAGCCACCCTTGAAGTAGACGACGAACACGGATTCTCTCATCCATATAGCACCAGGTAAACCAATAATAGCATAGGTTGATGCCGTGATCTCAATTGCCGGCATTTGCTATTTGTCTCTATTACTGCCAGTATAATCTTATAGTTGTGCAACCTGCGGATGCTATGAGTGCTGTCTCTGTTATCATGTCTCAGAGAAATAACTGGCAACATCATCATTGTGTGAAAAAAAAAAAACATCCTTGTGTGCATCTTGTTTTTATTGATCATCCTTCTGTATTTTTTAATTTGAGGAAAATGCACCATAAGGGTCTGATGCAACACGTACCATACTATTTTAATAAAAATTAGATATCCTAAGTATTTCAAAATCCACATTCAATTCACCAGATATGCAACAAGGGAACTAAAGGTGGGAGCTAAATAATTTAACCGGTTGACACCTTTACCCTAGCGGACAAAATATACTTTCTCAGTTTTAGATTTAATAAGGAATGCCATACCTTTAGACATGGCGTCCTCAGTTGTTAGCAGTATATACTTGAAATCCACGTCATTGCTCTTGATGATTCCTGAAGCACCACGCCTATGCTGAAATTTGCTACCTGCAGCCAATGCCTAAGTATCACAAAGCCAAATAATAATTAAGCACCAACAAAAAAACAAGTCCAACCAAACTGCAAAGAGATCACCTACTTGCTGAAAAGTATTTTGCCAATATGCATGTAATAAAAACAACTTTATTTCACATGAGCTTAGTAGTATGTTGAGTTATATGTCAACAATTGGTGTACTTCTATTAGTAGTATGTTACTGAAGTTAGTATGCTACTGTTGTTAGTGTGAACTCTCCCTTTAAAAGAGCTGCTATTAAGATCACCATGTTTATTCTTGCTCAAGTAAAGTTCTGCCAAACCGTAATACTTCACCTTTTTGTAACATGTTTATTTATCAACCATTGTCGTATTATGCAGTGACACAAGTGATATCTGGACTCTTTATGTTCATTGCAAGAGGGGACTTCCTGATATGGAGTATGTAATGTTCAGATAGATAGGGCTGATGTAAGAATGTCAATCTTGACAACTATTAAGGACCAGCTTGGGTATGCTGTCCGAGACTTTTTATACTACAAGAAGCGATGTGGAAGAGATGTAGCTACTCTTCAGGCCATTGAATATAACAAGCATGTAGAGATTATGGTACAAGACAATGAGAGGGAGAAGGAAATTAGATTAGTACTGTCACAGGAGGAAGAGACAACACAACAAGTGAGCATAACACCCCTCAAGCGACCAAGGCAGCAGCAGCCGGAAGAAGACGAGGATCCGTTTATGGATGAACCCATTGATGCATACTTGGAGTGGCTAAAGAAGCAGCCAAAGGACAAATACAAAAGTATACCATCTATGTTTCTGCTTATGTATTCGTATTGTTTATAATCTTAGCGCATTTATATGAACTACACCTTATCTAACATATTTTTGGTGACCAACAGATTTGACAGAAGGTTCTAGGACTGCAACAAAAACGAGTTACAAGGAATATTTAAAGCTGAAAGGGGACATTCCACAAATTAGTAATTAATTTCCTTTCTGAACCAATTTATTGTGTTACTACTACATTTTTAGAACTAAAGCTTTTAACTTTGTGTGCAGTGGCAATTGTCGAGCAACATGTTAGTCGTGGCATTATATTTGAAGACGATGAAAGTAACGGAAGCAATGCTACACCACCCTCAAATAGGCCAAGCCATGCAAGGAAGAAAAGGGAAGAGAGAAATGGTTTGTGATCATTCCTACGCTTCTAATAGTGGGTTCACATATCTTAATTGAGATGGTTTGTGCTCAAGTTTGTCATTTTTTTTTTGCAAGGAGATGGCTCCAATCAACGCAAGAAAAGAGGTCGTGGCGTTGTTAAAGGATTAGCAGTAACCGCCAAGAGAGTTAAGGAACGCACTCAAAAACTCCCAATTGAATTTGGAATTCGTGGAGGTCCGATTGGACCGAATACCCGCGCATTTGTCGATGAGATCGTACTGTCCACAAGGGAATGGGCCCCACTAATTGGAGTAAACAGTTGGAAGGGTATAAATGAAGGTGTCAAAGAACAAATTGCAGAAGATATACTGGTACGTTGTGTACTATTTTTTCCTACTCTTGTGACGCATAAACTAACTTTGGTAAACAAATTGATTGTTTTTTAATTGGGAACAGCTCACGTGGGACTTCATCAACATTGCCACGAGGATGAAAAAAAAGAGAAAATATGGAAATTGCTAGAGAGCGATACAGAGGATGGCGATCAGCTTTCAGTGCCACATACAATCTTTATAATAGTTATCTTTGAGAGAATCCAAAATAAACCTGAAGAACTAGACCTTTTTGAGTGGCACTACTTGCTTTGTATTTTGGAACCGATGAATTCAAGGTCAGTTCGAGTAACATCTACTTTGTCAAATAAACTTTATCAACCAACGTTGCATTGTTACATACGACTCGTTCTCATTCTCGCGAGAAGGTTAGCGCCCGAACTCCTCCAACCGTCGGCAGCAAAAACCCAGCATGTGTCGGGTTCAATGAACTTCTCCCGCGCAGCTTTGAGATGGTAATCATTACGTACACTAATCTAGTCCTTCTATTGTATCATGCAATACTTGTGTGTTGAATTATATTTTGGCATCCTATAGAGAGACAAAGAAACCGGTGAAGAGCCAAGTGATCATATTCTTTGGAAGGCCACTCACACAAAACACGGCAGATGGTCAAATTCTGCATCATTTCAAGTATATGTGAGTAAATCTTTCATCAAGATTTTTTCATGGCTACTGGGTGTGTCAATCCATTCAACTCTAACGATTTATGTTATTTGATTTAGGAAAACGCGGCCTTAAAAATGGCTGAGATTGAGTCAGAACCTAATAGACAAGCACTTTCGGCCGCTGAGGAGAACATGATTTTCCAGTCATGCTACAAAGAAACCACACAGACAAAATCATCCAAAGTACACGGGCATGGATACATGGCTAAGTATCGAACTCGTAGAGATCTTATGAAAGAGAACCTTGAAGTACATGCACGTGCGGAAGCTGCAGCCAAGGAGAAGAGAATTGCTTATGAAGTAGAGATTGAGAAGCTGAAAGAACAGCTTTCACACGAAGCTACGTAACGGGAAAGGGAGAAGGAAGAAAACAGGAGAAAGATGCAAGAGGATCTGGAAAATGCAAAGAACGAATGGAGGCAGGAAATGCTTAAGATGCTAGCGCAACACAAAGATGGAACTATGAATCGGGTAATATTTCAAAATACTTTTTTATCATTAGTCCTTATAAACTCATCATTTTGATGCTAATCTTTTACCTCAATATTTGTATGTGTAGAGTACACCGCAAAACAATGACAACATACAAATTGCACCAACCACACAAGAGGACGATGAGACTGATGTACATGCAAATAATGAGAATGAAGATGAATTACCCCAGGTAATCACACTGTTGTTGCTTTATGTTCCAAGTAATCTTGAGCTATGTACCTTAAACTCTAACTAAAACCGATTGAACAATTCAATGTTTGTAGACTATCTCGGAAGCGTTGTCACTGTACAAAGAGATGCAGATCCACCTACTGGTCGCGCCACTAGATCAGCTACTAATGTCACCAAAAATCTCTTCAAAGAAAGCACTACAAATGTGGCAGCACCGAAGAAATTTGTCACTGCACAACAGCTGATGAATAGAGCAAGAAATTCTAAAAAGAAGGTAACAACTATAATATGTTATGAGCTAAATGGAAACTAAATTGTGCTCATTTTATCATGGCTCTTTTCTGGACAGACCTGAACTAACACAACCATGCCATGAGAAATAGATATGATTTGGGTGTAATTTTTTTCTGCCTTGTTCATTAATATAGAGTGCACAAATCTGCCATTTATTTAACATTAGTGTGCATTTATCTTTGATGTCAATGCATATGCTTATTAGTGAACACATCTAATGCAAGAAAGGTTGCATCTACACAAAATATGTAAATAATTAGATAAATAGTTAATTCCATTTCACTGTTTCCAGTTACTAACTCAAAGGTTGCATCTACACAAAATATGTAAATAATTAGATAAATAGTTAATTCCATTTCACTGTTTCCAGTTACTAACTCGATAGATGCACTCTTGTATCGTTTGCTGAAAGTTTATCAAAGTGACCTTCCTTGTGGGACTAGGAATACATTTATCATACGTGTGGGAAACCGCAGCTTGTGCAGTTTTGATTGCGTGAATTATTCCATGTAGTAAATTACATTTTCTGTGATACTTGATAATACCAACGTTGTAGAGGGTTCAGAGATGTTTGTCGACATGAAATTTCATGATTTTATACCTAGAGAATGTGGACTTATGAATTTTACAAAGTAGCCTTTCAGGTTTTGACCTTGCCCTGCATAGTAGTGGGGCTTTTTTGATTTTAGACCTTGATAAATGCATAATCTGATTTTACAAATAGCTAGAGAGATGTAGATAATTTTATGGACTTTCCATACCATTAAAGATTATAATTTTTCCGTTGTCTAGAACTCTAGTTATGATTTCTTTAAGTAACTGTACAGCTGCTGCCTTAAAATGAAGGTACTTTGATAGCAAAATGGTTGTATGCATATTATTTTTCTCAAATTTTAGTTCTACTTGAATTGACAACATGCTCTCCATAGTTTTGATGATTTCTTCTTTTCTTATTAATCGCCACTATGCTAACTATCTTTACATTTTGTGCATGATGTAGTAAACCTAATATTTGTCTAATACACCAATCTTGTTCTTTTGATCAGTAGGTGGACAAGGTTTGAGTGGGTGGCTCATAATTAAGGAGGACATAGCTGAGGTGATGACATGTTGCTGCTAGGGAAACCTTGAGGTGCTGCATAGATGCTAGGAAGTCTTCTACCGCTGCAAGTTTTAAAAAGTTGTGAAATATGAGTGAACTGTACACTCCTTTAATTTTTAGCTACTATTTCAAAAGTTGTGAATGATTTTAGCTACTATTTTAATGTTTTGTCAAATTATTGAATGGTTGGTTATAATTAATATATGTGAGTGTAATTGCTTTTGATACGGTTTTATTGTATTTTTGCAATGATGATAATTCAATTGCTACGGCGTTGCAATACAAACTATCACAACGAGCTGCTATTTGTGGCAATAAGATTATATGGCAACGAACTTATTTGCGTGGCAATATGATATATGACAACGAATAAAATTGCGTTGCATAAGGTACTATTGCCACGACATGACTACCGTGGCAACAACATATGATCTCTCGCAATGAATGAAGTTGCGTGGCAAATGATACTTTTGCCATGGCACACTGATCGTGGCAATAACATATGGTCTCTTGCAATGAACAAAACTGCGTGGCAAAAGATTATATGGGCACGCTCAATGATCGTGGCAATAAATATGATCTCTCGCAACTATTAAATTTCTGTGGCAAATGATCTACTTGCCACGGCATGGAGGTCGTTGCAATAACACATTAGGCAACAAAATTCTAGCGTGGTAATACGAGACTATTGCAACGGCATTGATCGTGGCATGTACCATCTCTTGCGACGAGGATGTTCGTGGCAAGTGCTAATATTGCCACGACCATGAATGTTGCGACACTGTCCTATTGCCATGCTTGGCAACGGACATCTATGGTTGCAAGAAACCCTAACACTTGCAACGCCAAACTAACAATCGTTGCAATAACTTAATGCAACGAGACTTTTTGCAACCACTGGCAACGAACACGATTTGGTGGCAACATCTACCACTTGCAACCAAATTGGGCCTATTGCAATGAATTTTCATCATTGCGCAAGGGTTAGAAATTAGTATAGCTCTGGTGGTGTTCAGGAATGGTCTTCCTAGGATGATTGGAGGATCATAGTCATCTCCCATGTTAATGACTAGGAAGTCGTAGGGACATAATGGTCATCTATCTGGATGAGGACATCCTTCACTTCTCCTTCGACGAAGCGGAATGTCGATCTGCCATTTGTAGGCATTTGTGCATAGGTGGGCTCCAAAGGCATAGTGCCATATAGATACTCATAGGTTACCTTGGCCATGATGTTGACGCCCGATCCGGTGTCACAAACAGCTTTATTGAAAGAGCTTCTGTTGATGGAGCATTGAATGGTTGGGACACCTGGGTCATCCTTCTTGATTAGACGTGGGGATCTGAGTAAGTGGTCATGCTCCACGTGGACTACAGTGACCATCCTTACTGTCTCCGTCTTCTTGGTCTTCTTATTCTTGTTCTTGCTCTTCTTAGCTGGATTCTTCTTCTTCTCACCGTTCTGCGATGAGGATGTCTTTGAAGCTGCAAAGACACTCTGTTCTTGAAGAAGAAGGTTTCTCGCTTGCCCTTGATGTTGAAGATGATCTTGGCAGTGTTGGCATACATGATGGCTCCAGCAGTGTTCAAGAATGGTCGTCCCAGAATGATAGGGGACCTTTCATTACTGCCTGTATCCAGTACCACGAAGTCTGCTGGAACATACGAGTTGCCCACTCGTACACATATATCTTCTAGTACTCCCAAAGGGACACGGAGTGACTGATCTGCAAGCTGCAAGCACATGGTTGTGTGTGCTAAAGGGCATCTGAATAGCTTCTCATATATCACTCTTGGCATGATGTTGATGCTTGCACCGAAGTCACAGATTGCTTCATTGAAGTTGGTACTTCCAATGGAGATCGGAATGACTGGTCTCCCTGGATCGCCCTTCTTGATTGGCAGAGTTGAGTCAATCCATGACCCCTTCGATGGATCACTCCGGCTATCTTCTACATTGAATATATCAACAAGATTTGCAGTTTCGAGCTCTTCGGGTTGTCCTGCCAGTTTACCTTGACCAGTGGAGGGAGCAAGGTTAACAAGCTGTTGTACCTGTGACTCAAGTATCTTGTTGAAGCTGAGCTGACTCTTGATGGCATTGGAAAAGCCATCCATTCTGTTGCTGAGTGTCTCTAGGACCTTGTCATTTGATGTCAGCTTCTTGGACAGATTGTCCATCATCTTGCCTTGATTTAGCACTAACTCTCTCAAAGGCGGCTGGTTGTAATTATTGTAGGAAGAGTTGTTACCTTGATAGTTGCCTGAATAATTGCCTGAGTAGTTAGGCCTCTGCTGTTGATTCCAACCTTGATTCTGCTGAGGACGATAGTAATTGTTGTTGTTGTTGTTGTTGTTGTTGTTGAGGTAGTTCACGTCCTCCTTCAGCTCTGGGCAGTTAGCACCTGTGTGCCCAGTCTCTCCACACTCTTCACATGTCATGCGAGCATCATGTATATGCATGACTTCTTTCTTCTCCGGGGCTCTCTCATCGAGCCTCTTCATTAGCAGATCCATTTTGGCAGACAGCATGTCTACCTCTTTCAGCTGGTGCATTCCTCCACCTCTCTTGCGGGTCTGAGTTCTTTCTTCACTCCAACCTTGGTTGGATGCCATCTTCTCCACAAGAGCTGTGGCTTGAGGAATAGTGAGTGATAAGAATGCACCTCCAGCAGCAGCATCCATCGTCTCACATGTGCTGTTGCTAAGCCCATGGTAGAATATCTCGCATAAGCGGCCAATTCTCCATGCCATGATGAGGACACTCGAGGATGTAATCTTGAAAGCGCTAACAAGCTTCTGGGACAGTCTCATCATGGTGTTGCTGAAAGCTTGATATCTTCCCACGAAGAGCATTTGTCTTGCCCATGGGGAAGAACTTCGCCAAGAAATTGGTGGAACATAGTGCCCACGTAGTATTCTTCTCCTTATTGGCGTAGAACCACTGCTTCGCTCTCCCCAAGAGTGAGAATGGGAAGAGGCGAAGTAGTATAGCATCTCTCGGGGACATCCTTGATAGTGAATGTGCTACAAATCTCCGAGAAAGTGTTGGAGATGAGCACTAGCATCTTCATGGGCCTTCCCACGAACCGGCTTGCTTGCACCATGTTGATTAGCGCAGGCTTGAGCTCAAAAGCTCCTTCGATGTCCGCAGCTGGTCCAAACGAATGTTGTCCGTAGTTGGGCCGAGAACTCGCGGAGTGACTTGTTCGCCATGGCTTCAAACGCTGGTGTCAAGTCTCGCACGAAAGGTTGACTTTCTGATTCTGACAAACTTCCAAGTTGAGTTGATGATGATGATTGATTGGTCTTCTTCAACCTGCTTCTGGCTTTCCTGAATAAAGCTTCTGGATCGTCAATATAATTATCAGGAAGAATTGTCTTTTTCATACATTACCCTGCATAAGATATAAAATAGACGGAAGACAAGGGTAAGGCTGTATGAATAGAGAATGGTGACAGTGCTCAATCTCATTATGTAGTGCAATGCTGCTCATTATCCATTGGCTTTCAACCTTCCCCGTCAACGGCGCCAAAAATGCTTGTTGATGTCTATTAAGTGCAACTGAAATAAAGAGGGTTCCGCAAGCGCACAGAATATATCATCGTAGCATTTTAACCGGGAGTAATCCAGGTATCGTTATTTATAATTTTACCACTAGGAAGGGAATGCACTGGATAATGAGTGATGAGCAATGCACATGCGATAATGGAGAGCTTAACCTTGTCTGTATCGATCATCTCATACAGGGTAAGTGTCACATAAAATATAGGAATGAATGATAAATGACATAAGATAAATGAGAGCATTTAGCCACATAAAATAATAGTAATAAGCCATCTCAACTTAGCACTCTAAGCTTATAACACTAGCATGGACTAGGACGATCTAGGGTATAATCCTATGTTATTCTAACTATAAAGTCAAAGCATACAATGATTAGTGCAAGAACATCTAGCAATCATGGCGGAAAAAGGTTACATCTATGCATAGTGATATTACCAGAGAAGACAAGAGACATAGCAATGACTTCAATGTAATAGGTTTGTTACTGCTAGACCTATACTCGGGAGAAGGGCTACAAAGGACTCAACGGGCTGTCACTCCCGCGATCTACCTCACGATCCGGAATATAGGGTGCAATCGCCTTGAGATAAATACGGTATAGGCACCATGCCTACACAATATCTATCACTCACCCATTGGCCTAATGAGCAAGCGCTATACGATCCTATGCATAAACATAATTCTAGTCCAACTATGCTAAACATATAATCAAAGTAAACTAAGAACGATATAATTGAGAACATAATCAAATAGAGCAAAGTCAAGTCGACATAATAGAATAGAATAAAGTACTACTCATAGTATCACGAACAATGATGAATATTACAAGAATGTAGAGGGGAATTACCAAGAACTCCGACAGATCCGGACTCCAAGCTAGGCTTGATTCCCTCTAGATCTATTCCTATGTAGCTATGCTACTAAACTATGGAGCTCTAATTGAGATGGTGGCTCGGCTTCTCGAATCCTCTCGAGATGAATGAAGAGAGAATGAATTCGGGTTTCACCCGGGGGCCGGGGCTCTGAATATATAGCCCCCTAGGATGAACCACAGCCCTCGGATCAAACCGAACTAAATGGACGATAATTATTCATCCTCAAAGGCGGTGGAGGCAGGATCCGCGAGACTCAACGCCATTGGCTGAGGTGGGGAGTCGGCCGACTCCCCCCCTTGGGCGGCCGACTGGCCAGCCTGCCAGGTGGGCCCCCGCTTTCAGGTGTTGCCTTCTGGAGTCTTCTAGAGTATACAATTTTACCCGTTCGGTCTTTATCTCTATGTAATCATGACATGTGGGCCTCCTTTGGTTCTATTTCTGATAACCCCCTGCAGAAATAGACAATCACCAAAACTCGTGGAATTCTGTCAGTGTAACCCCTATATCTAACAGGTGAACTCAAATTAGTCCATTCTCTTGCTGCGTTGACGGTATAAAATTGATACTTAATGACCGTCAACACCCGCTCACAGCCGCAGATGACCGGAGGGAAGGGGTGGGCGGCTCAGAACGAGATGGAGCCCAGATTGTGTCTGGATGCGCATCATAGATCTGCTATTGTCGTTACACGGAAGGCAAAATGCTTGTCTCCATTCTTCCCTCTCTTCTCTGGTCTGGGCCACCCAGAACCATTGATCCTCTGGGTGAGTGCTTCCTAGTGCCTACCATTCTAAATTGTTTATCTCTTGACTCGGACCAGATCCGTTCCTATTGGCCACATGTATGAACTTATTTCGTTCTGCTTGAGCATTCTGTGCGCCTTCAGCTGCGTCACACCTAACATATATATTCATATAGAACTAGTGTATGTTAGATGTGACTATAACTTGATAGCAATGTACTCGCAAATTTATGGTCTAGGTGTTTGTCCAATTAATGGTTTGTCCATAAATATATTTGCAAAACAGAACATTCATAACTTATTCATATCAAGTCCAAAGAAGACAAACATTATATCAAAATTATTGAGGTGGTCACCATGTACAGTTTAGAGGCCCCCACATATTCATTTTAGTTCTCAGAATGCAGAAATTGGATGTTCTAAACTTACTAAAAGACCTTCGACGTTGGGGTGGGTCTAGTTCGAACTTGTAGATCACTACACATTCTAAAACCATGTAGTTGACAGGATTTTGATCTGAGAGCATTTGAGAAATGTACTCGTCTTGAGTTCTCATATTTTCAATTTCATTTCTGGAATTTTGAAACGATCTCAGATCATGACATAATTTATACCAAAGTAATTTTTTCATAAAATCTCAAACCTGTAGTTTTTTTAGATAATGGATAGAAAATTATCCGGCTTCATCTACCCGTGGGTAGAATCAGACCAAAAGAGTACAACGATAAAAAATAAAAGAAAGAAAAAAGATGGAAGAAATACATCCCCATCAAGGAGCTCAGGTAGTCCTACTCGACTCTAGCTTGCACCGTGATATGAACTCCTAGAATAAAATACTCCACTAGAGTAAGATCATCAACGTCAAGACGAAGCCACCAAACACAATCAGACCTAAGTGACAACACGAAACACTGGAGACTACACCAAACACCGGACTGTTACGCCACCACCTTGACAAGCTAGGCAAAGTTTTCACCCTAGCTGCAACCAGATGACGTAGATCCCAATGCACAGAGGAGGCCCGATGGCGCTTCCCCATACAGCCGGCCGCTGCCATCCGCAACGGGGAGGAGCGGGGAGGTTGGGGCCAAGGCCAGATCCGGGACCCAAAGGCCCGAATCCGCCTAACCCCAGCCTGCCCCCATCACCGGAGACCCGATCCGCCATGGACGGAATCATGGTCGCCATCAATCAACCGCCGTCGCCGACCATGGACGAGGAGCAGGCAGGACGGGCGGAGGGAAGGAACACCGCCGCATGCCCAGCCACCCTGCGCCCCTCTTGGACCGTCGCGTCGTCCACGCCACATCCAGCCATGTCCTCCGGGTTCTTCCTAGTAGTTGATAACCTACAGGTTCTTCCTAGTTGTTTGGTGTAGTCTCTAGTTACGACGCGGGGGCCTCTCTTTTGCCACGAACCTGTAGTTGATAACCTTCAGTAAATGTTTTTATTTTGGATCAAGCTGCAACTCTGGGTTGAATGCAAACTGGTCGCATGTATCTGGTTTAAATGGCAGGTAAGTCTTTCACTCTAAAGCCAATTTTGTTCCTATTGCCATTGTCATCGGCGGAAAGTGTGGAGCACAGTTCGGTTGCTCAACCTGCTAGCGGAGATGCTGGGTCGACCAGGTAGGAGAGATAAGGCACCAACAGTTTGGTTGGTTGGTTCCCCCAATTGAAAAGGATCATCAACAGCTGTTAGAGATTCCAAAATTCTTGCATGGCTGGCCTGGTCTGGCATCACCAAAGATTTTTTTTTTTACCCTCTGCTTTCCCTTAATGACATGATTCTCACTACTTGGCACACCTCAAATTTGTTCTGTCTTCACTTGTCAGATTTGAGATGCCAAAGTAGTTCTGGAACACCACCCCCCCCTCCCGATGCATCTAATTTCCGTGAAACAACCTTTTTTGTGAAGCATGATACAATCTTTTAATACTTTATGTGTGGAATTTCCTACTAGAAGTATCATGCTATGAAAATAATTGCTTGTATGTTAGAGGTTGATGCATCACAGACAATATAGAGTTTATATTTAGTATAAAATGCACCCTGTGTACTTAAAACTATTAGGCCATTACCATATGCGTACTTGAACTGAATAAACAACCACTTGAGTACTTAAAATTTTGAGGCATTACCATCTATGCACTCGAACTAAAAAAGCTCCTACCTAGATACTTAAACCATTTAAGTACTTAGGTGAGAGCTTTTTAAGTTTGAATACCCAGATGACAATGTCTCAATATTGCTTCCAGCTAGCAACTTCAAGGGAATGTCAAACAGCAAGTTGGAAGGCCATTGCAATTCCACTAAACGATGCTATGCATGCGCCCATGCAAACAGAACAGTCTCATCAGGCGTCCGCACAAACACGCGCACGCCCACAAACACCACCACTGCCGGCCCGCTCGCAGTGCCCATCACACCAAGACATCCAAAGATCCTTCGATCCTACTACGTTTGTTGCAGCTAGCTGAAACTCCAGATGCATCCCACTCCCATATGACACAGGTTTTTGGATTATGTGTTTGCAATTCCGATACTACAAATATGCCTCAATCTAAGAACGTTGTTTGTGTCTTACTGATCGACCAGACATTTGAGGCACCTACGCTACTTATATTTTGTTATTGTGGAAGCAGCATACACGTAGACCATATATAGGCACTGTCTGCCTCGTACTAGCAATTCATACTGTATTTTCTTAAGTAGAGACACCTAACCAAGCATCAGGTAGGCCAACCACATTATGGCGGCTTAGATTCTTTTTCAATTTTTCAAAAAAGTAGGGCTAAAACATTAAATTTTTCCCTAGTAGAGATCCTAAGTGTTGCTTTTTTTAAAAGGGTTTGTGCTATATTATATCTGGGGAGAATCGTTTACATCACGAACTCCCAAACTTGTTACAAACTCTGGGAGGGGATCAACCCAAACATAGGATCGATCCGGGTCCCAACTCAAACCCATATGAGCAAGATCATGTGCCCCTCTATTACAAGATCGTGGTACATGGACAATATCAGCCCGAATAAAATTCAAAGACATAAGAAACTTAGCTTCTCTAAATAGGACACCATTAGCTGAAAAATCATAAGAACTAGACTGGAGCGCCTCTACTAGAATCGATGAATCAGACTCCAAAAGGATCTGACAAATACCTTTGTCTATTGCCGCATAAATAGCTGCAAGACATGCTTGGGCCTCCGCACCGAGTGCGTCATGCACCACATTGATTCTTCCTGCACCAGCAGCCACAACCGTCCCTCTGTCATCTCTCACAATGAAACCCCATGCACCCTTCATTTCTTTTCGGGAGTAAGCTCCATCAAAGTTAACCTTCAAGATATCAGTTGCCGGTGGAGACCAGCAAGAGATTCCACTTTGTTTTTTATCAGCATCCTCACGTCTGTGAAAAATGTCAAAAGATTTCATATTCTGCGCCTTGTACACTATCTCCTCAGTGGACACAATTTTGTCCCCAGCATTTGCCTTGTTTCGAGCATCCCACCAAGCCCACAGAAAATTAATCACTAATTATTTTGTATCATCTTCTAAAGAAAAGATTTTGATGGCAACCTGTTTTGCAGAATTCAGGTCAATCAGAGACAAGCGAAGATGCTCCAGGTTCAAAGCTCTCCAACATTTCTTCACAAATTTACATTTGAGAAAACAATGCCCACCATCTTCATTTAGCCTCCAGCATACAGGGCACAGTGTATCAATGTCCATACCTCGTCTACAAATATTCATGCGTAGAGGCAGTGTTGCTTGGTTCAGGGATTGAAATACAAACGCCAATGGGATTAGCAAGCAGTGCTAATTGTTACAAAGTAACAGATTACTGGCTTTACAAATGTTTTGGAGTTTTTGATGACTTCCTCTTTTCTTCTGTCTGTCACTGACCTTATTAGCCACGGTTTCTCGTCACCACTAGTTCCCAGTTCCTAAAAGTCTCATTCAATACTGGAACAGCTGTCCACAATTGTTTGGTACTTGGAATGAAACAAGTACCACAATTGCAATGTGGAGTACTGATGAGGAACCTACAAACAGAGGAAACATCTAATTGTGGTAGCTGTAACTAAATACTCAAAAACATGTTGTTTTAAGAATGGTCGTAATGACTATGGAAACGTATAATGAACTTCCTAAGATCAGAGTACGTGCACAGCTTGCCCTAGAAAACTGTGAGCAGCAGGACAGTCTATTTACAATTATATGTCACTGTGGAAGCAAGTTGGAGAGCCAAACTATCACCAAACAGTGCCCATGTTGGCATTCAGGACATATGGGAACTTTCGGCTCACACAAATGTTTTGATCTCCATCCAACATTTATGTATGTACTAATTCTAATTAGTAGGCATGGATAATATATGCATATCCAGGGTTTACATACAGCCATATTATTTGGGCAAAAAAAATGTCCCATGGACAGCCGCAGTACAAAGATTGATTCTTCTAACAACTAAATTGTCACTTCCAATTGCATGATTTCCTAGTGCTACCAAATGGTACTGTATTTTTCATAGAAGTTAATACAAATAGACATAATAGTTCAGTCTTTGCAAATAATAAAGGTAATACTTCCAAAAGTGCTGTATGAAAAAAATGTGTACTCCTATTATAGCTTGGGCTGATGACAAAAGAAAATCATAGTTCGGAGTTCCGTCGTATGTGTATGTGAGAGCATCTCCAAGAGTTTGCCAAATTTTACTTGGCAAATCTTGTGATTTGCCAACTCTCAAATCTTTTTGCCAAGTAAAATTAGAGCCTCTCTCCAACAGTTGCCTATTTTTGACTTGGCAAAACTAAAAATAGGGTCCACATGCAACTTTTTTGCTGGTCCCAACAAATTCATGGCCACTCCTCTCCTCTCACGCATGCATGACTCGCGATGCCAACCTCTTTGGACGCGCGCATATATGCGCGTGGAAGAGGGAAAAATGCCAAGCTTTCCAAATTGCCAACTACTTTTGCCAACTTGTTGGAGGCTTATTTTTTCGATTTTGGCAAAAATTCTAGGATGCCAAGTCCTTTTAGCAAACTGTTGGAGTTGCTCTTCTACCATCCGGCGATAGTTTCTTCGCTGGAATGACAAACCAGGAGTAGGAGAACTGTACATACGTGACATAATGAGCCTGGCCAATTATGAAACTACAAATTTCAAAACATAACACAAAAATGATTCAGATATTTTGGCAGCAATTTTTTTAGATGCAGCTAGAAAACACAGCCACCTCTTGAAATTGTTTTCAAGAGATTGCAGGGAACAACAAAAATTGATTTACAGAGGCGTCCAAGAACCAGAGCTTCAACTGCAAATCAGTTTCTAGAAGCGGGTTCTATCCACCTCTTAAAATTGTTGATTTGAAGAGATGTCGAGCTAGAGGCAGGCTTTGTCAACTGGTGGTTTTCTTGTGTTTTGTGCTTTTTCTTTGTGACAATGAGCAACAGGTGGTGAAAGAACAATGTCATTACTGCCGACACTGCTATTATGCACATTATTATCTCAGGCGGCCAATTTTCGTTACCAGAGGTGGCTAAGGCGCCTCTTCTGTCATAGCATCACTGTTAACATGACACTTTTCCGGAGGCCCGTGTATTGCACTAGCAAAAAAATAGAGGATATACTTTTTTTTTCAGTGGCGTGCACAAACTCACAAAATGCCTCACAATTTACAAAATTGTCGTTTATTACCGAGACAACCAAAAGTTACTCGTCTATCAAAATCGACTTACACAGAGATGGTTATTTTATTTAAGGAAAAAGTCTACATCACCCTCTGACCTTTGATATCTAGAACACTTAACCCCCCAACCTATAAAATCGGGTTTCCAGCCCCCTGAACTTTCAAAACCGTTTAAATAACCCCCTGGGACGGTTTTAGAGCGTGGTTTTGCTTAGGTGGCAGTCAAACTAGTCCAATTTGGACACATCGGCGCACAGGCCCACGTGTCAGCGGAAGCATCCCATCTTCATCGTTGCAGGGCGTCGTGGGCGCACGGGCGAGGACGCAGGCCGTCGTGCCGCGGGCGAAGCTGCTGCGCGGGCACCGCGGGCACGCCGCTGCCCTGGGCGCCTGGCCCGCCGCGCCTGGTCCCGTCAGCGCCTCGATCCACACTGTCGACACTAGCACCACCCACCGACGCCACGCCTCGTCGTCGCCACCGGTCCTCCGATGATGTTGCCGGCCACCGCCTTCCACCTCCTCCTCCCCACCTCGGCCGCTGCCCGGTTGCTTAGCCATGCTTGATTGGTGTGCGCCCGCTCGATGGCCCGCGCCCACGCCCGCAGCAGCCGCGGCGGCCTACTCCGTCGTCGGCGTGCACGCGCTGGGCGCCTGAGCACGCGTGCGTCAGGGCTGGGAGGAGCCTAGCCGCTTCCCTATGCGCACCCCCGCCCCTGCGCGTGGTGCGCCATGCTGCTGCCCCCACACGGGCCGTCCCGGCACCGGCGTCGCAGCCGCCGCCGCGTGCGCCCTGCGGGCGAGAGCGCGCACGTCGCTGCGGGGAAAGCCGGCGCTCCGCCTCGTGGGTACGCCGCCGGGGCCGAGTAGCCTGACGACGACGACAGGGAGAAGGCGGCGCTCAGCTGGGAGCTCACGGTGGCCTGCGCCGTCGCCCGTGCGCCCACGGCGCCCTGCAGCGAGGAAGAAGAAGGGTTGCTCCCGCTGATACGTGGGCCCGTGCGCTTATGTGTCCGAATTAGACCAGTTTGACTTCCACCTAAGCAAAACCACCCTATAAAACCGCCCTAGGGGGTTATTTGAAAGGTTTTGAAAGGTCAGGGACAGACAACCTGGTTTTGTAGGTTGAGGGGTTAAGTGTTCCAGATATCAAAGGTCAGGGGGTGATGTAGACTTTTTCCTTTTATTTAAAAAGATGAAAAAAGGTCCTGCCTCAAAAAATTAAAGCACTCACAAATCAGAGTGCCAATCCGCTCACTCAACCATTGGTAACCACTCCCGCGCGGTGAAGAACTACTTTGGTCTTTGCATTTGCTCCAGGTGAAAGTCCGGATGCATCCCACTCCCGTGACAAATAATATGCATTTGCAATTTCGCAAAAGCAAGTGTTATGCTTCAAAACATTACATTGCTGGTGCCTTACAGATTGATGCAACAAGTGAAGCCGTAGACTATTTATAAGTCAGCGTGGAAGCAGGATGGCCTCAAAGGCACTCTGGCTCACATAAGTGTTAGGATCACCTCGCAATATTGACTTATGAAGGTAGATGCTCACATTAAGGCTAACTAGTACGAACAAGTGTATCCAGTTTTAATTGCAGGACCTATTTCGGCCCTTGGATAGCCACAGTACAGTGATTGATGTGGCTACCCCATCATTTTGAATTGCATTTCACTCTGGCGGTAGTTTTAACTCAATAAACTTCTACAATTCTGAAAAACTTTATGGAAAATGCACAAATATCTATACCCAGTCATTTAGGACTGTGTGCATGCAGTTTTCTACTGCAAATATGAATACAAGGATACTTGTATTCTACTGATCAATGCAACATATTTTCTATTTTCCCAGTCTCGATAAAACATATTTAATTTGGAGTTTGGACCCAATGTTTGTAATATTATAGAATAGGTATTTTTTTTTTCATTTTTGGACTGCTTTCTGTTGGCCCAATTAACTCAAACTCTCGCGCTACACACACATCAGGTTGGCTCTCAGATCACACATAGAACAATCATACTAAACTTTCTGTCCATTATGGGACGAGCAGACAACTTGCCGCAACAATTAAACACAACTCTACACATCGTTGCAGACAGACTGACCAAGCATCCAAATCATGGCCAACATGGACCGAGCCAACGGGGAGGTGGACGGCAATGGCGACAAAGCTTCGCGGGGGTCCAGAGTGTCGATGTTAAAGACCGCGAGGAGAGAAGGATTCCCGCAGTTGGCGGCGAAACTGGAGAGGTTCTCATGGATGTCGCTCAGCTCGGCCTTCGCAATGCCATGGATGTGCTTCTCGTGGAGCTCGATCGATGCTGTATTGCCTACTTCCTCGATTCCTCCTCTCTGCGCCGTATGCAATCACGCCCCTCTCCCTTGCATGCAGGTCGCTGTAGCGCCGTTGGGCTACACGGACCAGCCGTGTTGAACCACTCCGGTCAGGGCTTGCCGCTCGAGTATGCCAAGTGGGTGAGTGGGTTGCCTACCGCCGCTTGCATCACTACACAGTGCCGCTAGTTACTGCTACCATGTTCTGTCTTCAGGCCCTGTCATTGGTGAAGCTACAACTCCAGATGCATCTCAGTCCCGTCACACAATCGCTAATCTTAGGACGACTATACCAGTATATACCCATGCAAATTTGTAGCTGCAGATATTCTGCCTCGATACACATTATATGTTGGTGTCTTATATTGGTGGATGCAATAGATGAGCAGGCACAAAGTCTGTTAGTACCTTTGTGTGGAAGCAGGATGACTGGGTGAAGATAGCCATTATATAGGAACACTTAGACTGACACAAGTGTTTGGACAACAAAAAAATATTGATGCTTTGACAGTATATGTATGTACGTACTAATTCAAACCAAAAGCAGAAATAATTATTCTTTCCACTGGCACACAACATTGATAACATTATTGTACCTTTTTTCTTTTTGGAGGAAACTGGAGGGGCTGTAGCCCCTATAGGAATTTATTAAACCGAAAAAGAGAAAGAAAAGCGGTGCAAAAGGGCCTAAAGAAGAGAAATTAAGAAATAAAAAAAAGCGAAAGAAAATCTGCTCTAGGAAGCTAAAGAGAACAGACTTTGTATCCATGATTAAACTATGTTGTTCTTGGCCTTGCTTCAACCTATGCTGCAGCAGGTTCAGTTCCTTGAAGAAAATACTGCTGCAGTCATCTCTATTTCTTCCCTCTCCTCTGAATATCAGATCATTTCTTGCTGACCAAATCATCCAACACATGAGAATTATTGCTTCCATGAAGAAACAAGAGCTTAGGTTTGGTTGTCTGCTGTGATTTCAACCCCAATTATCTCCCAATACATTCTTGCAAAGGCACAGTCTACAAAGAGATGAAAGGTTGTCTCGTTTGTCTGCTCATTAGAGAGGGCGTAGTGGTAACATCCCAACTCGATATGCTCTTTCTCCTCAGTATTTCTTAGCGCTAAATCTGTCCTTAATAAGAAGCCATAAGAAAACTGTGTGTGTATCTCCATTTGTCAGTCTTTTTTTAGCAAAATCAGCAAGGGAAACCCTAGCCTTTTTTTTTTGTCAGAGTTCACATTCAGTGCCATTGAGCCTAGTAAATTTTGCACATTCTGAATCTGAGTGAAAGCAATCTAAGTGAGAGGTAGATGAACAAGGCCAGTGAATTCTGCAGCGTTGAAAACTTTTTGCACGATTGACTTCTTGTTCTTTACAAAAGTGAAGAGTTCACGAACCATTAAGGACAGGGGCTCATTGTTCCACCCATCCAGCCAGAATAATTATTGTATACTAGTATAGTGCTCGTGCGTTGCTATGGTTTTATTCAAGAGGATGCACTTAAAATAACATTATATTTTTTCTATAGTTAGTTTAGTCTACCGCAATTGTATATGACCACAAATATATTCTTCAATTAATAATGTGTGCTCTTAGAGCTTTGTACATTTAATAAATGTATGTCAGAGAACAATCCTAGACAATAAAAATAAAATTTTCTCCACTTGCAATGCATGCTAGAAAAAGTAGGTATATGAATGTAGGTATCGTAGTATGGAGGGATTTTCTTAGTAACGCTACTGCAAGATTGGTTGGTGGAGGTGGTGAAAAGTGAATTATTACGGAGGCTGTTTTAAGGGCACACTCTGGGAAAGATATGTATAATTCAACCCTTTACACCGGGGGGGCAAAGGAGCCACCAGGTTTGTGAGGCCCGTCAGTAAATCATTTCAAGTCAAATATAAACATCCATAAAACAATAATCCAATGACAAGCCTACTAGACATTCTTAATTCTTTAAAAAAGCCTACTAGGCACAGCTAACTACCGCCTTCACAAGTCATGTCCATTGCTCAATATAGAGGCAACATAACTTGTTATTTTGGATACAAATTTATCCGAACATATCTTCTGTTTGGAAAATTTGTTTGGACTTGAAATTTTGTGGTATAATGTGTTGTTTTCTACACTCTTTGATTGCTTTCTATTGGCTCAGGTCACACTCTTGGCTCGCAGCTCACGGCCTCATGCAGGACTGATCATGAAAAACATAAGCGATTCATGGACAATATTTAATCTATGTGTCCACAGATGACGCATATTTATGCATTCCTGCAACGACTGACCATGTCTGATTTCTATGCAGCCGTTGATGGCCACACAGACCACCCACAAATTGAAAGCTAATCCACTTTGTAACGTGGTAAAAACAACCATGTAGGCAGTGGGAGCTCATTACCGGGTATGGAGCCACTGAGAAGGAAGGCCCAACATTGAATAGTTTCTCACCAACGGTCTCCCTCTCCTGCTTCTCACTGCTCGTCACCACTACTCTGTCCTTTTGCTGCTGGCTGTAGCTTAAACTCTTGATGCATCTCAATCCCATCCATCCAGTAAAGCCTTATGCAAGTGTCTTTCTGATCGATGCTACATAGATGAAGCGCAAAGACTATTTATATGTCAGCATGGACATATGCTACAAAGGCACTCTTTGGCTCATTAATTGTCTGGACTGCAAAGCATTATTGATTTTTAATAGTCAATGTACGTGCAGGAAGGTGAACCATGCAGGCACATATATAATATATGAGCCCTTTTACAATTGTTGGAAAAACATCTAGATGCCTCTTAATGCCTCTCAATGCCTCATCAGAATTACTATTTTCGTTAATTAATTTACTGAAGGGCAGTATGGTCTTTTCGCAAAGCATCTAAACCCTAATTATATGTAAAATTGTTCATCTTTTTAATAAAGCAAATACTAGTCAAACATCATTATTACAATTATAAAAGTACTTTTGTACCCTTGGTTAAAAAATAAACTACCAAAAAGCAATTGTGACTCTTTTATTAGAGTCCTAATTTCCCCCAAATCCACAGGCGTCACGATGCCTCACGACTTATGGGCCCATAAATTATAGACACATCAATTGCCTCTTGATGCCTAGGCATTAATGCCTCACGACTTATGGACCCGTAAATCACAGACACATCAAATGCCTCTTGATGCCTCTCCAACCATTGTAAATTTGCTCATAATATATATGTGTATCCTCCTTTAATTGCAAGACCATACCGGGGCCATATTAGATAGCCACAGTGTAATGGTTGACCGTGTCCATCCATTTTAAATCATAGTTCAATTTGATTTAGATCTAAGCACTACTACAGATTCGCACATCACAGCCCACCGTATCACCATCGTAAATGGCGAAACCGGCAGTGATGACTCATCACAGCCGGTGCCAAGCTCGACGGAGCCTGACTCGCGTCAGGCAGCGAAGGCACCGGCAGTGATAAGGATATTACTGCCAGCTCGTGTCTAGAGCCGACAATGATGAATATATTACTGCCGGCGCGTGTCTAGAGCCGGCAGTGATTAGGTGGGCAGATATCACCGCCGGCTCTAGCCAGAGACCGGCAGGCATGGGACTCATCACCGCCGGTGTCTGGCGAGAGCCGGCAGCCGCCTGACAGCACACCGCCTGCTTCTCCTTCCTCCTCCCCATGAACAGAGGGCAACTTGCTCATATTCATTATATAATTCAACTTGCTCAAAATAATAATAAAATAAATAAAACAAAACTCTTTTGGAATAAAAATTCATTATATTGAATAGAAATTCATTACATAATTAAAATTTCTTGTAAATAAAAAAATGATAAAAAAAATGGCGGTGGCGTTCGACGTCCGCTCGCCGCCGTCCTCGCCGCCGCGCCCGCCGCCGCCCTAACGGGGGCCCGCCGCCTCGAGCTGGCTGCGAGCAGCCTCCTCCTCCTCCTCGGCAGCCGCGCGGGCCGTCTGCTCGGCTGCCAGCGCATCGCGGAGGATGGCGGCCTCCTCCTCGGCCGCCGCGCTGGCCGCGCGCTCCACCTGCAGCGCTTCCTCGGCCGTCCTGCGCCAGCTCTGCTCTTGGGCAAGCTGCGCGCGCAGGGCGAGCACTTGGTTCTCCGGTGCGCGGACTTGGCGGCCGGGGGAGGAGGTCGACGGGTGCAGAAAACGCCGTCCCCGGCGTCCGGCTCCGTCACCACCGCTGCGGCCACCACCGACGCCACGGTCGCCGGACTCCATGACGATGGCGAAGGAGAGAAGAGAATGGAAGGAGAGGAAGGTGGGAGGCGGAGAATGCAGCCGAGGAGGCCGATTTATAAAGGCCACCGGCGGGAGACTCAAAGGCCACCGTCGCCGGTGGCCTATCAGTTCACACCGCCATCAATGCGCGGCAGGAAGACGAAGCGGGTATTTGGCCGTTCGTCCCCGCCAACTTATCACTGCCAGCTCTTTTTATGATCCGGCAGTGATGATGGAGATGGCTATGTGTGGTTAAGTAACCTATACTGCTCCACTCTTTCAATCTCCCCTCTTTGTCCCAGCGGTTAAGGCCGCGCGCTATGAAACCTGTGACCCGCGCTCGAGTCTAGGCTGCCCCAAAATTTTTTAAACTTTTTTATATTTTTATGGTTATGTCTACTTTTTTTTTATTTTTTATACATTTATATAGTAAACTCTATGCTTGAGTACATATATGTTTTGTTAACGACAACAAAATATTTATTTAGATAGAGCACAAGAGTACAAGATAAAACAAATAAAAAAATTACATATACGATAACAAAGACCTTACAACAAAATTACATATACGATAACAAAGACCTATTTTCATACAGATCAAAGCTACCATCCATAAGTATCAACACATTATAATTTAACCACCTCAGTAGTATTCTTCTAGCATCCTTGCTAGCATAGATAATGCGAGGTGGTTACAGCAATGCTTGTTGGAGGCAATCAGGGAATGCCGCAATCCTTCCCTTCTTGCTCTTGGTAAGAGGCTTTCGGCGGGGATACATGACTGTATGGCCCCTTCCGGCTTGAAGAGACAATACCGCGCGGGCGTCGAATGCAAGCACATAAGTGCAAGCACTTCTCAAGAGCCTCGCCGGAAACCCCAACATCCGGCATTGCTATATCAGTAGAATTCTTCTAGCACCTATTGTGTTCACCATTGTGGTGGACTATAATGCATAACAATATCTGTATGTGAAAGGCTTTCTCCCACAGAGAGGCCATCTTCACAAAAACTAGCAAACTAGCCTGGAGAACTAGCCAAGATGGAGAGAGGAAAAAATTAACACAAGAAGGCAGGCATATGCCCTGGATGTGTGCCATGTATTTATAGGCGTGGACATCACTACCGGCTTGTACCAACAGCCGGCAGTGATATATATATAAAACTAAAAAATAAAAAAAAAACGCCTGGACTCGATCATGGTCACAGGTTCGGTTTCTGTTTTTTTTTTATTTTTTATTTTAAAAAATGATGCTCTTCGGGTTCAAATCCTACGCTAGCGGGTCACGTCCTTGATCGAGACCACTGCGGCAGGCCGGAAGTGATGTGAGACTGTGGCCGCAGTGGGCTCCCCTTTTAAAAAATGCTGTTGTATTGATCACTGCCGGCTCCTTCCACAAACCGGCAGTGATAGCCTGGGCGCGCCTTTTAAAAAATATTGTTGGATCTATCACTGCCGGCTTGTGGAAGGCGCCGGCGGTGATGGACTGGGCGCGCCTTTTAAAAATGTCGTTGGAGCTATCACTGCCGGCTTGTGGAAGGCGCCGGCGGGGATGGACTGGGCGCTTTTTTTAAAAAAAATACCGTTAGCCCATCGTTGCCGGCTCCATCCAGGTGCCGGCAGTGATATAAAGTAGAGATTGTTTTTTAAAAAATTTATCTCTGCCCCCTCTGATCAATACAGCAAGAGCACTGCTCCCACCTACCACGACAACACGAGGGCTATAAAATGGCCATCGTGCTTGGAACCTCTATCTGAGTTTGTGATCCTTTTCCTCCCTCTTTCCCTAGTTGTTTGCTAGTTTTCCAAATACATGGGTTCCCTTTGGGAGAAAGCCCTCCACATATAGATATCGGCATGTGTTATAGTAGTCCACCAAAATAGTGCACACAAGTGATGCTAGAAGAATGCTACTGAAGATGAGCTGAGCCGCATGTTGGGGTGCCCGGTGAGATTGACAGAGCCGTCCCACGAGCTGGATTCTCTGGGTCTCGGTGAATTGTGTGCGTTGTAGACAGTACATTCATTCCTTGAAGTGTACCTCTGCAGTGGCATGCATTCATTTGAGGTGCTATGAGATTGACGGGCTTTGTGCAATTTTCTCCTGGGGTGGTGTTAGTACTCGAAGGCGACGCCAGAAGTTTATGCACAAGTTGGTCGCGCATTTCTCTGGGTCGCGGTACGACTGCCCCATCGAGGAGTACCTGCCGGTGCGGTTCGAGCTGCATCCGACCCTTGCCGCTGCCTGCATCCGACCCTTGCCGCTGCGCTAGAGATGGCAAGTAGGCCACAACCGAGGACGAAAGCAAGTGGACAAATTATAATGCGTTGATACACATGGATGATAACATTGACGGTGAAGAAAAATATGTCTTTGTTATTGTATATGTAATTTTATAATTTTTATTTATTTTGTATTCTATCCATGTACTCTCTCTAAATTAATATTTTACAAAGTTGAACAGGAATAGTTCGTGTCAAAGTGGATTTGGTCTTTGTATGAAATTTGTAAAATAATTAAAAACCCGAAAACTGGATACGAGGTGCCAAAATTTAAAAATTCAAAGTTTTAATGGTACAAGCTCACAAATGTAGAGTCGACCATTTCACCAAATGTTTATCATGATGAGTGTGACAGACCTTGTGTTCATCACTTTTGCATTTGAGGCCATCTAGGGCTGGATCAAAGTGGATTATCACAAAAATCCAAGATTTGACCAAGTCAAACATGGTCAAACCATGTCAAATCTCTAGAAAAAAAAACTAAGATCATGTGTGGGGACTTAGTTTACTGTTTATGTGATTAGAAAAAATTTGAAGCCAATTTGACATGGGAATACACAGTTTTCTATTTATTACTAATATATCCAGATTTTCAATAAATAATAATCACTGCCCGGTGCCACATTGGACACCGGCAGTGATGTTATTTTGAAAACTAAGAATTTTCAAAAAATTTGACACCACCGCGACTCGAACGCGGGTCCAGAGATCAAACATTTATGCCTTAACCACCGTGCTCGAGAGGATAACTGCTTTATTCACTACTTCATATGTTTAACAGTTTTCTTTGAAATTTGTAAAATAATTAAAAACCCGAAAAATTTGCAGAGATTAGGACTCGAGCGCGGGCCTCACAGGTCACAGGTGGCGCGGCCTTAACCGCTGTGGTAAAGACGTCTGTTCGTACGAAACAGAAAATTATTCTAATTAACCGGTGGGCGCCACATGTAATCACTGCCGGGACGCGTTTAGCCCCGGCAGTAATATGATTATCACTGCCGGATCTGCGTAGGAGCCGGCCGTGATATACTTTCCAGTTCAAACATGGTCAAATTGAGGCACCAAATGACCTTGGATGGAAAACATCTGAATACAAGGGTGATATAACTCATCAAGATACACATTTGATAGATAGGCCACTTTTGCATTTGAGACAGTGGTACCCAACACCGGTCATAAATTCTTGAATCTCACATGGACTTTATGGAAGTGTATGTGGCACGTGTGGACTTAGAGCTACACTTTCCTAACACTTTATCAGATGCAAAAATGGCCTTTGTATGAAATGTAGTTCATCATGAGTGGACCAAAGTTGGTATTTAAGACACTTCAGTTTGAGACCATCTAGGGTTTCAAATACTGGATACGAGGTGCCAAAATTCAAAAAATCAAAGTTTTAGTGGTACAAGCTTTGTCAAATGAAGAGTTGACCATCACACCAAATGTTTATCATGATGAGTGTGACTAACCTTGTGTTCATCACTTTTGCATTTGAGGCCATCTAGGGCTGGGTCAAAGTGGATTATCACAAAAATCCAAGATTTGACCAGGTCAAACATGGTCAAATTGAGGCACCAAACGACCTTAGATGGAAAACATCTGAATACAAGGGTGATATAACTCATCAAGATACACATTTGATAGATAGGCCACTTTTGCATTTGAGACAGTGGTACCCAACACCGGTCACAAATTCTTGAATCTCACATGGACTTTATGGAAGTGTATGTGGCACGTGTGGATTTAGAGCTACACTTTCCTAGCACTTTGTCAGATGCAAAAATGGCCTTTGTATGAAATATAGTTCATGATGAGTGGACCAAAGTTGGTATTCAAGACACTTCAGTTTGAGACCATCTAGGGTTTCAAATACTGGATACGAGGTGCCAAAATTTAAAAATTCAAAGTTTTAGTGGTACAAACTCTGTCAAATGAAGAGTTGACCATCACACCAAATGTTTATCATGATGAGTGTGACTAACCTTGTGTTTATTACTTTTGCATTTGAGGCCATCTAGGGCTGGGTCAAAGTGGATTATCACAAAAATCCAAGATTTGACTAGGTCAAACAAGGTCAAATTGAGGCACCAAACGACCTTAGATGGAAAACATCTGAATACAAGGGTGATATAACTCATCAAGATACACATTTGATAGATAGGCCACTTTTGCATTTGAGACAGTGGTACTCAACACCGGTCACAAATTCTTGAATCTCACATGGACTTTATGGAAGTGTATGTGGCACGTGTGGATTTGGAGCTACACTTTCCTAACACTTTGTCAGATGCAAAAATGGCCTTTGTATGAAATGCAGTTCATGATGAGTGGACCAAAGTTGGTAATCAAGACACTTCAGTTTGAGACCATCTAGGGTTTCAAATACTGGATACGAGGTGCCAAAATTCAAAAATTTAAAGTTTAGTGGTACAAGCTCTGTCAAATGAAGAGTTGACCATCACACCAAATGTTTATCATGATGAGTGTGACTAACCTTGTGTTCATCACTTTTGCATTTGAGGCCATCTAGGGCTGGGTCAAAGTGGATTATCACAAAAATCCAAGATTTGACCAGGTAAAATATGGTCAAACCATGTCAAATATCTAGAAAAAAACTAAGGTCATGTGTGGGGACTTAGTTTACTGTTTATGTGCTTAGAAAAAATTTGAAGCCAATTTGACATGGGAATACACAGTTTTCTATTTATTACTAATATATCTAGTATTTTCAAAAAATAATCATCACGCGGTGCTACATTTGACACCGGCAGTGATGTTATTTTGAAAACTAAAAATTTTCAAAAAATTTTGACACCACTGCGACTCGAACGCGGGTCCAGCAGATCAAACATTTGTGCCTTAACCACTGCACTAAGAGAGAATAACTGCTTTATTCACTACTTCATATATTTAACTGTTTTTCTTTGAAATTTGTAAAATAATTAAAAACCCAAAAAATTTGCAAAGATTAGGACTCGAGCGCGGGCCTCAAAGGTCAGAGGACGCGGCCTTAACCGCTGTGGTAAAGACGCCTGTTCGTACGAAACAGGAAATTATTCTAATTAAGGCTTGACAAGTCATCACTTTCGGGCGCGTTTAGCACCGGCAGTATGTACTTATCACTGCCGGTTCTGAGTTGGAGCCGGCAGTGATATACATATCACTGCCGGTTCTTTTGAGTGATAACTCCTGGGTATATAAGCGGGCGCGCGCGCTACTGAAAATTTTACAAGTCTTTTGAACCACGCGCTCTTTCCCAACTCTGCAGAGCAGCCTCGACGCCGTCCGCCGCCCCCAACGACGCCGTCCGCCGCCTCCTACGACGCCGTCCGCCGCACCCGACGTCGCCGTCTGCCGCCCCGCTCCTCCGCTGATGGCCACGCGACCCGCGGCCACGTTCAGCACTGGCGCCAGCGGCACCACCGGCGCCGCCGCCGCCACACCGGAGCTCGCGCGCCCCTGCCCCACGTCCAGCAATCTCCGGAGCATTGTCCACCCTCACAGGCATCTAGGAGCGCGCGGAAGCGGTCACCATCTATTCACGCGGTTTGCTCCTCTCTTCCTGCACCCTACCTGTTCGACAGAATGCCTGTATAGGCTTCTATTGCTGCAATGATCTCTGAACTTTGGTCAATTCGACCTTGTTAACTTGTGAACCTGCTGATGCTCAGAACCTGTTCATGTTGTAAGATTTTGGAGATGCTTTAGAGGGTGCTAGTAGCTAGTATAAGCAAATAAATTCACCATCTTAATTCTACTTAGGATTTGAGCTTGATAAATTTTGTGTGATGTTTCTATGCTGAATTGCTTATAGTTAGCCATAATTGGAGGCTCAAATCTGTTATTGGACATGTTTCATAGTCCAAAGTAATTTAGGCCTATTTAATGTGGGTTTAATGTTGCTAGCTTGTGGATTTTGTGTAGCTTTAATCATAAGTCCAAATGGGCTGAAATTTGGTCAGCAAGCTAGTGCGGACATGATTTGTAGGCACTTGTAGGTCATAGATATATATCCTATTTATAGGTCAAATATGTACATCATTTTTGTAGGCAATTGTAGATTGTCTTGTTATTAGTTTAGCACTGACTGACCACGGTCAATTCACATCCATGGTTCATCACCAGATTCCTCGTAGCCGTAGAGTCGAGATGGAGCATGAAGCAGCTAATGTTGTCGATGACAATGAGGCCGCTACTCACGGGCAGGGAGAAGAGAGCCCGAGCACTTATTTGAACCTGCATGATGAGTAAGAAGAGTAGGCTAACCAGGTAACTTAGGTGTCATTTGATGACATAGGCACACCCACTACTGCATTGACAGGGTATTAACTTACACGTTCTATCCAGCAGGTTCCTCCGCTGGACACCGACCCACCGCATACTGCTGAGACACAGGCAAGCAGTGGTATCCAGCAGGTTCCTTCGCTGGTCACCGACCCACCGCATACCGGTGAGCCGCAGGCAAGCAGTGGTAATACTAGAGTCAGAACCAAGCGAGGGCCGACACAACTTCCTAAAGGCAAGTTGCCGATCACCACATTCGATGACTGACGCGGTCTCCCTTCTGCACCAAAGAAATCTGTGAAGAAGTACTCAGGGGTCATCGGCAACCTTGTAAGGCAATTTGTCCCCTTGAAGTACTATAACTGGCAGGGGAAAGATACGGACCCGTCCGTGGTTCCCGAAAATATCAAGTTGCAAATATGGAACGAGGAGCTCCCAAAGTATTTCACATTCCCAGAGGAAGATCAGTTTGACAAACCCTTAGCCCAGAAAAGAGCCTATGAAATAATGTCCTCATGCTTCAAGACTTTTAGGGCTGAGTGTTACAGGAAGTATATCGTTGGTGGTGCAGAACCAAATTTTGGTAGTAACTCAAAGTTGGCCTATCAGGGGCCCTACTAGGAGGAGTTCATGACTCACTGCGATTCCAAAGAGTTCCAAACCCTTAGCACACAGAATAAGGAGAACTCGACGAAAAACAAACTTCCTCATCATTGCGGTTCTCGTGGATATGCCAAGCTTGTTGATGTTTTTCAAAAAGAACTTGAGAAGCAGTCAGAGCTTATTGAAGCTGGCGTTGAGGTTGTGACCGCCCATTGGCAGGCCAGATCTATAATGTTCTGTATCACGAGAAACTGTCATCATGGTAATGATGGGAGCTTTAGCGTCTTAAATCATCCAAAGAGTGAAGGCATATATGATCCGGACATGAGTGCCCTCGTCTCGAGGATCTCTGAGATAACCGAGGAGGTGATTCAAGGGTCACGTACTTCTGACAGGGAGAATGACGTGCTCAACCAAGCACTCAGGAACAAGGAGCATGGTGGCCGCACCAGAGGAGCCGGGGTTGTTAGTTGGTTGCTAGGTTTCCCGGATGATGCGGAAACTTATCGGAGCCGCAAAAGGAGTAAGAAGGCAAGAGAGGAGGAGACACTCAAGATGATTAAGGATGTGGAAGATAGATGGAACTCCAAACTAGATCAACTAGTTCAAGAGAAGGTCGAACGAGAACTTGTGTCCCAACAATCTCAAGGACCACAAGCACGGGGTTGCAGCAGTTGTGGGTCCACCCCTTTTGGTGAACCAGAATCACCCGGTCGATAGCATCACTGACCGTGTGAATGTCAAGCTGTACATCAAGCAACAATGGACGAAAGACAAGGTGGCGCTCGGCCAAGCCTTACTCATGTTAGATGGGACCATTAAAGGCACCCCAATTCCACCGGGGTACGCCAAAGTCACCATTGACAAGGTACTCAAGAAGAAGTACGGAAGGATACCGATTGACCACCCTGCATTGGAGGACATGCCAAAACTTGAGCAGAACATAGGATTTGTTGTGGCGTGGAGCAAGCGCCTCATTAAGCTTGAGCACGAGATGTCCTCTGATGAAGAGGATGAATGCGAACCCTCGCCCCACAACTCAGCATCTCCGAGCAGGGGACATCCTCAATTGCCATCAACCCCGTCTTCGTCTCCTCGTCCTCATTAGGAGTCTCCTCTGCGTCAGCAGAATCCTCTTCCTTCTCCTCCACGCCAGCAACCTACTGCTCCTTTGCCTCCTCCTCCTCCTCCACCTCGTCAGCAGACTCCACCACGTGAGCGGACTCCTCCCCCCTCCTCCTCCTCCTCCTCCGCCTCAGCAGACTCCACCACGTCAGCAGACTCCTCCCCCTCCTCCTCCTCCTCCTCCTCCTCCTCCTCCTCCTCCGCGTCGCGACTCCTCCCCGCTCCTCCGCCTCGCAGACTCGTCGCGGGAATCCTCCTCCTCCTCAGGAGACCGCCCCTCCTCTTACAGTGGGTTCTTCAGGAACCCGAGGGAGAAAAGCGAATCCCGGTCGTTCTACATCCGGGACTAGAGGACATGCTTCTCGTCGTCCTCAGACGCAGGCAACGACAACATCCTCTCAGTCAAGGAAAAGGTCCTCGGCATCGGTTTCTAATGCTGCCCATGGCGATCAAGGGCAAAACAAAAGGCCGTTCAGTGGTAGCACTTCAAACCCGATGGACGAACTGTGGACAGCCAGAATACCCAAGTCCCAGTATGTACCTTTTTTCAATCTTGTCGCCGATTTTCCTATGGCTTTGAAGAGGAACGAATATGAAAGGCACACCCAGAACAAGTACAATAATGAAAAGGCCGACGACGATTTCAAAGAGCATATAAGAAAGATAGATAAATTGTGCCAAGATTGTCCGGAGATGACCAGGGAAGAAGCCGAGGACATGTATTGGGAGTCAGTTGGGATGGCACCATTGGCGCGTAAGTTTGCATACGGATCACCTTTGGTCTCCGATGAAGAGTACCAAAATCTTCCCACGCCGATGCATAAGTTGCACAAATATTACATGGCCGTCAGCTCCGAGCACCAGGATTTTGCATTTAATGCTATTATCCCTCCGAAGCTAGTCTACTACTATGCAGAAGAAGAGAAGGTGGACCTCGAGTACGAGGCTCTTTTTCAGCTATATCAGGGATTCAACCTCGACGTACAACACATGACGTTGTGGACTATGTAAGTACCGTAAACACATGAAATCCTAAGTAATGCTCTTTCGAGTCACCAACTGTTAATTGTTTTCAACTTTGAATGTTTTTATGCAGGTTAATTTGGTGCTATGCTTCAATAAAGCAGAAATGGCAACACTTAGGCTTCATTGACCCCATCAGAGTCAATCAAGGGCTTATCATCAGTAATTCGGACGAGGTGCTAAATCTCTTGGTCCCAATTTTCGAAGAGTTCGTGAAGAATGGGAAAACCACGATACTTCTACCCTACAACTTCGCGTATGAGTTCTCCACCTTTATTTTTATACTTCTCTTTTCTATCAAGATTATTTGTTAATTTAGATCATGTGATTGCAGAGGTCATTGGGCTTTCATCACCGTCGATCTTGACACCAATCTGATCGAGGTGTGGGATTCAAAGAAGATTCCACTTAAGGACTTGGATCCACTGTTGCAACTATTCAATAAGTAAGTGATACTAATAACATATTATTATCTGATTACACATGTGATACTAATAAACTATTCAATATTTTTACACAGGCTTCGAACAACATATAGAGGCCGGACGCAAAGAGCATTCAAGATTGAAATAATGAAGAAGATCGCGTACTTGAAGCAGCCTAAGGGCAACGCACAATGCGGCTTCTATGTGATGTGGGCCATGTTTCGATTCCTCGGCTACACAAGGCGAGCCAGATGAACTTGTAAGTATAATCCTCTTTTCTATGTCTGTTAATAATTTAAATAAATTATGATTGTACTGATTCCTTGTTTGCGTTTTGGAATGACAGCGGAAGAAACAAAAGCATGAAATGTTGTTAGACTTCGAAGTCGCCGCATTCCAAGCGGAGTTGGCGGACTTCATCAATGCCATGGTGCTTTCGAAGAATGGATTATTTTCAATTGCTCGAGCCGAAGGGAAGTACAAGGAAGAGTTGGCAACCCAACTTAATCGTCTCATGTAATTTTTATTTCATTGAACTAGAAGTACATTTTGAGGGTTGTACAGAACATGTTGGAAGGAACTTGGATGCTGTATTATAAATGTAATTAATATAATTATAATTATTGTAATTGTAATTAATATAATTATAATTATGCATTATAAAATAAAAACTAAAATATATAATTTATTTAAAATTAAAAAAAAAAAAATTGAAAAAAACCACCATCACCGCCGGCCGCAACGAGCCGGGCAAAGGCCGGCTCCGAACAACACTGTCGGCTCGTTGCACAAGCCGTTCGTGTTGTCAGAGCCAACACGGCCGGCTAATTCTACGAGCCGGCAGTGTCGTGTATTACAACACTGACGGCTCGAAGAACCAGCCGGCAGTGTTGGCCCTGACAACACTGGCGGCTCCTGGAACGAGCCGGCAGTGTTCGCTCTTACAACACTGTCAGGTCTTAAGAAGAGCCGGCAGTGTTGTCATCGAATAACACTACCGGGGCATTCTACGCGCCGACAGTGTTGTGTGCTCATCGCAGCCGGGGTGAAAATTCTGGCTGTGATGCACCACCCACGACACTGCCGCTTGCTCACTGCCGGTTCACTTTCCGTCAGTGATGAGGGTTGTGAACCGGCTGTGATATAAAAATCTGTAGTAGTGAAGTCTGTTAGCACAGTGCCATCTCCCGTTCACCAGCATGAACCAGCCCAGCCCAGGGAGAGAAGAAGGCCCAGGAAGGACAACACTCGTGTGCCTCTCTACTTAAGGTGAGAAGCCTGACAGGAAGAAACAGAACCTGAACAAGCTGTCCTCATCTGGCAGCAACTCTGTTCTTCGTAATCCATCCATCCCTGCTATCCCTACCCGTCTTCTACCTCTCGGCTCTCAATCCCTATGCTATCTCTCACAAAATCACAATAGACTTCTTTAGTTTCGACAAAGTTTACAGAAAAAAGCACCAATATGTGTATCATCATATTTTGTTTTACTTATGTTCGGTCGTAAGGCATGACCACTTGAACCACATCCATCGTATTCTTAACATCATTGCAAAACGTTTCAACTCTGAGATGCTGATACCAGCACTTTTCTCCTTGGGTTTGAAATTCACTAGCTATTTAATTAGGTAGTGAACTGTGCTGAGGACATACGTATGTTATTTTTAACAAACTTTCCATATATAACACAAGGACATAGTGTTAATAATCAGCCAGTAAGAGAGATAAACATACATAGCTCAAGGTGGAACAACTACTTCTAGACAAAATAAACGCTATTGGAACCATTCCATTTATAATCGGACATGGAAGTTAAAACCTGTGAGAACAATGCATTCTAAGGTGTGTAAAAATTTATCGTGTGCTAGCGACACTGTGTATTTATGTGTTAGGTTGCGTTACAACTAAAACTGGACTTAATATATAGGTACACGCAGCTCTCATGATACCTGGATTTGATGCTTCAGAACGATCGTGTTGGGCTCATGCATCCCCAAAGAGGGTTTTCTGGAATAGCAGAGGTCTTGCAGACTTGGCTAAACATAGATTCTTGGCTGAATTATTTAAGGAGGAGCAAATTAATTTTATACCTCTCTACAAAACTGGCAGGGGTTCTTTCCCAGATCATGTCCTCAAAAATTTGTGTAGAGGACGTGACTTCCTCTGGCATGCTATGGCGCCACATGGGAGATCAGGAGGTATCCTCCTTGGAGTCGACCTGATGATTTTTGACATTGGAGCTATTAGCAAAGGGGATTTCTATGTTAAATTCACCCTCATATGCAAAGCCAATGACTTCAAGTTTATGCTTTATGCAGTGTATGGACCCGCCCAAACCCCAAGCAAAGGTGCTTTCCTCTCTGAGCTAGCCAATAGCTGCTCTAAAGAGTCCCTTCCATATATTGTAGGAGGAGATTTTAACATAATGAGGAGTCGAGAGGAAAAGAGCTCAGGGGAATTTGACCCTAAATGGCCTACTCTCTTTAATGCTATCATCGAATCCCTTGATCTTAAAGAGATTATGATGGCTGGCCGCCAATTTACATGGACGGGGGCGGGGGACGACCCAACTTTTGAGAAACTAGATAGAGTTCTCGTCAGTACTGAATGGAAAATTCAATTTCCATTAACAACGGTTGAACCTCGAGATAGAAATATTTCTGACCACACCCACCTAGTCCTTAACACGGGTGCTTCGACCCACCATTCCCAAAACCGTCCATTCAAATTTGAGAGGGGATGGCTCTTACGGGAAGGTTTTTATGATATGGTCGCAAATATTTGGCAGTGGAAAGTCTTTGGATCCACGTCTCTTGAGCGTTGGCGTCTAAAATTCGTAGACTTAGACAACACCTAAGAGGTTGGGCCATGCATACGGCAGGTCTTACAAAAAAAGGACATTGCTGGCTCTTTTAGAGAATCTTGATAAAAAAGCCGAGGATTCCTCCTTATCCGATCAAGAAATTAATCTCAAACATTATCTAAAAGAGCGATTAGTTTCTCTCCTAAGGAAGAAGCGATCAAGTGGTATGAAAGAGCCAAGGTTAAAACCCTATTGGAAGGGGATGTAAATACCAGGTTCTTCCATCTAGTGGCAAATGGGAAACATCGCAATCAACATATTTATAAACTTGAAGATGATCAAGGAGTTGTTGTTGCGATAATCGTCTTAAAAGCCATATTACCACATATTATAAAAATCTTTTTGGAACACCAGAAAATTCAGAGATCACACTAGTGGAAGATCAGATTTCAGATATTCCACAAGTGTCTCCCGAGGAAAATGATATCCTCATCAGCCCTTTCACTGAATCTGAAGTGAAAGAAGCAAGTGTTCCAAATGGAGCATAACAAGATTCCAGGTCCGGATGGATTTCCTGCAGAATTCTACCAGGTATTTTGGGGGATAATAAAGAATGATCACTTACCTCTCTTTAATGATCTACACAGAGGCCCTAGACCTTCATAGTCTTAACTTTGGAATCATTACTCTAATTCCCAAAGTTCCAAATGCTACTAAAATTCAGCAATATAGACCAATTTGTGTCCTCAATGTGAGTTTTAAAATATTCACAAAAGTCGGCACAAATAGGTTGAATAAAGTTGCGAAGATTGTTGTCAATCCAATGCAAACTGCCTTTATGCCAGGCCGGAACATCATGGAAGGTGTCGTTATTCTACATGAAACCATCCTTGAGTTACATACTAAAAATCGGGATGGCATCATTCTCAAAATTGATTTTGAAAAGGCTTATGATAAGGTCAAATGGGACTTCATACAACAAACCTTACGTATGAAAGGATTCTCAGCTAAATGGTGTAGATGGGTACAATGTATGGTCTCAGGTGGAAGTGTGGGAATTAAAGTCACGATGAGGTTGGCCCCTACTTCCAAACCAAACGTGGCCTAAGACAAGGTGACCCAATGTCGCCTATCTTATTTAACATCGTTGCAGATATGTTAGCTCTTATGATTAATAGAGCAAAAAACGATGGTCAAATAAGAGGAATTATCCCCCACCTGGTAGATGATGGTCTGTCAATATTACCGTACGCAGATGACACCATCATCTTTATCGATCATGACCCAGAGCAAGCAAAGAATCTTAAACTTTTGCTATGTGCTTTTGAACAATTGTCAGGTCTTAAGATCAATTTCCACAAGAGCGAGATTTTTTGCTATGGTGCAGCCAAAGAGATGGAATCCTATTATGCCACTCTGTTTGGATGTAATACAGGGGAATATCCCTTCAGATATCTAGGGATCCCAATGCACCATAGATAACTCCTCAATTCGGAATGGAGGAAGGTTGAAGAACGGTTTCAACAAAAACTCTCTTGCTAGAAAGTAAAGTACCTCTCTTATGGTGGGAGACTTGTTCTGCTTAATTCGGTTTCAAGCAGTCTAACCATGTTCATGATGTTCTTTTTTGAGATTTCTAAGGGAGTCCTAAAAAACCTAGATCATTTTAGATCAAAGTTTTTCTGGCAAGGATCTTCGGATAAACATAAATATAGACTTGCCAAGTGGAACATCTTATGTCGTCCCAAGGACCAAGGCGGTCTAGGTATCCTTGACTTGAAATTGCAAAACAAGTGTCTGTTGGCCAAATGGTTGGTTAATTTACTCAACACAGATTGCATGTGGCAGTCAATATTAAGGAATAAATACCTAAGATCTAAAACACTCACTCAAGTGACAGCCAAACCTAATGACTCTCACTTCTGGAGAGGCCTCATGCGTATTAAAGATGAGGTGTTGGCTAATGGGTCCTTCAATATCAAAGATGGGACCCATACGAGGTTCTGGGATGATAAATGGGTAGGATATAAGCCTCTAAAGATTTATTATCCATCTCTTTATAATATAGTAAGAGATCCACATGCAACTATTTCAAAAGTGTTGACCTCAACCCCTCTTAATATCTCTTTTAGAAGGGCTTTGGTGGATAATAAACTTTTAGAATGGCAAAGTCTAGTAGCGAAAATTTCAAATGTTGTTTTGGTGGAAGGGTCGGATTATTTTAAATGGAATCTAACCAAATCTGGGTTATTTTCTGTGCGATCCTTGTATCTCCATCTCATTGATACACAACCACCTTTTCAAATAGGAAAATATGGAAGCTGAAGATCCCCCTAAAAATTAAAATCTTTCTCTGCGGTTCCTCCAAAGAGACGTCACCCTAACCACTTGCTAGAAAAAATTGAAAAGGGAGCCAGAAGTGCATTTATTGCAATAGGAATGAGACTATTCAACACTTGTTCCTTGATTACCCTTGTGTGAAGATGAGTTGGATGATCATTTTCTTTGCTACTAGACTACAACAACCCAGATCTATTAGCCATATATTTGACACTTGGCTCAGTAATCAAAATAAAAAGGTCAAAAATATGATCTGGGTTGGGGTAGCTGCTTTGTGTTGGGCTATCTGGAGATGCCGGAATGATGTTATTTTTAATAAATTAAAAACTAATTCCGTTATGCAGGTTATTTTTAGGGGAGCGTACTGGTTGCGCTTCTCGGCTCGGGTACAGCGTGATGAGGAGACCAAGGATGCACTCTCGGAGATGAGCAAGAAATTAGAGATAATTGCTCTAGAAATAACAAACAGAGGGTGGAAGCATTTGTATCGTCTTCAGTAGTCCTAGTCATTTGTTTTAAGACTTTGGGTCTCCTTTTCTTTCTATTTGTTCACAACTCTATAATAATTGGCTGTGTACGTCCACGGATGTAGAGGCCGATATTTTTATCCTTTATCTAAAAAATGACCACGAAGGACTTTGCAACCTAGTGCCATTGCCTCCAACTGCTGCTAAAACTGCTTATTCATTACTCATGAAGTCGAACTGCTTAGGATCAAAGGTGCCAAAGTACTTTAGGAGATTTTGGGGAGATCCTTACGGCCACCTTTCACTAGAACATAACTTAACTTCACTGCTAGTCTACCACTGCTGTGTTGGGCCATCACTGTCGGTTTTTTGCTTCAACCGGTAGTGGCAGCGATACTATCACTGCGGTTTGTAGCACACTATGCCAAAAAGATTATCGGTGACTCTTCGAGACAGTTATTAATGACGCATAAAAGATGCATCACTGTTTTTGCGTCAGAGATAAGGGCGTCACAAATAACCATTATCAGTGACGCGTAAGCCAAAACGCATCACGAATAACCCTTATCAGTGACGCATACAGCCAAGAAGCATCAAGGATAACCTTTATCAGTGACGCATACAGCCAAGACACATCACGGGTGAACCTTCAGCTATGACACGTACAACCAAGACACGTCATGATCTTATTAGTGACGTGCCTTGGCAAAATACGTCACTAATAAAAATTTACAGAAACAAAACAACAAAGAAATCTCTCTGTAGGTTCCTTATGAACCGACAGTTATACGTTGCATGAAGAAATTCATAGATCGTCTTGCACGTATTTTGAAAGATGTTTCTAGATTGAGCTGCCTAAAGATAGGGGCATCTTTAGAAGCATCTGTAAATTTGAGGTGTTGCTAAAAATCCATTTAGAGATGTACCATGTCGTGAGCCATTTTACATGTAGATTTTTATAGAGTTTTCTACAGTACAAAATGTTTTCATTACTAAAAATCTTTCGTTGAGTTGTTACATACACTAGATCTGCACCTATCTGCACATGCGACGGTATGTCACTGTCGCATTGCATGGTTAACACTTGGCGCTCCACCGAGTGAACTTACTGCAAGTTATACGCTCTTCATTCACATAGACAATACAAGTCATTGATCTTAGCCTCCACCAGTGTAGGACACACTACTAGACTGCACTTAAGCTGAAAGCTGGTCCAGGGCACAAGGAAAGGGCACAACTCCCATCAGCCATATCATACCATACAGAAGGCATGGAAACATGGGTGTCCGCCATATGCTACAAAAGCACACACTACTGGAAACCGGAGATTTGCCGTGCGTATAAATATTTGCCGTGTGCCAAAAGTGGGAAGCACCGCTAGAAGAAACAAAAAAAAAGGGTGAGCACCTCACCCAAAAGGTAGAGGCCCAGAATGAGATGCTGGAGGCCCATAGGTCCGTCTTGGAGGCCCAGGGGAAGCAAATCTCGGAGTTGGTGCACGTGGTGCAAAACCGTGGGCAAACACAGGATGTACCGGTACATCTGTCAACTCCACCTCAGGTTTTTCACTACACTCCTGTGAGTATGAGAGTTTCCTTCGTGCCGTTTAGATTGTTGGCCTTCGTGCCGTTGTGAATGTCGGACTTAGTGCCGTTGATATTGTCGGCCTTCATGCCGTTGTGAATATCGGTCTTCGTGCCGTTGTGAATATCGGTCCAAAACCCTACAAGAAACCTGCCGCCGCCGCCACATGGCACACGGCAAATCTGCCGTCAATGGGTCGGCACTGTGACGGCTACTTTTCTTTGTCGAGTGTCCCAAGGCACTCGGCAAATGATTTACCATGTGCCCGGGAAAAGGCACATGGCAAATCTCCCTTTGCCGTGAATGTGTTTGCCGTGTACGATTTGCCGTGTGCGACACAGGACAAATCGTTTGCCGTGTGTATTTAGGGATTTGCTGTGTCTAAAAACACATGGCAAATCACTGGTTTCCAGTAGTGACAGTGACCAACAAAAAACTGTGCACGCTGGAGTCACATGATTCGTCACTGTACCACTTGGGCCAGTGCTAGCATGGCAGGGCATGAAGCTTCGGATGGGCTATCACGCCTTGCACTGGGGCTGTATTCTTCTCAAGTTGGAAGTCCGTATGCATCCCGTTCACATGACACAAGCCACCTAGTGTTCAGGACTATATAGAATGTGCATGTTATGCCTCGAAACATATAAATTCCTTGTGTACATATTAGCTAATTGATGCAACACAAAAGAAACACTGTCTATATATATTAGTATAGTGCCCGTGCTAACGCTACGGTTTTGTTTCAGAGAAGCACGTGAAAACAACCAAACAATAATATTTTCTCCATGGTATGTTGTCTGTATTAATACTATGGTGACGTCTAGAAAATTAGATCATAAAGCTAAAGAATAAATTAACTCATGAAAGGAACATGAATTCATGAACAAATGGCATTGGTATTGTGGTATCTATAGCCGAAATAAGTCTCACATCTTGGTGTTGTAGCTTCAAAATATTTTCTTGCTACAGCCGTGATCCATCAGAACTCACAAGCTATTGTTATTACACAAAGGACCTTTCCAAGAGCGGAAGCTTCAATTAAAGACAGTGATCCCTCTAACTGGAGCTCGAATATGGTGATCTAGATTTCTTTAATCTGAAAATCCATAGCTCTCATATTTTGAAATGGAACCTGTACAAAAGAAAACTTACCAAGCAAGGTAAAAAAAGAAACAAAGAGTGTCACTAATACTAAAAAGTCAATATTGGATGGAAACATCATCATCAATTTTTTTTTATATACCCATGGTACCTACATAATTTTTTTCTGGGTAAGCTGCAACAACCTAGGCCCTGACAATTTGTTTCATTTCAAATGAATATATACGATCAGATCTTAGAACCATCAATTTTCCAAGCTCATGCATGACAATCAGTCCTAATAAATAAAGAGATATCAGCAACTAAGAAATGTGATGTGGATTTTGTTTGACTAACTTTCTGGACTATGCATTTTGAAGGCAACCATTTGTAAACAAACTTGGGAGGCAACATGATTAATTTGAGTTCACTTGTCTTGATTGCATCTACTGTATGCATCTCCCCTTTTCATCAGGGATAACTATCTATGCCATCAAGCATCATCATAAACTGTTAGCAATTGTTAGAGGCAACACATATTGGGCTATGGAGAAAATTGAGCAGGGAATTACACTACTATCATAGAATTTTTCATACGGATGGTTCCAAGATAATAATTTCTCAATATGTAGCTAACTATATCGTATCAAATTGCACATCATATCCAAATTGCCTGTCATTCCTTTACAGGTAGACGCATTTCTTCTTCCCTTTTTCCATCTTAAGATTACAATTTACAGCATGTTGGCACGGAGCTGTCAGATTCTCCACACAGCGATGACTAACCAATCAAGATGCATGAACAAACACATACCTGTCTCTTGAGGTGAAACCTCGTCAGCGGGATCTCTAGGGCCAATATGGAGACATCCTCTTGTATTGCTGACCAATAGCAGCAGCGCCGGCGGCGATCTTGGCAGTTAGGGTTGAGGTACCGTCTTTGGATCAAGCCCACGCTGGCGCCGCCACGTACCCATGTCTTCTTGAGCTTGAGGGTTCTGCACCACCTGCGTGGCTGCTCCTCGCTAGATCGTTGCTGGCTCCCTGGCGCCCGGCGGCCTGGTGGCATAGAGAATCAGAAATTTATAGATCAATGAGGAAAATGGAAAATATGAACGAACATCACAAAGATCAAAAAAAGAATAAAATCAAATTGAGTGATATGACTGGATCTTGGATCTACCAATCAAACTACATACTGTGATCAAACAACTCCACATATTAATTACATCCGGAAGCACAACTGACAAAGGCAAGAAGGATGTGTTCGTAATATAGATGAATATACTGCCTAGTACCTGAAGAACTCATCAATAATCACTTTGTTCTATATGATCGCATACTACAATTTGGCTGATTTTCCTTTTTACCAATGGCAACCCTTCAGTGATGAGGCAAACTATTGGATTATTACGAATCAGAAGGAGCTCAGGTAAGGGAGAGGGAAGAACCTACAGGTGGCTTCGCACAAGGATACAGACCGTGGAGTTGTGGAGTTGCAGGACGGCGCCGCGGCAACTCCATGCGACCGCGTGATTGCGTGATATGTTGCGTGATGTTTCGTGATTTGAGGAGCTGATGCGACGACGTGGGTCGAGGGGGAGGTGGGGTGAGAGAGGAGGGTGGGAAGTATTGTAACATCCACGATGTTAATCATGCATTAACTCTACAAATCATGGGCATAATCATATCATTAGCATTTAATCATCATCTTAACATGATTTGCTTGATGTTTGTTGCACCTTGTTTGACTTAGGTCCTAAGTGTGATTAGTGTTTAAGCTAGAAGTGGTAGCTAGGTTGCTTATCTCAAGTTGGTCCTTTAATAAAGTTTATTGAGAAAAATATTTGGAGAAAACTTTATGTTGGAACCATTTTATGAAAATGCTTTTAAGGTGTTCAAAAGGGCCAAAAACAGTCTCTAGGCATTTTAAAATTATTATTTTTATATGTGAAAATAGCCCAAATTTGTATCTCCAAATCTATGTCGAATTAGACCAAACTCCTTTTGGATGAAATATTCTACTCATCAAATGGAGTAACTTTCATGTAGAAAGTTTTTGCAGATTCAACACGGTTTAGGAGATATGTACGCTTTAATATTCGTGCAAATTCTAACTAAAATAAAAGAAAAACCCACCGGGGGCGGGACCCACCTGTCATGGTCTCTCTCCCGTTCATCTTCAACCTCGCGATACCGTGTCCGGAACATCGCCCGCCGCGTGGAGCTTAGCTGCGGGTCACCCTCGCTGTTTCCTACGCGCCGCGCCACACCGCGCTCCCCCGACCGCACCCTGTCGCCTTTGCCACGCGCCTGCGATGGCCTGACCCGCACCGCCACGCGGAGCTCGAGCGCTGCCGCTGCGTTCCACGCCGCGCTCGGGGTCCGAAGGGGACAGCCCGAGCTGCCCCTCTCCTCCTCATTTCCACTCCCAAGACGTGCCTCGCTCCTCTCCTCTCTCTCCACCGCGCAGCGCCGCTCTTCTCCTCCCGCAAAAGCCCCGCACCGACGGCGCCATTGCCGTCGCCTTGCCTTCCTTCAACATCTCCACTCAGCCGCGCATCGAATCGGGAGAGGTGAGGGCCCAATCGGGCGGATTTCCGTCCGTCGCGGCGGAGCGAGCTCCGGCGAGCTCTTCGGTGCCGCCGTGAGCCTGCTCCTCTCCCTCCCGTCCTCCTCTATCGCGCGCACCGCGTCCGCCCTTGCATGCCGCCGCTCGTCCCGCTATCAATGGCGCCACCACGGCTTTGGGTTGCCAGCGATACGGCCTCGCCGTCGCCGCGCTCAGGCCGCGTCGCCATGGCTGCGCACGCGCATATCTCTGCTCTAGCTGCCATTTTCTTCCTTCACCCTGTGCGTTCGAGTCGCCTAGTCATGCATGAGCTAGCGCCGCTGCCGTGCTTCGTCGCCGTGGCCGAATCCGGCCGGTACACCACCGACCTCCGCTGCCGTCTGCCATGCTCGCCGCCGCCCGTCGTCATCCAGCTTGGCGGCCAAGGTTGGCCTCATTAGCTAGCCCACGAGAGTCGCCTCGTCACGAGGAGGCCAACGGTGGTGGCCATGCCACCGGTAGCCTCGCCGCCGGCGAGATCCCGCCGGCGGGAGTGGTTCCCCTGTTTTGGGTCGCCGACGGGCGGGACCCAGCTGACGTGGGCGGCTGACGTCAGCTCGGGGTAGATCTATGTACACTGTCTGGGTGGGTGTAGCGTGAGTGAGCCTCTGGTTGTACATCTGGGTACACATAGCATTTAGGGATTCGAGTTTTGAATAGAAAAGGATTTTCAGATTTATAGTTTAAATATTGTAAAAATCCTACAGGGAGCTAGGAGTGTCCAAATTAAGTGATCTTGGTCTTGTTGTAATCCTGGTGAAGTGTAGTATCTGGGAAAAATATGATATGCCATGTTTGTGTAACTTTTCTTTATAGATTTATTTAAAGTTTGGCAATTGGTATAATTGTGGTTTGTCTTTGAAAATGCATAGATAATTCTAGGAAGCTCAGAAAAATGTGGTTTTTGTCTTGTTGGTCTTGTATTGAGGTGCTCTGTCTATGAAAAAGATATCACATGCATGTTTAGTGCAATTTTATATAGTTGTAGTTCAAGTGCTTTGTATTGCCTTGCTCTTGTTTAAATTCACAAATGGGGTCTAGGCATCTAGATAAGGTTTAATTCTTTTTGTGGACTGTTTATATGCCCTTAGGAAGTCCATGATATGATTAAACCTGAGGATTGCCATACTTCATAGTGCAAAGTATTTATCGGTCCCATGAAATGTGTTGCCTTGTGATTTATGTATAGGCCAGTAGGAGTATCCAAATGGAATGAAATTTGGATGGTAGACTATTTTTGCCATGATATGTCTACTGTAATGTTTATAGGATTTTATGAGATGTCTAGCTAGGGGTTGCTGTTCAACCCATAGTTGCTTAAATTGAAGTTGCTGCTATGATGTCATGCTTAAGCCAATTATAGGTTGGTTTTCTAGGAAACTCATCAATATATGGTAGGTTTGAAATTAGTTTATTTATCTACTGTTCAAATTTGGGGTGCAGTGGATCAATAGTTTATGAGTTATGGCTGTGGCAATATGGTTAGCAGATTTGTTCAATTGCTGTTTTTCTAGAACCTACTTCTGTTGTTGACTATTTTAGGTATAGCTAACTTGAGAATCAGGCTCTAATGTCTCAATATGAATTATGAGCAATTTCATAAGCTTTCCAGAATGTCCTCAATCATGTCCATAGGATTTATAGATCAGCAGTTATGAATTATTTACTAGGCTGCCAGTTGTAGGTCTATAATTGCTAGTGAAGCAAGATGAGTGTTGCTGGTAGGCAGAACTTAATAAAAAGGGCCTTGTAGTGCTTAGGACATGTATGATTGGTAGTTACTAGATATGCTATGATGGTTGGTCAGGGATGTTTATGCTTAGGTTTAGGTCTTTAGCTTTACTGGCTTGTTTGCTAGTGATAAGTGTAGCCGATTGAACAAAATATTCACATATGAACATCTATCCTCCTTGATCATCCATTATCATGCATACACCAATAATCACGTGCTCATACATATGCACATGCATCATTCCAGGATCACGAGTAGAACATTCATCGTGGAATCAAGGATCCAGAAGGACAAGTCGCGAACGGAGATCCGCACGAGAAGTGATCAAGCACCAGGGACCCGACTTGGATTGGTCGAGTACCTGGGGCACTAACCTCGATCTTTGAAATAAGGCAAGCCCCGGAGCATCCCTCCTACGTTTGCAAATGTTTTACTTTGCGTCCTTTTATTCCTTATGATGCATTAAGTTTATAGGCGTTGCTTGAAAACGTAGTTGCATCAGGACTACCTTGCCACCAGAAATATCCTACTTTTACGTACAGGATCGACTACATGCTTAGGCCTGCTATTTAATCGGTAGAAGCCGAGTGATCGACTATCACTCGCGAGGTAGGTGTTACTACCCCTTGGGATTGAGAATAGTGAGATGTTGGATATGAACATAACCATGTGGCCATGATAAATCACCTCTAATATACTATGGCACACGAGCGTCCTCGGATCATTTTGAACAATGCCTCACAGATAGCTGGAAGAGCCTGGGCGCTCGACCGCGAAGCCTAGAATCTACTTGGGTCGGGTTTCAACTTCCAGGTATCCATGCCGGCGATGGGTGGTGAGTAACAAGGGCCCGGTTTGTGAGTCCTTAAGATGGGGCGATGTCATTTGATGGGCGCACGCTTACCTGTGGCAGCCGGGAGTTTCCTTAGTCATGGTGGTGAGTTGTTGATCCCGCGTCTTTTCCCGGGTAGATCAAGGTGACCTAATCGACCCCGACGGGAGTCTTGTGGTTTGTTTGAGGAATACCCCGCCAGCTGGTTTGCAATCGATTATAATCGCCATCGTTCCTGGATAGTGAATAACTTGACGAAAGATTCTTACGGTGCCGCAAATAAGATTTGAAATGCGAGTTGGTTATGTTCTCTCATGATGGTTTAATGATTACTCAATCAATGCGGTTATGATATAATGTTGATTGCTTCTACCTTAAAATGATGAAGTAGTATGCAGGTGCTAATGTAGTAATGGCAGGATCCAACTTAAATGGATAAGCTAGAGAGTCCTTTTGTCACTAAATGATTATTAATAAGCTCATCTTTTGGCAAAGAAAAGGAGTCGGCTACCCCACTATAAAGCCTGGCATCCACCAAAGAGTCTTTATTTTCTTTTAGTTGGGTAAGTCTTGCTGAGTACAAAGTACTCAGGGTGCAATTCCCAATGTTGTTGTAGGTTGGAGAATTACTGCCGTGGCGACACGGTGGACTTATATCCCACTTCGGGAGGACTAGACTTCGGGCAAAGTCAACTCTTATACCTCTTCTACATGTTATTGATGGAGTCGACCCTGAGCTGGCACTGTATTTGAAAGTATAGGTGTGAGTGTATTATCAAAAGAGTTTTCTTTCGCTATTATTTCTATTTTGGGTTGTAATAATCCTATGTGCGAAATGTAAATAAAACAGGTGAATGGGAACTGCTGAACTTTGGATTCAGGTTTGTTGTAGAGTGGTTTGAAATCCTTCGAGATTTCACGGACTACCGGGCCGGTTTGGTTACTAAGTTCTAATTAAGTTGCCACGTCAGCTTGATTAGCACTTCGTAATTAAATTAGTTGGTCGGTTCCGCTACAAGTATCCTTGTCAATGTTAGTGTGTTGAGCTAACTTTCCTGGAAATATCCCGTGCTAATGCTACGGTAGCAGCAACTTAATAATAACATGTGTAATTGGAAGCTTTGTAGCTCCATATATTGTAATAAAGAAGGAAAATGGAATTTAGTGCTTATATATTGTGATAATGAAGGAAAATGACTTACCGATACCAAATGAAAGAATGTCTTACACTAAAGATAATATTCAAATCCAAAATCATCTAGAGAAAATGTATTGTACTAAGGATGAAGAATCTTAATTCATACATTTGTACTACTACACCTAATTTTTGAGAGAGAGAGAGAGAGAGAGAGTTGAAATCTGAGAAATAGAAATGAAAAGGTGCGGTTGAGAGCTTTACCTTCCAACCATGGTCGTGGCCTGGTCAGTTGGCGAAGGCTACCACATTTAGCAGGAAAAAGAAGTCAAACACACTGAAGAACACTACATAACAACAGTAAAGGTACGATTCTTTTAGTTTTGAAATTTCCCCAATACATTTCAATTATGATGTGATACATGATTCTTTTAGTTTTGATAACAATAACATGAAAGTGAGAATGCTTAGAAGTGCTAAATGGAAGAGATAAGTTCATTTAGTTTTGATAACAATAACATGATTATTCATAAGAATGCTCCAAATAGTCCAATGCAGCCTATATCATGTACAAGGCAAGCATTATGACCCACCTAGCATGTGCTTCCATTTTTCTTCCAATAAATTTATTAGCAAAACTGCAGAACCTATTGACATCAGAACACAAACAGAACTGTAGAAGCAACAAACAAGTAGATCATCAGTGCATCCACTTCACAAATATTTTATCGCAGTTTGACCAAACTCCTGGGCAGCAGAAGCTTGCTCACAAATTTATAGTGACAATGCTCACATGATGCTCAATTTTCATTAGTCTCTGCTCCAATCTTCGTATTCTAGAAATAATTGTAGCTTCAACGACCTGAACACAAGGAAATCATGATGGAAGTCAGGTCATATTTCCAACCGGCACTTCAAATTTTCATGAAAATTCAATATTTTCTTAGAAGACATACAATAAAATACCACATTGTGCTATAAATATTTTAAACATAAATAAGTGTATGATCCCTGACATATACCTGATATCGAAGATAAAGTCAAGAACCTAAAAAATAGACACAAGGTATTGAAATCGGTTAGCTATTCCCACAAGATTGATCAGCGCATTTGAAATTTCCTAAATACATTTCAATTATGAAAGTGATCAGAATGACGTGATACATGAAAGAAAGCAAATGTAGGTCACCTGCAACAGTACCGATGTACACATTAATTTCTCAAAGCACCAAATTAAAATGCATTTGCTTATTCGGTCATGCGTTCTGCATATTCATCTTCATATATAAAGTGTTTTTGTTCCTCCTTTCGCATCTCTCGAGTAGCAGGATTTGTGAGAGTAAATTCAGAGAAGCACTTACAAATGGATCTCGACCAACTCGATGCCTCCCCGTAGAGTTGAAGCCCTGTACTGCTGGACCTGGAGAGTCGAGGAGACGAACAGCACTGGACGCCCGCACACCGGATCCGTGGACGCCCGCTGCACGGCGCTCGACGCGGCTGCCCTCCGCTCGATGTGGTCGCACGCGTGACGCCGCGTCCCGCGAGGCCGTGACCCGCCCGCAGCCTGCAGCCCGCCGCTGCCTGACTGATTGCTGCTGCCGCCCGCCGCCGGTTGCTCACGCCGCCGCCCCGCCAGAAACCCCGCGCCGCCGCCCAAAGCAGATAAGGTCGGAGGAGATGCTGCGGAGAGATACGAAAGTTGTTTCCATTTTTTTCCGCGATTGCGGGGGGCGGTTCCTTCCCCGTGAAAATGAGAGGACGCGGCAGGTCAGGGCGGTTCCTACGTCTCGTCCTCGGCCGGTGCGCTGCAGCAGCCATCGCCGCCGCCGCCGAGCCCGCGCGTAGGGGAGAGGATGAGTCGCTCGCATCACGCGTGGTGTGCTTACTTTAACTGTTGTCTTAGTTTGACCAACAACTCAGCATATAATACTACTAGTAGATTACTAGTTGACGGAATAAAAATTCCAGCGACATTTCTTTCTGGTTCCTTAATCGATAGTACGTCCTATGAGCATGAAGCTTAGAACGGTGTTTTGGCATATTCATATTTGAGATATGTAACCCAATACGCTCCAATCAAGCAGAGAGATACAACATAGTAGACTAATAAACTGTTGACACTAACACGGTAACACTTAAGTGTCAACACAGGAGAAGTCCATAGGCTTCCAAAGAAAAAAGGAGAAGTCCATACTTTTTACTCAAGATAATTCTACGAGGGTTAAGCCCGCGTGTAGGTTAGTTTGAATTTGTGATTAGGGGGATGGTGGTGAGAGACTGGCTTGTGGGGTCAGGTGTATGGCATGCTTCCCACTCTTTTAGAAGAATTCCATTATTGTAGAGATTTATATAGGCCACCGTGGATGCAGGATGGACGACAATCCTGCTCACGTAAGTTTTTCGCCATTTTTAGTTATATTTTAAGTTTGAAGTTGTAATAAGAATTGGTTGTGTGCAAACCTCTTGCAGAAGCCCAAATATAAAATCATTTTTCTAAAAAAAAAAAAAAAGAAAGCAATATTTTTTTTATTTTTTAGATAAAGGATAAAAATATCCGGCCTCTACGTCTCGTAGACGTACACGGCCAATTATTACGAGTTGTGAACAACCGGAAAGAAAAGGAGACCCAAAGTCTTAAAACAAATGACTAGGACTACTGAAGACGATACAAATGCTTCCACCCTCTGTTTGTTATTTCTAGAGCAATTATCTTTAATTTTTGCTTATCTCCAAGAGTGCGTCCTTGGTCTCCTCGTCACGCTGCAGCCGAGCCCAGAAGCGCAACCAGTACGCTCCCCGAAAATAACATGCATAACGGAATTAGTTTTTAATTTATTAAAAATAACATCATTCCGGCATCTCCAGATAGCCCAGCACAAAGCAGTTACCCCAACCCAGATCATATTTTTGACATTCTTATTCTGATTACTAAGCCAAGTGCCAAACATATGGCTAATAGATCTTGGTTGTTGTAGTCTAGTAGCAAAGAAAATGATCCTCCAACTCATCTTTACACAAGAGCAATCAAGGAACAAGTCTTGAATAGTCTCATTCCTATTGCAATAAATGCACTTTTGGCTTCCTTTCCAGTTTTTCCTAGCAAGGTTATTCTTAGTTAGGGTGACACCTCTTTGGAGGAACCAGAGAAAGATTTTAATTTTTAGGGGGATCTTCATCTTTCATATTTTCCTATGCTGAAAATGTGGTTGTGTATCAATGAGATGGAGATACATGGATCGCACAGAAAATAACCCAGATTTGATTAGATTCCATTTAAAATAATCCGACCCTCCACCAAAACCATATTTGAAATTTTTGCTACTATTCATTGACAGCCGCATGGCAATATACATTGTGTGTCACTGCACTGTGGTCTACCATTGTGTGTCTCTGCACTGTGGTCTAATATTGTGTTCCTGGGTCTTCAGGACCTAAGCATTACAATTATTGGCTCAACTGTTGCGCAGAAAACTCGAGGGTGCGCGAATGCAAATGCTCACATGCAGTTATGTGAATGCAGTGCTGTTATCTAGTTTCTTCCAGGATCCAATCAAGCTGTGCGGTAGTGCGCTTGTTTGTGTGGTAGTGCGCTGTGATTAAAATGTCGCATTAGTTTTAGCTCCTGACACCTCCCACTCCAAGTACATCTACTACTCCACTCAACCATAGTTCGATCTTCCGACTGCAATATAGCAATGAGTAGCGGCTCATGCTGATCCGGAGAAACTGTGATCTTCGTCTGCTTATATATAGCAGTAGATTAATCCAGGATGCTACTCCTTACTGGTACCTGTATAGCAAGACATCAATCTATCTGAACAAATTCAATGCTGATCATTAAATAAATGTCCAGACAAACCCCTTATGTGGGCTGAGCTAAGAGCGTTTCTGTATATGTGATTGGTACGTGTGGCATCTTCACAGTACTCTTAACAAAAGTCAAGTTGCCAAACAAGCTTTCCTGGAATTTCTGATGACCATTGTACAATCAACATGCTAGAGAGAGAAAGCATCTGCCACACTAATTCAGTGACAACATATATATGTGAAATTATTATTTTTTTATAGAGGATGGATTTTATTAATTCTCAAGCCTTACGTGTCAGTTTGAAACAAAAATTGTAAATCCACTTGGACCTTTGCGTCGAGCACACAGCCTAGACATGCATGCTGTGTCATCAGTGGTAAATAAGAAATATTTAACACTATAACCAAATTTATGAAAATAATTACAGGGTCCTCCTAAAGCTAAACAGCCTAACATGCTGGACGAATGTGATCACCTTCAGCCCTGTCATCAGTGGTAAATTCTGTTCTGGTTGCAGCTCAGCTGATCTCTGCTAGCAGAACTGCTCGCAACAGCTAGTGGAGACACCGGCTCAGATGGTTAGTTTCCCCACTAGAGAGGATCATGCACAACCATTGGAGGTCTTATTCGGAATGCTGCATGGCTGTTATGGTATGGCACCGCCACAGAGAAAATTCTAGCCCGCTAGTTTGGTTTAATGTCATGCTTGGCTAACTACTCTGATATGTTAATGTTTAATGACACAATTAGCTCTCTTGGTTTAGTTGAGCTCCCCTTCAAAGGGCAATGATTTAGGGGTTGTTTGTAACTGCTCCGCTCCTGTTTTTTCAGCTCCGCTCCAGCTACGCGTTGCCAAACACGTCCAGCTCTAAGAACTTTGCTCCGCAAAAAATATAGAGCTAGAGGCCAACTCGTTTTTTATGGAGCATCTCAAGGGGTACTCCAGTTTTTTGAGTCTTGTATTTTTACATAGAGTTGTGAAATAATTACCTGCCTTGCCAGGCCTTCGATAATATTCTATCATTTGCTTGCTATTTTTCTCGACAAAAATCAAGTATAATTTCAGTTAGGGACATAATGGACCATTTATACGAAAACATCTCATTTCTAGAGCTGGAGCTGAGTTGTATGCCAAACAGTAGACCTACTCCACAAACTCTACGGTGGAGCTACTCCATGGTGGAGTTCGAGGAGCAGAGCTAGAAAAATGGGAGCGGAGTGATGCCAAACACCCCCTTACCTGGACTAATAAACAACACCCACCCCTTCTTGAACGTTTAGATTGGTTCTTTTCTTCCTAAAGCTGGACCTCCAATTATCCTATCACTTTTGTCTCTACTCTCATTATGGAAACCTCGGATCATGTGCCCTGCATGATTTCAGTCTCAACATCAGGCCCGCCCGTGGGGGGGGGGGTAGGCCGTGCGACGCCCATGGGCCCATGTAGATTGGGGCCCATGAGGTATCAGGTATCCATCTATACTACTGGTATTCTGGCGGCGGCGGCTGGTATTCTGGTTCTAGATCGCGACTCCGTCGGCACAGCAGCTCACTTCAACATCGATCGACGATCGATCGAGGCATCGAGCACGGAGCAGTGGAGCACTCGACGATCTTCTAGCACGACGATCGCCAATCCTCAATCCGTCAATCGTCATTCATCCATCCAGTAGGCAGGCAGGAAGGCAAGCAAGGTAAGTTCAGTACGTGTACGTTTGTCTTCAGATCATATCAGTACTCGCAAAAAAAAAAGATCAATATCCTTCTCAATAGTATTATATAATTTCATTTTTATAAGAAAATATTACATAGTCGGGCCCTTAGTGGCTTACTCGCCCAAGGGCCCTTGAAATTTGTGGGACGGGGCTGTCAACATCCATCCCCAAAGGATCTATCTTCTGTTTCGAGAACTACTGGCTTCAACATGAGGACTTTCTTCATCAAGTTCAATTAGGTTGGCTCTCCCCTAATTTTCAAATTGATGCCTCCAAGAACATCACTGTTAGGTTCAAGAACCCGAGGGCCACTCTCAAAATTTGGAAACAAACTCTTTCCAACATAAATACTACTATTGGAAATGTCAAATTAGTTCTCTCTTTCCTCAACTTTCTTGAAGAATTTCAGCCTGGTTGAGTGGAATTTTCGGAAAATTATAGAGGACAAACTCATCACCCTTTTAAAACAACAACAGACCTTTTTTTTTTTTTTTTTTTTTTTTTTTTGATGGAATTGAAGGGACCGTAGTCCCTGCAGGAAATTTATTAAATAAAACAAGAGGTTAACAATACAGGGAGAAAAGTAAAGGCAAACAAAACAAACAAAAAGGAGCTAAAAAACCCAGAACATGCACCTTTCTGCTAGAAAAGAAAATGGAAAGGAGAAAAGAATCTAACACAGCTTTTGAAACCATTGTTGGAAGGCTTGTGCTAAACTTGGCTTTACTCTCAACGAAACCAACAACAGACCTATTGGAAACAAAGAGGGGCCATTAAATGGCTTACCTTATGTGATGCTAACACCAAATTTTTTCATGCCCATGTTACTATTAAGTACAGGAGGAACTTCATTACCCAGTTGATCAATGATGATGGCTTGGTTATCACTGATCATCATGAAAAGGCAGATCTTATCTAGACCTCCTTTAAAGAAAGGTTGGGCACCTCTAATTTTACCTCCATTGGTTTTGAGTTCATCTCTCCCCACCCTAATCATGAAGCCTTAATTCACCCCTTTACCAAATTGGATGTGGACATAGTAGTCAAACTATTGCCTTCTCATAAATCACCATGCCCAATTGGCTTCAATAATGACTTTATTAAGAAATGCTGGCCAATCATATGTACTGATTTCTATAATCTTTGTGATAATTTTCATTCAGGATCTGTTTGCCTACAAAGAATCAATGGCTCCTACATCACTCTCATCCCCAAAAGAGATGATGCTCAAAAAGTAAATGACTTCAGACCAATATCTCTTCTAAACACCTCTGTCAAAATCCTGACCAAGCTTCTGGCTAATAGACGATGCGGGGGAAAGAGAAGATCCCTAGATTCAGGAGAGTGACAGAGAGAGGGAGATCAATGAGTTGGAGTGAGTAATGGTAATAGCATTTTGGGAAATACGAAAAGTTTACGGTAGTACATGTCTGCACGGTCGGCCCAAGATTAGTAAAGATCTAGAAAATGGCATGATTTAAGCACACAATGAATTGTAAATTGTAATGGTGTATCTCATAATCATGACTACTCTAGTGGTATCTCGTGAGCCAATTGACCCAAATTATTCAAATCAGGTTTAGGATTTTTTTCCCCTGTCTTAAGGAATCCAATAGGATAACTTTCCCTTGCCGCCAAAGAAAGGAACGCACATTGACCGACAGGAAAATTGTAAGCAAAACCAAACAATTTAATATTTTAAATTGGATGATGGATCTCGACCCGAACAGGGAGAGAGGGAGAGGGAGGAAGGAAAAAAACACTTGGCCGCAGCCGTCCCTGCCCTCCACCACAACTCCAGTGGTGAGCTCCGGTGGTGGCCGCACTGCTGCACCGAGGACCAGAGTCCCATCGATGGTCAACAAGCACAGAGAGGCATAATCACAAGGCGAACAGATGAAGAAACCAACGCTGGCCCCATCACCAGCCTGTGAAATGGCGATGTATAATTCCTCCCAAGCCACTGGTTCTCTTTCGACCTCAAGGCACAGTCCCTATTGGTAAAGGATTTAGAACCCATCTGGCCATTGATTCTCTTTACCTCGAACACACTCCCAATGCCTCCCATACACAAGTTATTTGAAAGACGAGTTCTGTATATATCCCTGGTCATAATTCACCTAGAACGCAAGCATAGTCATGGATTGGGCACTTTATATAAACCCTCTTGTTGGTCGAGGTTGTGCTATATACTATCAAAAATATTTTACAGTATAGCGATATCTTCCTCTCTCGGAATTCAATGCTATTGTAAATGATGTACCAACCAATTGAATTAATGGTATAACTTAGTTGCCGTGTGGTTATTTTTCCATTGAATTAATGGTATAAGTTAGCTGCTTTTTAGCATGTAAATCTTACATCACGTACATGATTCAGAAACACAGAATATATTTTAATCACTTCTACGAAGTTATTTAGATTAATGTTTTCATTTGTCAATTGACACAAGAAAACAGGACATCCAGACCACAGTCATCCGAATTATCCGTGAAGAAGACCATAACAGAGTACTTGCAAACGTAAATCATGTTGTCAACATGATGACCATGATTTTCAGTACCTTACCGAATCATCGATATTTGAATGCTCCATACTAATGCTGAACCCGTACTATGGCTATGAGGCATATGCATCGTTGTTGTTGGGTTATGATGACTAGTTCACCAACCCGTGCTCTCGCACGGGTTATAGTCTTATTAGACAATAACTAATAAAAAATAGTTATATTATATTAAATGTCTATTTCTCTTCACAAATATTCTAAAGTAACAGTATAATAAGTACTCTATAGTTTGCATTCAATTCTTATAATCCATCAAAGATTAATTTATTTTTCATCCATGTCTATAGTTTTTTTACGTACCACCTCTTTTTATCTCCAGTATAAATTTAGTTGAAACATTTGTATAGACTATGATAGTTTTAGTTGCAGTCCATGTTTTAACGACATAAACCTAAATTTTGATCCTTTTCCTCAAATTTTGATTCCTCATATATGACAACTATTATTTACATTGGTGATTATAGTTTTTACCAATTTGATGGAAAAATGTTTCAGATTTTTGTAGCCATTTTAGAATCTATCTTTTTTATTTGTATCAATTTCTTGGTTAATAATTTCAATGATTAATTCTTTTAGCGCCATGTGTATTTAGATGAAACATAAATAAACTTAAATAATATAAACTATTTTTTCATCCTTCATGTAACATCTTGAAAAATAGTTGTTGAAATTATTTTACATGTATTAATTTGAAATTTGAATGCTTATTAAACCATTTGTTTAAAATTTTCATGTTATTTTATTAAAAGCATATTCTAGGTACCTGGCTACCCTATTAATTTTGACAATGTCATAAATAATTATTAAGCATACACCATAGCATTCATTATGTTGAAACTGTAGTATCATATTAGTATTTTTCTTATTAGACAAATAATTCTTTAAATTAAGTTACTAATATCCATTTGATATAATGTTTCAATCGGAATGGTTTAAACTTTTTTCAAGACAATGTCTTACAGAATTTGTTGTCATTAGCTTTAGTATAACATAAAGTAAACTGTAACTGCCATTTAAGGATATATTTCCATGCTTGATAAGGTTATAGAAAAAAATTATACTAATTAAAGCTTTATGAGGACACATGGTTTTTACCATAACCATAGTGTGGACTTTTTGTGATGAGTGATTGTCAACGTGCCAACACAATGGCGTGTGTGCGTGTGTTTCGCTAACCGATGACACGCGGTTCGTGTCAAACAATGGTGTCTCTTGGCTTGTGTTGTTTACGGTGTCGAGCTCGGAGACGGTGGTCGATGGTTGGTGAAGATCAAGTAGGGCGTGCCGTGGCCGATGACCGGGTGCGGTGAAGGGCGGACGTGAGGCTTGGATCGAGGGACCCGAGGACCGGGCGGCCAGCCGTGGTGGCCGATACCGGGGACATCGACAAGCGCAAGTGTACACGGCGGAGGATGCGTACGGGCTACGCTACTCGCGGAGGGTTTGGTGGTTTCGCCTCAAAACCATCGATGGCGGGTTTTCCCGGTTTGCGCCTCAAAACCGGGGTGGTCCAAACATGGACGGACGGCACGTGGCGGCATCGGGGAGATTGCTTGGAAGCAAGGCTACCGGTGAGGAGGCGCGGTGGCCGTCGGATCAAGAGAAGCCCGAGTTGGACCCTTATGCCCCCGGCTAAGTGGTTTGGCTCTTCATGTATCCAAGGGCAAAGAGGGAATGTAAAATAGGCTTGCCCCTATAAATAAAGGATGAGGGTCTCCCTTCCCCCTCATCTCTCCCATTCCTCATTTCCCCCTCCTAGCCTAGGGCTTTCTAGAGAGAGGTCAAGAACGTAATTTGTGCTTGTATTTTCTGAAGATTTAAAGTAGGGAATGGTGGCCCTTACCACCTCGTGCCCTCCAGGCTTCAGTTTCTTGGTGTCGTGATTTTTCTGTTCACGTTTTTGTCTCTGCAGCTGTGTGTTCTTTGTTCCTCGTTTTCCCCCAAATCTCGCAGCCCCAGAGTTTGAGTTGATCTCGTGCAATGATTTCTTGGGGATTGATTTGTTCCTAGTTGAATCACATCCCCGTGAAGTTTGAGGACGAGTCTTGGAGTGTGGAGTCGATCTTGTCAATTTCGTGTCCGCTCGTTTCTCGTGTTTGTGAGTTCGTCTGGGTCAATGTCATTCGTCACAATGTCTGGTTTCTACTTGTTCACCGGTTCATTCGATGGAGCATCGCTTTCGAGAAGCCACCGGCAGATCGTCTCCCACGAATCACTAGCGCGAGATCCAGCACGCCCGTCCTCTTCCTATCCCGTTTTTCTCTTTCGTATTTTCTCGTTCGGTGCTTGTGTGTGGGAATCAACCAACAGCGGGAGTCTTTGGGCGCCGAGCACACCAGGTGCTAGTGCTGCTACTGCTCATCGAAGTGAGCCAGTGCTCCAATCCTCTCGTCCCGCGCGTGTGTGGCTGATCTCCATAAACAAGCGCCGTCGTGTTCTATTTGTTTTGCTGTTTTGCCTTTTCAGTTCGTCCGTCGTCGATGGTTAAAGGCAGCGGTGCTGCGGACGCCGGTGTTCAAGCACCGTGTGAGCTCGATTGAGCAGCTCTCTGCTTCCTATCCGGTATTTGGAGCAACGATTGTTATTTCTTCGATCGTGCGGCGAAGTTCAAAGCTTGAACGTGAATTGATTTTCCAATTTGAGAGCCGTCACTTTAAAGCTACAGAACAATTCTTTTGCTTGCTTCCGTGTTGTGTTCATGCTTCGAGAGAAGTCATTTTCATGCTACGGTGCCATTAGCATGGTTTTGGCTTTGATTTATGATTGAAGGTCACGGCTTGCAAACTTGGTGCTTGCTGTTTATTCTTTGCGGGATAAGGCGAAGGAGGATGGTTTATTTACTCAGGTAGGCCATGCACCTTCGAGTGCCGAGTGAAATCCGGTTCGGTGATTTGTTTTGCGGGGATCCAGCTTCTCGCCGGTAAAATAGAGTGCTCCATTTTTAAGCCGTTACTACCGTCCGTTTTTCTTGGTGATTTTCCAATGAATTTTCTCTTACCCCGATTTTCCGTTTTGTGCGCAACTTGGTCGTTTGGACTTTGATTTGGATTCCGTCGATGCGTTAGCTTTGTGGTGTCTCGCCGTGTTCCTAGGGAACATCCACCCTCTCAATAGGGTTGTGGACACCACCGTTCGTTTAGAGGTTTGGGGTTGTTTCTCTTGAGCCGAGGACTTGGAATTTCACAAGAAATTTGAGGCTCCCATTCACCCCCTCCGGTCGCCTTTTCGGTCCTTCAATTGGTATCAGAGCCGGTTAAGGATCACTTCACCTTAATCGGTCCGTGATCCCCGAAGGCGACATCATGGAGAACCGTGGGCTTGGAAAGCCACCGCACTTCGATGGCAAGAACTATCCCTATTAGAAGATCCGCATGTCGGCGCATCTCCAAGGGATTGATTCGCGTGTTTGGGAGATCTCGTGAGAATGCGGACTACGTGGTACTTGCTGCCCGTGTTGACCAAGCACGATCGACCAACACAAGGCGAACAACACTGCCAGAACTGTCTTATTTTTTGCTCTTTCTATGGAAGAATTTGAGCGTGTTTCTGATTGTGCTCTTGCTCAAGAGATCTCGGTCTAGACCGCAGAAATATCATGAGGGTACGCCCATGTCAAGACCGAGACTCTATAAAACACACAAGAGAGAGTATGAGAACTTTGTTCAAACCGATGGTGAATCTATTGATTCTTTGTTCACTCGCTTTCAAACCATCGTGAACAAGATGAGGGCAAACAACCCTCGATGCCCTATGACGATCATCGAGAGCGCTTAAACTTCTATATGCTCTAGATCGGAGGGTTTGGGAAGTAAAGGTCTCGGCGATCATCGAATCGCCCGGCTATGAGACTCTCACCGTGGATGAGCTGTTCGAAGCTCAAGTCCACCGAGATTGACCACCGCACGCGGCGAGGATCGAAATCCGTCTCGCCCCTACCATGGCTTTGGTCTCGGTACAGGAGGTTCAAGTTCTTTGACTAACCCTTCACAAATGTCTTTTGCCCCGTCTTCTCGGGTCTCGCCTCACAGAGGAGCGATGGAGGCTCTTGGGGACGACGAGCTCGCCTTGGTGATTAGCCGGTTCTCACGGTTTCACAACAACCGTTTGAATCGCCGGCGTGGCATCACCAAGCAAGGATGCTTCGGGTGTGGAGATCCCGACCACTACGTCGCCAACTGTCCCAAGGCCGATAAGAACCACTACAACAACAAGAACGACTACAGCAAGCGCAAGGACAAGCACGAGTCCTCTGCACCCAAGTACAAGTACAAGTACAAGTACAAGGGAGGATTCGACAAGGAAGCTGTCAAGAAGAAGTACTTTGAGAAGCAAGAGGCAAGGCAGCGAGCTTTCCTCACATCCATCAGCGATCTCGACGACGACTCCGACAGCGGCTCTCCTCCAAGTGATGATGATTCCGAGAAGAAGGTCGAGAACAAGTTCAACGGGCTGTGCTTCTTCGCTGACTCCAAGCCGGGAGGCTACTGCACCATGGCGCTCGATGAGTCTACTCCAAGCATTGAGAAGAACGACGACACCGAGCCTGAGGTAGAACAAACTTCTGAATCTCTTGCTGCTGAGGTTGATAGCTTGACTACCACTTTGCTTAGACAAGATGCTCTGCTTAAGCTTGTTGCTCATGAGAGGAAAGATTTCAAGGCTAAGTGGTTGCTTGCTGTCAAAGAGGTAGAGTCTGTTAGGGAGACGATGCACATCTCTGATGAGTCTGAATGTGATGCTTGTGCCATTCATATGGCAAACCTAGCTGATGTGCAGTCCAAGTATGTGGCTTTGGTAGATGAGCTTGATGAGGTTAAGGCTAAGTCTGTCTCTGTGAATCCTTGCAAATCTTGTGATGAGCTGAAGTCTGAGCTAGGTGAGAAAATGACTAGGATTGCCATGCTAGAGAAAACTAGTCAAGTTTCTAGATGTGCTTGTTGTGAAGCTTTGGAACTAGAACTAGACTCTTGTAGGCATGACAAGAAAAGGGCCGAAGAAGAAATCACAAATCTTCGGTCCATGCTCGGTTGGTTGTCTTGCGGTGAACCGCACTTGGCATGATGATGAGTCGGTTCAAGAGGGAACCGACACAACGGGATTAGGCTTTGCTACAGGTGGGAAGGGTGAAAATGTTTTTGATAAGGTTGGTGAACACAAGGTGGTATGAGTGCATCCGAAATCCACCAAGCCTTCCACTACTCCCAAGTTGATCGAAATCACGCCACCTCGGCCTAACAAGCCCAAAGGTGAAAGATGGTGTGTTTGAGGAACCTCCCAAAGCTTCACCTCCAAAACAAGTGTGGACTCCCAAGCCAAACCACCTAAGGAACCCACTTGACACACTTCCCGACATCTCTATTAAACCCCTCCAAAGAACAAGCAAACCCAAAGAGTGACCCATACCCATGAGAGAGTGAGTAAACCACCACCCAAGAGAGAGGTGTATCACTTGTGATTATTGTCACCATGATGGTCACTTGTTTGAGTTCGCTCGAAGGAAGAGAGATGAGCGGCATGAGTATGAGCTTTTCCATAACTCTACTCATGGTGTGTTTGCTCCACGTTTCCGAGGCACGAGTGCTAGGCCAAGAGGTGCAACACCTCAAGGACCTAGGCCTCAAGGTGTGAGACCACGAGGTGGTCGTGCCCGGCGGGGTTCGAGTTTTTCTTATGACCTTGGATCTCGTGCCCGTGGCTTTCGCCTTACGGGATGAGCGGACCACGTTTTCTCGTCGTGGTGATCGCTCTACTCAAATGAGACATGGCATGCATGATGCTTTTGTTAACACTTCTCGTGGGCGAATGAGCCAACACCGGTTTTCTCCTCGCCTTTACTAACCCCGGTGTTGGATCATTTGCTCATCCCATGTCTCACTATTGATGCAGGATGAAGGGCCGGAGAACACGTGGCTAGTTGATTCCGGTTGCTCTCGACACATGACCGGGAACTCAAAATGGTTCTCCAGCCTCATCCAAATGAAGTGTAGTGAATATATTACATTTGGGGATAACAAAGCAAGGGTAAAGTGCTTTCACGTGGGTCCATCCGTCCGAATGAGAACTTTGTGCTTAAGGATGTGGCCTTGGTTTCAAATTTGCACTTCAATCGCTTCTACGTTTCTCGGCTTCTTGATGACGGTTTTGAGGTTCGGTTTAAGCCAAGACTTTGTCGTGTTCTTGATGCTCGGGAGAACCTCGTTTGCAAGATAGTGCCTTTTGGGAAAGTGTTTCGTGCTGATTTTTCTCGCTCATTTGGTCTTTCCCGCTGTTTGATGGCAAACTCCTCCTCGTAGCTCGGAAGTGGCACCGCAGACTTGGTCACTTGAGTTTCGACTTGCTTGCAAGATTGAGCTCACTTGATCTAATTCGGGGTTTGCCCAAGCTCAAGTTTGAGAAGGATCTTGTTTGTCATCCGTGCCGTCACGGAAGATGATTGCAGCTTCTCATCCTCCCATGAACCAAGTGATGACCAAGGGGCCCGGTGAGCTTTTACATATGGACACCGTAGGTCCAAATTTCTCGGTCCGGCCGATGGTGGAAAGTGGTACGTGTTGGTCGTGGTCGATGACTTTTCTCGCTATTCGTGGGTCTTTTTCATGGAAAGCAAAGATGAGGCTTTTACTCATGTTCATGACCTGATCTTAAGGTTGCAAAATGAGTTACCAAAGCATGCCATGCGAGCTATTCGCAGTGACAATGGCACTGAATTTAAGAATACTCGTTTTGAGACCTTTGCTCATCCATAGGTCTTGAACATCGTTTTCCTCGCCATATGTCCCATAGCAAAATGGGATTGTTGAACGCAAGAATCGGACCCTTGTTGAGATGGCCGGACGATGCTTGATGAGCATAGGACTCCTAGGCGCTATTGGGCCGAAGCAATCAACATGGCTTGTCATGTTTCAAATCGCATCTTCCTTCGAGCTTTTACAAAGAAGACTTCTTATGAGTTGCGGTTTGGTCGTTTGCCCAAAGTGAGCCATTTTCGTGTGTTTGGCTGCAAGTGCTTTATCTTGAAGAAGGGAAACTTAGACAAATTTGAATCGAGATCTTCTGACGGGATTTTTCTTGGTTATGCATCTCATTCGCATGCTTATCGAGTACTTAACCTTGAAACTAACCGTGTCATGGAGACTTGTGAAGTCACCTTCGACGAGACCGCACCTTGTTCTTCTCCCCGTCTTTGAGAGTGCAGTGATGAGGAGATGAACAAGAGCATCTTTGTGGAGGAGGAGCAGGATGATGCTGATTGGGGTGATCCCGAGCCGACTCCACCAGCTGCCCCAGTTGACCCTGCGATGACTACTTCCGTTGACGGCCCTACTCCCACATCTTCTACCACATGGGGACCGTACGACGAGGCTCCTCGGCTTGTTCCAAACCGCACCTAAGGAAGCTCCAAACTTTCTTTGTTGAAGGGGAGGCGTCTTCATCAAGAGAAGCACCACGACACATTCAGCATCGCCATCCTCCTTCAACCATGATCGGTAACATAAATGAGCGGGTCACTCGCAACAGATCTTATGAGATTTCACACTTTGCACATTCTGCTTTTGTTGCAAATTTCGAACCCAAAGAAGTGGTTGAGGCATTAACTGATCCAGTTGGGTAAATGCCATGCATGAGGAGCTTGAGAACTTTGAGAGAAACCAAGTGTGGGTTTTAGTACCACCTCCACCTCGGTGTCATCCCATAGGAACCAAGTGGGTGTTCAAGAACAAACAGTGAGGATGGGGTTGTGGTGAGAAACAAGGCTAGGTTGGTTGCTCAGGGGTACTGTCAAAAAGAAGGGATAGATTATGAGGAAACCTTTGCACCTGTTGCCCGTTTAGAAGCCATTAGGATCTTCCTAGCCTATGCAGCTTCGAAAGGGTTCAAGTTGTATCGATGGATGTAAAGAGTGCTTTTCGAATGGGTACATAGATGAGGAGGTGTATGTGAGGCAACCCCCGGTTTTGAAAATCCCAAGCATCCCGATCATGTCTTTAAACTCCACAAAGCCCTATATGGTCTCAAACAAGCCCCAAGAGCGTGGTATGAGCGACAAAGTCCTTTTTGGCTTGGGCAAGGGTTTTACCATGGGGTCGGTTGACAAAACCTTGTTTCTCCTCAAGCATGGCGTTGACACTCTCTTGGTGCAGATTTATATTGATGACATCATTTTTGGTGGTTCGTCACATGCTCTTGTTGCAAAGTTTTCGGATATGATGAGCAGGGAATTCGAGATGAGCATGATGGGTGAGTCGACGTTCTTTCTCGGTTTGCAAATCAAGCAAACTCGAGAAGGGACATTTGTACATCAAGGCAAGTACACGAAGGATCTTCGAAGCGCTTCGACATGGGTGATGCCAAGCCACTTCAAACTCCCATGTCGACCACGACGCCTTGGATGCCGATCTAGAAGGAGAAGTCGTGGACCGGAAGGAGTACCGCAGACATGATTGGGTCGTTCTTTGTACCTAACGGCGACAAGGCCCGACATCCGTTCGCCGTCTGCCTTTGCGCACGCTTCCGTCTTCACCGCGCACTTCGCATCGGGCAGCCGTCAAACGCATCTTATGGTACCTTCGCTTCACTCCCGAGCTTGGTCCGTGGTACTCGACCTCTTCATCTCTTTCTCTTTCGGGTTGTTCGATGCGATTATGCGGGTGATCGAATTAAGAGAAAGTCCACTTCGGGAACTTGTGAGTTTTTGGGTTCGTCGTTGATCTCTTGGTCTTCTCGCAAACAGTCTTCTATTTCCCAATCCACTTGTGAGGCCGAGTATGTCGCTCGCTGCGCGTGTTGTTCTCGGTTGCTTTGGGTGGTTGCTACCTTGAGAGACTATGGGTTGAACTTTAGGAAAGTGCCTCTTTTCGAAGGACAAAGACTAGTGCCATTAGCGTTGCTAAGAACCCAAAGACTCCACTCAAAAACCAAGCACATTGAGATCCGATATCACTTCTTGAGAGATCACCAAGAGAAAGGAGACATAGACCTTCAGCCTGTGAGAACCCATGAACAACTTGCTGATATCTTCACTAAGCCCCTCGATCAAACCCAGTTTGCCCACTTGAGAGCGGAGTTGGGCATTTGCTACCCTTTTTAGAGTAGGGTAGCTGTATTTTGATGTATAGTATGATCTTTGGCTTTTTATTTGCTTTTTGTTTCTTTGGTTTTACATGTGTATCATATTGCATATCATCATGTATCATATTACCTTTATTGAGCTTCATGACTATAGCAGTTTTCGATTACATTCATGCTCTTGCTAGTATGACTTGTGTATGTCACTTGGAACTTGCGGCTTAGGCTTCTTCTGATCACTTGTTACATATTATGAGCTAAGCCTATTTTATAATGTGAACCTGCTTAAATCTTGATGCAACTCGAAAATTGTTCACCTTTGAGATGGCAACTAGCATGTGTAGGTTTGTGAGAACCTTGTTGCTTTCATTTGTATGCTTGAGTTGCTATGTCTCATGTTTCTTGAGTCATTCACTTAGCTCGGATCTCTTGATAATCTTGTGCTAAAACTTGATGTCTAAGCTAAGAAATGATGAAAAGTTTTGAGTTGGATCTTTTCTGTCCCACGGCAATGTCACGAGATTGCTTCTCATTCATTCGAGTGAGATGAACTTGGGCATTGTAGTGCTAGTCCACAACCACTCGTGACGAGACAGCTTCCCACTTGCACTAAGGGATGAACTCGGCGTGGTTGAAAAACATGATAAAAACAACCTTTTGGCGGACAGTTTTGATCCACTCGCATACTCATGTCTAAATGAAACCTTGTTAACTACTGTTTTAAATCTGATCAATGTTGTAGTAACAAGTGTTGTTAAGTGTATCTTTGAGACATGATGTGTGACCGTTATATGGGGTAGTTCACTCTTGTATACATGTGTCAGCACTTGTTTTGATCTCCCCGCTTATATGTGCAAGGTGCTATTCTTTTTGGTGAACACCTTTTATAAAATACCCAACACCTGATCAAATGCTTATGTTTCATATTCCGTACCACTTGATCAGCTTGAGCATTGGTTTTGTCTTGTGCCTTTTGCTATACACTTGCCATACTTGCTAGATCATCTATGTACTCAAATTGTTATACTTGTGAAGCTCTATCTTTTGCATTTCTTTCATGGCATGATTTGAGGGGGAGTTGCAGTCTCTTTTGATCCAATCTTGATAAGTGCATGTGCCAACAAGGGGGAGAAACATCCACAAATCCAGAGAGCTCATTTGTGAGTATGCATTTGTCAAGGGGGAGTTGCACTCCGGTTTGAGCTGTTTTTGCTAGATGTGTTGAGCCGTTGCCTCTTCTTGAGGGTCTAGCTGTTCTTCAGGTTTTCTTTGCCTTGCTAGTGGTGTTGAGCCTTTTGCCTCTTCTTGAGGGCTAGCTTTGGTTTTCTTGGTCGCGTCGAGCCGTTGCCCATGTCTTTGGGGACCAAGTTGTGACTTTGCTTTGCTCATTGCAAATGACCCGTTTTCCTTTTCCTTGGCTCTTGGTCATTTGGATGAGTTGTCTGGTTTGTGTTGGTGTTGACAATGCACTCATCAAGGGGGAGATTGAGGACACATGGTTTTTACCATAACCATAGTGTGGACTTTTTGTGATGAGTGATTGTCAACGTGCCAACACAATGGCGTGTGTGCGTGTGTTTCTGCTAACCGATGACACGCGGTTCGTGTCAAACAATGGTGTCTCTTGGTTTGTGTTGTTTACAGTGTCGAGCTCGGAGACGGTGGTCGACGGTTGGTGAAGATCAAGTAGGGCGTGCCGTGCTGACGGACCGGGTGCGGTGAAGGGCGGACGTGAGGCTTGGATCGAGGGACCTGAGGAACGGGCGGCCAGCCGTGGTGGCTGACAGCTGGGACATCGACAAGCGCAAGTGTACCCGGCGGAGGATGCGTACGGGCTACGCTACTCGCGGAGGGTTTGGTGGTTTCGCCTCAAAACCATCGATGGCGGGTTTTCCTGGTTTGCGCCTCAAAACCGGGGTGGTCCAGCGCGGACGGACGGCACGTGGCGGCATCGGGGAGATTGCTTGGAAGCAAGGCTACCGGTGAGGAGGCGCGGTGGCCGTCGGATCAAGAGAAGCCTGAGTTGGACCCTTATGCCCTTGGCTAAGTGGTTTGGCTCTTCATGTATCCAAGGGCAAAGAGGGAATGTAAAATAGGCTTGCCCCTATAAATAAAGGATGAGGTCTCCTTCCCCTCATCTCTCCCATTCCTCATTTCCCTCCTAGCCTAGGGCTTTCTAGAGAGAGGACAAGAACATAATTTGTGCTTGTATTTTCTGAAGATTTAAAGTAGGGAATGGTGGCCCTTACCACCTCGTGCCCTCCGGGCTTCGGTTTCTTGGTGTCGTGATTTTTCTGTTCACGTTTTTGTCTCTCGCCGTGTGTTTCTTTGTTCCTCGTTTTCCCCAAATCTCGCAGCCCCGGAGTTCGAGTTGATCTCGAGGCAATGATTTCTTGGGGATTGATTTGTTCCTAGTTGAATCACATCCCCGTGAAGTTTGGGGACGAGTCTTGGAGTGTGGAGTCGATCTTGTCAATTTCGTGTCCGCTCGTTTCTCGTGTTTTGTGAGTTCGTCTGGCTGTCTGTTCGTCGCCTGTCTGGTTTCTACTTGTTCACTGGTTCATTCGATGGAGCATCAGGCTTTCTAAGAAGCCACCGGCAGATCAGTCTCCCACGAATCACTAGCAGCAGATCCAGGCAGTCGCCCGTCCTCTTCCTATCCTGTTTTTCTCTTTCGTATTTTTCTGTTCAGTGCTTGTGTGTGGGAATCAACCAACAGCAGGAGTGCTGTGGCGCCGAGCACACCAGGTGCTAGTGCTGCTACTGCTCATCGAAGTGAGCCAGGTGCTCCAATCCTCTCGTCCCTGCTGTGTGTGGCTGATCTCCATAAACAAGCGCCGTCGTGTTCTATTTGTTTTGCTGTTTTGCCTTTTCAGTTCGTCCCTGTCAGATGGTTAAAGGCAGCAGTGCTGCGGACGCCGGTGTTCAAGCACCGTGTGAGCTCGATTGAGCAGCTCTCTGCTTCCTATCTGGTATTTGGAGCAACGATTGTTATTTCTTCAGTACTGTGCGGCAGCAAGTTCAAAGCTTGAACGTGAATTGATTTTCCAATTTGAGAGCCGTCACTTTAAAGCTACAGGGAACAATTCTTTTGCTTGCTTCCGTGTTGTGTTCATGCTTCGAGAGAAGTCATTTTCATGCTACAGTGCCATTAGCATGGTTTTGGCTTTGATTTATGATTGAAGGTCACGGCTTGCAAACTTGGTGCTTGCTGTTTATTCTTTGCAGGACAAGGCGAAGGGAGGATGGTTTATTTACTGCTGGTAGGCCATGCACCTTCGAGTGCCGAGTGAAATCCAGTTCAGTGATTTGTTTTGCAGGGATCCAGTTCTCGCTGGTAAAATAGAGTGCTCCATTTTTAAGCCGTTACTCTGTCCGTTTTTCTTGGTGATTTTCCAATGAATTTTCTCTTACCCTGATTTTCCGTTTTGTGCGCAACTTGGTCGTTTGGACTTCGATTTGGATTCCGTCTGATGCGTTAGCTTTGTGGTGTCTCGCCGTGTTCCTAGGGAACATCCACCCTCTCAATAGGGTTGTGGACACCACCGTTCGTTTAGAGGTTTGGGGTTGTTTCTCTTGAGCCGAGGACTTGGAATTTCACAAGAAATTTGAGGCTCCCATTCACCCCCTCTGGTCGCCTTTTCGGTCCTTCACTTTAACTTATTAATGTTGAATTATTGTTCATAATAGCTTATATTAGCATTTAGTTGAATTTGAGAGAGTTTTATTAATCTTTTACAATGGTTGAGGTTGATAATTCAGCTACAAATCATATAGGTATATATTACTTTATATTGTCTTTCATAATGCCATGCATGGGTAGTTTGAAGGCAAACTTAGGAGTCAAAACATTATCCTTCGTAATGATGGAGATGCATAATTTGTAAAATACATTATTATATTATTTTCATTTCTTGCATAACTGTGGAGAGGTTTGAATTTTTTCATATAGGCATTATTGATAATAACTCCAAGCATCATATGGTCACCTAGTTCTTAGAACACCTAATGGTCAACATGGATTATATCAAAACTTATTTGTGTGAAGTAATCCAAAGATACTAAAATTAAAATTATACCTATTGGTGAATAAGGATCATATCATATACATCCCATGAGAAATAATTGTATTTGGTCTACATGTATAGCCGATGCCAGCATTGATATGGATGTCATGAATGGTGGATGTCGTGGCACCAAGTGGCCTGCCTCTTAACGTAGGTCTCCTCATCGTCCGCATGACGCTAGCACATGCTCATCTTTCCATCCCCTCGATGCAGCTCGATAAAAAGTTAGCGGTCGTTGCACATACGGATGTCGGTGCTTATTGCATTGCTGGACGTCAGCTTCCTCCATGTGTATACTCGACCAAGTGTTGTATGGAAATCATGGCCTAGTTTGGTAGTTCAAAAATTTTCTCAATGTCTAGATTCAGGGTTCTTGTTAGTGGCCGAGCATGGACGTATTCTACCTTGTTAGCTTTGAGTCAAGTGTGCTCGTCGAAGTAAGTTAAGTTGGCTTGGCGCGTCGCCTTCTCGGCATAGCCAGATCAGGTAGGAGCCATTGGAGATGATGTCCACACTTGCCTCAACTTGTCCAGTGTGGTGGCGTCATTGATGTTGATGTGGAGCCGTTACCCTATGGCGTCCTTGGTAGCCGGGCATCATCTCTCCATCAGTTGTTATCCATCCTCACCATCTCATTGTCAGAGCCACATAATACCAACCCACATACATAGAGCTCTGTAAGAATAGAAAAAAACCCCCACAATATGTTGGTGGGATGGACTCTAGAAGTCTTATATGTTGGTCTATCTATCCCACTCTAAACAACCTAGGTGGGACTAAACCCTCTACAATATCTCATTAACACAAATGGGCTACTACGGGCCAAACGGGCTAGGTGTGACATACACCGTCCTCAAAGAATACCCTCGTCGAGGACCAACATACCCACAACTAGGCAAATAATGACCAGGAACGCTCCCCTCTTAGTACACGTGACCGTGCGCCCAGTTCCGGCACATGTGCCATGTCGTGCACTCCACGGAGCTTACACGCGCAATGAACCCCATGTTCGGACACCTGACACGCACACGCCCGTGGCTGCGAAGGTCGGCTCTGATACCATGTTTAACACCCTAGAGTCCAAACGGCTCAAACTCACTCTGCACGATGAGCGAAACACGCATGCCACACCAGGGCTGTGCACAAGGGTGTGCGGGTGGTACGATAGTACAGGGCCTCAATTTTTTAGCGGCTTCAAAATTATAGCTCATTTGTAATTAATATTTAATATTTTGTGCTGACTTTTCAATACAAAGCTCATGACGAGTGTTTGTGCCACCATTATTTTTTCTTATTTGGCATATTTTTATCTATGCCATTTGTTTGTCTGTCTGGCTACTCGGTCCTCATCCAACTTCCTAAATCATGACTATAAAGCGTCAGCGATGAATAATGAAAGAAAGTGTATTGGCAAGTGCCAAACCATATATCGTAGTATAACGGATCCATAAAGAATTGATATGATTGGTTTTGGGAGAGTAGCAAACCAGCAAGTCGCAAGGGCCTATTCTAGAGTTTAGAACAGGGCCTTCACTTTTGCTGGCACGGCCCTGGCCACACTATCCCACTTAAGCTTTCGTTTTTGCTTCGCTTAAAAGAATTAACCCGGGGATAATGGGATGGACTTTATAAGCCTTATATGTTGGTCAATCCCACCCCAAACAATCTAGTTAGGACTAAACCCTACACAATATCTCATTAACAAAAATGGGCCACCGCGGGCCAAACGGGCCAGGTGTGACAGTCCTCTACTCCGATGTAATATGAGTCCGATCTGGAGCCAACGCCGGTATCTGTCTCTAGATGGGACCGGTGGCTGCATGAAGTAGTCCAAAGATGGCTGCTCATGTCCTTGTAAACGTCTAGACGATGGCGCAGGCGCGCAACATGAGTGGCCGAGCCAGCCTGCCATGCATCTCGCTCGCTTCAGCTGTCAAGTGCACATGGCTTGCCCTCCGTTGTTCATCTTGTAGTTCTAGATGGCGCCTTCCGGCTGCCTACTGTGAACGTTCAAAACAGCAGCCAACGTGCACACGTGCTGTAACACACTGTTGCTCCTCCGATCCACCAAGGTAGCACGTTCGCTGCTCCTCCGTCGGATTTATGCAAACGGCACACCAACACATGTATTAGGTATTGTTGTAGATCGGGGCAAGTTCACCCGGCACCTGTATAGATGTACGCACATATAAGCCTGAGCAGTTTGCTGTCGATCGGTTCCTCTTGCTTGCTCGGCCAGCCCGGTGACTAGCACAGGCCAGCATTCCTTAAAAAAAAAAAAAAAAAAAAAAAAAAAAAAAAACTAGCACAGGCCAGCTGCCCGGCTGCCGGTGCCACGTGCCGCTCGCGTGGATCCATCTTGAGGCGGCGGCGTCTTTTCCTGTCCTCCGTTTACCTCGTGATGACACTGTTCGGTAATGTCAAGGAAAACAATGTATTTATTTTTTCCTTCTTTCATGCTATAGCTAGACTTAAAAATATTAGATTTATTTATTTTCTTTCATTTTTTCTGTTAATAATGGCAAGGGTGGGTAATTTTCTACAAAATAGAATAGATCTGATGGCTACGGTTGATAGACTTTACATATTTAATGGTCGGATGTTTCGATTAACATAAGAATTTCTAGTATTATTTTTTTCTAACACGTCTAGTAAGAGTTAACATGAAGCCTCCGTTAAAGTCTCCAATTAATAATAAAAAATTGTCTGGCCGACCATTGAGTCTGTTGAACTGGCCAGTCAGTCGCCCAGATTATCTTGTTAATTTATTTGTTAGGAATGGTGTTGGGCTCTGTACAAGCGATACAAACCACTGAACTGCCCACGCAACCATGTTATTGACTTTGACAGTGGCAGCAGCAGCCGGAACTATCCATCTCATGCAGTTGGATAGCCGCTAGTCATACAAGTCTTGGTACTGGTCTCACATGTTTTGGTACATCCCCGTATTTTTTCATACTTGCTATTTTTCACAGTCCGATCGATCTGAACTAGTGGACGGTCCACATTTGTTCCCACCACCCTAAAACTTGTAATAAGTCTAACATTGTAACACACAAGTTTGACATTGTAAGTTGTAACACACAAGTTCAGTGCTGTGACAATCTCCAGCCTGGCACAAGCACTTCACCACGTGAGGCCCGGAATTTTAGTTGAGACAAGGGAGGAGAGAGAGAGAGAGGAAACAAAATTTCGAACATCGCCCAGCTTGTTTTGCCTCTGGTGGGTCCATCTCCAACATGGTCTCCTTTGCCCCCAATCCCCATGATCCGTTCATGTGACGAAGGCGAGCACACCGACGACTGATGGCATGCTGGCGGCGCATGAGGGAGCATACAGTGCCTCCGGGAAGACGCTACACCATCCTGCTGTTGTGGGAACAGAGCAGCCATTGGTGACGACGCTTGCCTCGCGTAGGCAGTGACGGAACTAGGGGGGCCAGCAGGGGCCGTGGCCCCCATGCATGGTTGGTTTGTTAGTTTATATATAGATTTATAGTATAAAAATGTTGTTTTTTACTTATTTTTAATTGAAAAATTATGATTTTTAGTTAAAAATAGTGTATTTTTTTTTGAAAAGTTGTTGAAACATATTATTATATATTTTTTATTATAGTAAAAAATACGATCACATTTGTTCTACTTTAAATCATGATCGCTGGTTCTGTCAATGCGCTTAGGGCGCGGAAGATGCTTCGCGCGCTTCAAGAACCGTGGGGAGGGGTGCGGACGCTGGAGAGCTCATGTCGTACAGGGGCACGCTCACTGGACCACATGTAGGACCGCAGGCACCAGAGAGGAGCATGCTCACCGGCTCGCCTTGATGTGCTAGATGCCGGAGAGCGAGAGGCAGAAGACGCGTGCATGGCGCGTGTGAGCGAGAGGCATGCCTGTGTCAAGCTTGGCACTTGGTATACCTCAAATTTGAAACATCATCGGCCTTCAAATCTCAGAGTGGTGCTCGAGCTCCTGATGCATCCAATTCCCATATATAATACAATCACTTGGACTCCATGCATGCAATTTCCTACAGCAGATACTTTTCTATGCAACACACTGCCTATGCTACTGGTTGATGCAACCGCTGGACGAGTTCACATTGTAAGTCAGTGTAGAGGCAGGACCAGCATGAAGTCAGGTTGGCTCTTTTTGGCTCACATTACTATTTTACCAACCAATTCTGTTGTTGGATGAATAAAGGCTATATTATAGGTGTATATAATTAGTTTTTTTCTACTTGACATGGGCGAAAAATTAAAATTTTTCTCTCGACAGCCATAGTACAATGATAGTTATGGCTACAAACTTGTGTTACAGCCAAAAGTGTGTGGTCTGCTTGTCCCACCACCAAACAGAAAACGAGTTTTCTAAAAAATAGAAGATTTTTAACCATATAACTATATAAGTAACATTAGGACATAACTTAAAAATTATACCAAACAACAGTTAACAAAAGTAGAAATTATACGGAATTGCTAACTGGTGCCCGTGTGTTTAACAACACGGAAATAAGACACAGTTCTTTTGAGCCGCTGACATGTGGAGCCTGCCTATCGCATCTCATTCCCTAACCGTCCGTCGCGTCGCTTCCCGACTCTCCGACGCGCAGGCTCTTCATCTTCTCCGCCTCAGGCAACGGCGCGCCTCCCGACGCCTGCGAGCCCCCGCGATGGCGACGGCACGCCTCCATGGACAGCTACAGCAAGTTCCCTGCCACCGTCCGTCCTCGCTCCTCCGGACCTGCTCCGTCCCGACCACCGCCAATGGCTGTTGGGCCACCTGCTCCTGCGGCCACGGCGCCGTGGGCTGCCTCCGACCGAGTTGCCGCCAATGCGCGCGGACCTAGATGTGCTCTGTCTCGCTTCCCCAACGCCGGCAATGAGACCTCACCGGCTGGAATCCGCGAGCCCAGCCCTCCTCTGCCTCAAGTTCGTGGCAGGGGATCTCGTCCTCAAATTCGAGAAAAGAGAAGGGTTGATCTGTGATTGTGCTGCTCCTCCCGCTCTCTATCTCTTTGATTATGCTAGGTTAGGAAAAAGTTTATCAATTGTCCTTCCTTAGAAAAAATTATCTCTTTGTGTGATCTGTTCTATGATTATGTTCTGTTCTATGATTATGCTGGAGGTAAAAGAAGAGATAGGGGTTGTTGCATCTTTATTCAATGGCTAAAAAATTCATGTGATAGATTGATAAAAAACATATGGATGTTCACTAGACAAGCCCAAATTATAGGGTCTTCATAAAGCTAAACAACAGTTAATACCTAAATGCTGGGTCAGCCAAACAAGTTATGAAATCTAATAGATCACACCATTCTCTAACCATCAAACAGTCCCAAAGATGGTGTTCCTTGGCCTTTCTCTTCACTTGTATCTACTTGCTTGGCGAAAACAAGAACGCATCACGGAAACATGCTAGACATTGGAGCACGGTTGCATGTAGGTGCAGTGTCACACCACAGGGAATTCTCTGCCTTGCTTTGGCATCAACTGGCTCCAGTCAGTCACTACACCTCAAATTTGTTCCAACCTTGCCAAGAGATATCCTGTTGCAGCTGGAGCTATGGATTATACTTGCAAACGGCGTGCCGCGGCGGGGAGACCGTCCCATTACCAAGAATCCACGAGATTGCTAGCAGGCGCATGCGGCGGCCCGTTTTGCTTTTTGCGGGCTCCTGTGGCAGCCCGTGTGTGTCCGCTAGCAGCTGCGCCATGTGCTTTGTCACAATGAAAATGTGTCTAGCAGTTTAGTTTTGATCTTGCACAACTTAGATCAAGTAGCTTTCACTAATGTTAACTTGTAACTCTTGAATTAAAAAAAATTACTGAAAATGGAAAAGCATGACTAGATTTCTAGTTAGATATATGTAGAAAATTATTATTTATTAGAATAGTAAATTAGATTAGAATAGTAAATTAGATTAGAATAAAGTCGTTGTGAAGCTAATTAGACATTATATAGAAGATATGACCCCAAGTTTAACTTCTACATTCTGCTGAACTGCTCCGAGCCTCCGACTACTTGAGACCAGAGCAGCTATACGGCAAAGATTTGCAGTACCAAGCTTGCTTCCGTGTGACGCCATCCAGCACCTACTTGCTGTGTGCTCCAGAACACACTATAGCCTAACACAAACCGCCGGTAAACAAGTGTACCGCAAAGAGAGGCACATATCTCAACACACGATCGGATGGATGCATGTGTAGAAGCATGTGCTCCTAGGTGTAAAATTTCCGCATCCGTAAATCCCTGGCCATCACACCTAGTTACCTATGCATGACCATGCCTCATGGCCAGTGATTTTAGGCCCTGGTTCATGACACCGCCTCTTCAAGATCATCTAGCTAGTCGTAGCTAAGCGATTTGATGAATATGATGAGCTTATTGGCGAGATACAGGGTGTCAACAATAATCTTGTACTCCAGATGCACCACACTACCATGACCTTAGTTTGAGGACTATATGTGGTCAATACCGTGGCTGCAAATGTTTGTCTTTGGATGGAACATATATATGAAGCACAAGAGGCTACTTCTATGTCATTGTGGAACGAAGCAGGCCGGTAGACATAGGCTATATATAGGCACTCTCTGACTCACATATGTAATAGTAATTCAAGTTTTGTTAATTGAAGACAACTAACCATCCATCAAGTAGGCAATGCCATGGTTCCCCGGTTGGAAAAAAAAGTTGGCCATGCCATGCCAGCCACATGAATTCAACACCACACACTGCTGCTGCTGCCTTTACTTTCTTTAGAACTCATGCCGCTAGAACTAGTTCAGCAGCAGGTGGAAGGCACAAACTGCCTGAGACTTACTTTCTTGATTGCTTGTATACCATACCGGTAGCAGCAGCAGCAAAGGTTTTTTTTACCAACCGGGATCCCCAAACCGCCGCCCTCCGGTAGCGGTAAACCGGAGCGGTTTACCGGAAACCGCCCAGTTACCGGTCGATTTTGAATTTGAATTCAAAGTCGGCTGTGGTTCGGTTGGCCGGCGGTTTATCGAGCGGTTTGGTTCGGTAACCGCTCGGTTTGAGCGGTTTCAGCTTTTTTTTTTCAAAATTGAAATTTATTTTAAAAAAAATGCTAAAGAAATTCCTAAAAATACTTCATGATTTATAGAATCCAATGATGTCAAAATTTTTCAAATTTGACTGTGTTTAGTATATTTTTCGACCTTCATGATTTAATGGGCCTTAATGGGCCGGCTGTGTATTTTTCTTTTTCTTTTTTTTTTAAACTTCTAAATGTCTAAATAAATACTAAACGAACTCGAATTTGAATAGTTTTTACACCATTGGCTTCTATAAATCATGAACTATTTTTAGGAATTTTTTCAGCATTTTTTTTAAATTTTCATTTTGAATTTGGCCAAACCAGACCGAACCATAACCGGTCCGGCTCGGTAAGCCCAGTTACCGCGGTAAGCCGCGGTTTACTACCAAACGGTTAAAATAACCTTGGCAGCAGCACAACAATCAATACTTGTAGCGGAACCGACCAACTAATTTAATTACGAGGCACTAATCAAGCTGACATGGCAACTCAATTAGAACTTAGTAACCAAACCAGCCCGGTAGTCCGTGAAATCTCGAAGGATTTCAAACAACTCTACAACAAACCTGAATCCACAGTTCAGCAGTTCCCATTCACCAGTTTTATTTACATTTCGCACATAGGATTATTACAATCCAAATCATAAAGGAAAGCGGAAGAAAACACTTTTGATAATACACACTCACACCTATACTTTTAAATACAATGCCAGCTCAGGGTCGACTCCATCGACAGCAGGTAGATGAGGTATAAGAGTTGACTTGCCCGAAGTCTATTCCTCCCGTAGTGGGATATAAGTCCGCTGTGTCGCCACGGCAGTAATCTCCAAAACCTACAACAACATTGGGAACTGCACCCTGAGTACATTGTACTCAGCAAGACTTACCCGACTAAAAAAATAAAGACTCTTTGGTGGATGCCAGGCTTTTTAGTGGGTTAGCCGAGTCCTTTTCTTTGCCAAAAGATGAGCTTATTAATAATCATTTAGTGATAAAAGAACTCTCTAGTTTATCCATTTAAGTAGATCCCGCCATTTCTACATTAGCACCTACAACTACTCATATTTTAGGTAGAAGCAATCAAACTATTAATCATATCCGCATTGATTGAATAATCATTAAACCATTATGAGAGAACATAACCAACTCGCATTTCAAATCTTATTTGCGGCACCGTGAATCGCTCGGTCAAGTTATTCGCTATCCAGGAACGATGGCGATTATAATCGATTGCTAACCAGCTGGCGGGGTATTCCTCACACAAACCACACGACTCCCGTCGGAGTCGATTAGATCACCTTGATCTACTCGGGAAAAGACGCGGGATCAACAACTCACCACCATGACCAAGGAAACTCCCGATGCCGAGGCTGAGTGAACTCATAGACATGGAACACTTGCGAACTCATAGACATGGAACGCACCTCCCGGTAGTGGACTTACAACGGGCCCTTGTTACTCCCCAACCATCGCCAGCATGGATACCTGGAAGTTGAAACCCAGCCTAAGTAGATTCTAGGCTTCGCGGTCGAGCACCCAGGCTCTTCCAGCTATCTGTGAGGCATTGTTCAAAATGACCGAGGACGCTCGTGTACCATGATTCATTAGAGGTGATTTATCATGGCCACATGGTTATGTTCATATCCAACATCTCACTATTCTCAATCCCAAGGGGTAGTAACCACCTATACACGCAGATGATGGTCAATCATCTGGCTTCTGCCGATTAAGAGAGCAGGTCTAAGCATGTAGTCGATCCTGTACGTAAAAGTAGGATATTTCTGGTGGCAAGGTAGTCCTGATACAACTATGGTTTCAAGCAACGCCTATAACTTAATGCATCATAAAGAATAAAGGACACAAAGTAAATCATTTGCAAACGTAGGAGGGATGCTCCGGGGCTTGCCTTATTTAGAAGATCGAGGTTAGAGCCCCAGGTACTCGAGTATTCCGTGTCGGGTTCCTGGTGCTTGATCACTTCTCGTGCGGATCTCCGTTCGCGACTTGTCCTTCTGGATCCTCGATTCCACGATGAATGTTCTACACGCGATCCTGGAATGATGCATGTGCATATGTATGAGTACATGATTGTCGGTGTATGCATGATCAAGGATGATCAAGGGTGATGAATGTTCAAAGACGAATAGCTTAGTTAATCTGCTACACCTATCACTAGCAAACAAGTCAGTAAAGCCAAAGACCTAAACCTAAGCATAATCATCCTAAACCAACCATCATGGCATACCTTGTAACAACCAGTCATAAATGTCCTAAGCACTACAAGGCCTTTTCATTAAGTTCTACATACAATCAACACTCATCCATGCTTCACTAGCAATAATAGATCTACCATCAGCATTGCTGTAATAAATTCATAACTGCAGATCTATAAACCCTATGAACATGATAGAGGACAATCTGGAAAGCTTATAAAATTGCCCATAATTCATCTTGAGACATTAGAGCCTGATTCTCAAGTTATCTAGGCCTAAAACAGAGAACATTAGGACTGGGTCCAGACAAAACAGCAGTTGAATAAATCTGCTAACCATATTGCCACAGCCATAACTCATAGACTATTGATACAAAGCTCACCAAATTTGAACATTAAATAAATGAACTAATTTCAAACCTATCATATGTTGACAAGTTTCCCAGAAAACCAACCTATACTATGGTTAAACATAGCATCATACCAGCAACTCCGATTTAAGCAACTATGGGCTGAACAACAACCCCTAGCTAGACATCTCATAAAATCCTATAAAACTTACAGTAGACATAGCATGACAAAACTAGTCTACCATCCAAATTTCATCCCATTTGGATAATCCTACTGGCCTACACGTAAAACACTAGACATCACAATTAATTGGAACTATAAATTGTTTGCACTATGAGGTATGGCAAACTTCAGGTTTAATCACATCGATGACTTCCTATAGACATATAAGCAGCCCACAAAAAGAATTAAATCTTATCTAGATATAAAGAGCCTATTTATGAATTTAACAAGAACATGGCAATAATAGGCACTTGAACTACAACTATATAAATTTACACTAAACATGCATGTGATATCTTTATCATAGAATAGCACCTCAATACAAGACCAACAAGACCAAAACCACATTTTTCTGAGCATGCTAGAATTATCTATGCATTTCCAAAGATAAACCACATTTATGCCAATGGATATACTTTAAATAAATCTATACAGAAAAGTATCTTAAAATGGCAATATCATAATTTTCCCAGATACTACACTTCACTATGATCACAACAAGACTTGAATCATTCACATTGAACACTCCTAGCTCCCTATACGATTTTTACAAGATTTAACTCAAAGTCTGAAAATCCTTTTTTTCAAAATCTGAAACCCTAAATGCTATGTGCACCCCAAACTGCACCTAGAGGCGCAACTAGGCTAGATCCACCCAGATCCGTGCACACCGTCCTGTCCCCCGGCTGGCAACTGGGACCCGCAGGGTCAACTAACCCCACCGGTCAGCCTGACTGGGGCAGGGGACGGCGGCTGACCGCCGGGATCCTGCCGGCGGCGAGGTCCCCTGGCGGATCTAAGGGCACCGGCGCGCTCCTCACGTCGACGCGACCATGCCGGTCTAGAAGATGGAACCGGTTGCGGCGGCTTAGCACGTCGGCGGCAAGCGGCGATGGGTGGCGGCGGTGCATGGTGGCCGGAGCTGCGGCGTTCCGACAAGCTCGAACACCGCCCGTCGATTCGTCCTACTCGGGTACCTACTCGACCTAGCGGACACGGTGCGCAGCAAGGAGGGGAGAGGCAGTTAGTCGAGGTGCGGTTGCCATGGCGGTCCGCCACTGCGGCCATGGCGACCATGCCCGCGAGGAAGAAGAAGGCCAATTCGGCCTTTACCTAGGTGCTCCCGACGAATTGAGGGAAGGTGAGCGTGGAGCGCCTGATGGTGATCTCAGCGGCGGCCTCGGAAAGAAAAGCGGTGCGGTGGTGGGTGCTCGCGGTGGAGGAGCTCACGGCCGGCAATGGCGGCCTCCGCGGTTGGTGGCATGGTGGCGGGGAAAAAGCAGGTGGAACGCTCAGGGATGAGCGTAGCGCGAGCGTGTTCATGGTGCGGGTGCGAGTGGTGACGCGGTGGCGATGCTCCGCCGGCGCGCGACGGCGGCGCGGTGGCAATGGCGAGGTGCTGCCGCGGCGCCGGAAGGACAGAAGAGGGAGGAGGCAGTGGAGGGTGCTTCTGGGAGAAGGGAAGGAGTGGGGGAAGGCGCCCCCCTCGCCTTCAAGGCGACAGGGCGGCAGATGGGTGAGGGCGCCAGGCGCGACGCACCACGGGGCGGCCATGCTCCCCTTTGGCCAGAGCAGGGCGGACACGGGGCCTGCCTGTCACCATGGAGGGGCTGACAGGTGGGTCCCACTGGGTTTTATTTTTATTTATTTTAAATCGAAATCTGCACGATTATTAAAGTGTCCATAATTCCCAAACCGTCTCGAATTAGCAAAAACCTTCAACATGAAAGTTACTCCATTCGACGAGTAGAGTATTTCATCTTTAAGGAGCTTGGTCTAATTCAGCCTAGTTTTGAAGATATAAATTTGGGCCATTTTCACATATAAAAATAATATATTTAAAATACCTAGAGACTGTTTTTAGCCTTTTTGAACACCTAAAAAGTATTTTCATAAAATGGTCCCAACACGAAGTTTTATCCAAATATTTTTCTCTATAAACTTTATTCAAGGACCGACTTGAGATAAGCAACCTAGCTACCACTTCTAGTTTAAATCACTAATCACACTTAGGACCTAAGTCACACAAGATGCATCAGTCATCAAGCATATCATGTTAAGAAGGTGGATTTAATGCTAATGATATGATTATACCCATGATTTACAGAGTTAATACATAATTAACATCGTGGATGTTACTGTGAAGAAGGTCGGGATGAGATTTCGCCAAGTGAACAAGGTGGAGGCACATTTTTTTTTACCGAAGTCAGCATGGGAAACCCTAGTCTATTTTTTTAAATTTTTTTAACAATGTAGATCTGTTTAAATTCGCTTTCAGAGGAGTTAAATCCAGGTCTATTGTGTGCTACTTAGGTGCTCTAATCACAAGACTAGAGGTCCTTTCGTAGATGAGGGCACAGTGGATGGACAGCTACACAGAGACACACCAGCCGCTCGGTGCCAGCCCGCTCAGGATGGTTTGTGCCACACCAGAGGGGCACTGGCTGAACCGCTTCAGCGACGTCGGAGAATCCCATGACAGGAAGTATAGTGCCAGCGGCGGCGGCAGCTACATTGAAAATAATGTATACATGGGAGGGATCATTGCTTGCATCCTGCCACTAATACATGGTCTTGTGAAGTTTAGTGGTTCAGGCATGCTGTGATTGCTTGCTAGCTTCATTTATGTTCATGCCCTGTGCAATTGTGGTCCTGCTTGACCAAGCAGAGTTTTGAGAAAGCAGCTCAGGCGAAGGTACTAACAATTGCCACTGCTGCAATGTTTTCACACTGTTTGTTTTGTTCATTTCATTCATGAATCATGATTTTTGTCAATGAGTGGTATATAAAGGATGCCAGCGAGGAGCTAGTACCATCGTGCTGACAATTAGAACAAGCAGTGGCCATCCATATTCCATATAGAGATAAGAGGAGTGCATTGGCTGGTGTTACGTTATCTGTTCACTTTGCGATCAGTTGGTGAACAAAATTGATTTTATTTTTATATGCGATCAGTTTAGTGTGTGCTGTTCTTTAACATATACCTCTCTGTTTCCTGTTCATGGACAAAATTGATTTCTGCGAAGTGAAAGGTTGAGTGTCTGGCTGGTGCTCGGGTTCTGAATTTTTGAATGTTCTGTCTGCACTGACTCACAAAGATCAGGATAAAAGTTTTCCAATCGAGGAGGAGAGGATAGAGGATAGATTGAGGAGGCTACTGTTTCTCTATCACCAATATATTAAGGTTGACCATAAAAAAATAGTATCAAGTCTTCAGAAGAATACAAAATGGATTGGACAAATCTGAATAATGTTTTCCACTGGACTTTAATTGGTTGATGCATTTGGATCCCTTGTTGACACTTGTTTTGCTAGGCTCCTCTCCTAATTATATATTTGGTTGTCTTATTATTATTTTGTTTTCGAAGAAACAGGAGGTGACCTTTATAAAAAAAAAAAGAAACAGGAGGGGTGGGAACCCCTAGTAGAAATATATTATAAAGGGACAAAGATTATGAAAAAACAACTCCAGAAATAAAAAAGGAAAAAAGAAAATAGCAAGAATTACACAAAGTCCTTCTGGCCATAAATGGCGGATAGTACTCTACTGACAGGTCTAGGTCAGCACTCACCACCCTAGACAGATTGGGTGATCGACCCCAACACCTAATGAAGCTTTCTTCCATTTCCTCTTCTGATGCTGCCCTATTCTCGTTTGCTCTGTTCTTTACGGTCAGGAGCAAAGGTGGAGAATACTATATGATGGTTGTGTATACAGTAAACATGCTAGTTGCATTTATATATGACTAAAAACTGACTATAATATTACTGTTTTTGCATTTTGGCATGGATGTGTCCATAACCATTGACTCTTGGTAGATTATTTGCCTGAAACCTCAAGTTCTTGTTCCTCTGTTTGTTCTAGCTCCACTACTCTGGAACAAAGTGTAATCGCAAGAGTAGCGCATGCAGCAGCAACAGCAAAGTGCATGAGCGTGCAACTCAATCAGGTCTCTGGAGGCATATGACGTCAACACATATGTGTAGTAACGCAGTTCTAGACATTCAGAAAAAGCCTCCTTGCCAAAATGCACCATCAACGCTGGGGCTGTCAGCAACATTGAGACGTCAATGACCAACTATTCACACGAAAAGTAGCTACTCGCCCTTCATGCGAGCCTTGAACTGTACCACGGACTCCTAATGCCTCATACTCCAAGTTGGTCCTTCTGAAGTAGCTCATGTTATTCGAACCCCATTAATATCCTGCTCCACTAATGACACGCCAAAGAGATGGCCACCATATGCCACCCTACAGTAGGAAACAAGGTTTGTACATAGGAAATGCAGAGGTTTTGCACAAGCAATGTCAACATTGCCACTAATGAGTGTGGCGCCAAAGGTGTCAACATTGCCTAGAACAGTTGAATCCTAGACAGGGCGTTCACCTGAAAGACAGCCCAATCCCAGATACAAGATGTGCAATACTGTGTATCTGCACCAAACATGCCATTAGCATGCAAGACAAGCTGTCAAAGCAGCAACCACAATAAACCGCCGATGGAGATCGTTGTGGGCTGTGGCACTGATGAGGTCATAGGCACATTTCAGCTCGCAGCTTCATGCTGGACCTTAAGCCGCTCCTGCAATATGCAAATGATTTACATGGAACAGCCTCCCCATGCCTCCCATACACAAGTTCTTCTCTACTCAAATTATGTGTATCTCCCTATTCACGTTCCACAGAGCGCAAGGTTACTCTGTGCCACTGATATGAGACGCTTATATAACCTCTCTTATTGGTTGATTTGTGATTGGAGTGGGGTCATGCTGGATTGCAATAATGAAAATAAAGAGGTACTACTCATGCCTGATATATAGGAGTATATATTGCTACAGTGAATGATATGCTTACCACATGTCAAATGCTTTTTTTTTGAAATATAAATGGAAATGGGATGTCCCGGTTGGAAAAAAACATGTCAAATGCTTTTTCGCATGTAAAACATTATCACTAATAAAAATATTATTTACATCAATGCTGTCATTTTATCAAATTAATGTAGGGATAAACTAAACATGACATCCGGACCATATAACGGACTACACGTATAAATGTGCCAACGACACCATAACAGAGTACATGTAAAAGTAAATGATATTTGCAAATTGGTAATTAAATGTGCCAATGACACCAGAACAGAGTACTTGAAAAATTAAGTGCTGTTTGCAACATTTGATGGCGCGCCATGGTTTGAGTACCTAAATATCTTTGAAAAAAATAATATATATAAACGATTAAATCACACTGGTGGTCTTCAAAATAATCCCGAGTTCTCATTCTGGTCCCGGTACTTAATACACACTTAGCTCCCTAAACATTTCCGGCCCCAGAACTCATAAATTACAAACTCAGCTTTCTAAACTTGTTCCGAATTGTCGTCACCATCTCATTACTTTCAAACTGCACATTCAGGAACCTAAAAATGTATTTCTGTACCATTATTTCATAACTTGTCAAGGCAAGCTTTCATGGCCAGTAGGTCTGTGAGTGTTATGAATAGCAACGCTTTCAGAGTAATTTGTTCTTGCTTGTACCCATCCCACACCTTGGTATGTTTCATTCATTCTTTGTGACTGCTTTCTTTAGCCCAGATCACGTTTGATCCATTCTTTGTGACTACTACCTTTAGCCCAGATCACACTCTCGCAGCTCACCACAACAAACAGGCTCTGAAATCATCACACACACGACACAAGCGGAGTTACCAGAGTAGATGCAATCAACTTCTAGGAAATGTCAAAGCAACGATGCTAACAACTTATTTGCTTGCTTAAGCTGAGTAAAACATGCACAAATTGCTCCAGCAAACACGCATTGATGCTAACAACTTCGAGGAAATGTGGAACAACAAGTTTCAGAGGCCATTGCCAGTCCACCAATGATGCAATGCATGCGTCCATGCAAACTGTACAGTTTCATCAGGTGTCCACTCTAACACGCGACACCAGATGACCATCCACGTCCACATACATCATGGCTGCTGACCCAGTCACACTACCCATCATAGCCACCATGACGTCCAACACTCCTTCAACCCTATCTTTGTTCCAGCTAGCTAAAACTCCAGATGCATCCCACTCCCATATGACACAATCTAAGAACATTATTTTTGTGTACTGATCAACCAAAACCTATGAGGAACATACGCTACTTATATATCATCGTGGAAGCAGCATACATGCGTAGATCATATATAGGCACTCTGCCTCGTACTAGCAATTCATAGTCTCTAAAGTAGAGACACCGTACGAACCATCAAGTAGGCCAGCCACATTATGGATGCTTAGGTTCTTTTTCAATTTTCCCCAAAAGTAAGTATAAAGCATTAGTTTTCCCTTAGTAGTCATCCTAGTTGTTGCTTGGTTCAGGGATTGTATCGCAAACGGCAATGGAATTAGAAAGCAGCGCAAATTGTGACAATGTAACAAATCACTGGCTTTACAAATGTTTAGGGTTTTTCTCTGAAATCCTCTGTTCCCATTTATCAATGTTAATGACCTACTAGCCACGATTTTTGGCTGACATAAATGTTTCCATCACCAAACTATATTTATGTATGTATTATTGCCGGTCGGCAGGACACTCAGGCTGTCGTGGTGGTGCTCTCGAACTCCGTCCAGATGCATCACATAATAGAATCAGTTACATGTAATTGCCAAAGAAACCCATTGTTGCTATACTACCAATTGATGCAACAGATAAGTCACAGAGTCCACTCAGCTAGCATAACTTGGACACGTGCTCTAAAAAACAGTTATCTTTGCTGATTTGTTCTTTTGTAGTTGATGCCATGCCAAGGATACATTTAGCCTATGGAACAAAAAATTCGGAAAACCACACATACAAATTGTGTTTCGTGATGCTAAAACCTCCAAAAATTGGCCATTCTTGGTCACATCTGCACAGTAGTTACCTTTGCTGAATTATTCTTTGGTGAGCATCTCATATCAATGCTCTAACTTTCTTCAATGTCAGCTGTATTTTGGATTTTGCAGACTTTCAGTGGAAGGCAGATCACTGCCTACATTGTCTACCAGGTCATACGACAGTTAAACTGGTCACTTTGCCATCTTGAGTGCATCCTAGACATGCTTTAGTGCAGCACAGCAGCACAATTTCTTTCACCTTCACATTGCATTGGCGTTATGGTGTGCCACATGTCTGTACACATCTAATTTCGTCTCCCCTCACCCACAGGATGTCTTGGTGGAGCTAGAACTCTTTGGATCCGTCACGTTCCCAGGATATATTGTGCCATGCAACACATTGCTTCTGTGCTGCCGATTGATGGAACAGACGGGTCACAGTGTTTATTTGTATATATCATCATAAGACGGAATGGACACAGGCCGTATATGCACTCTGGCTCACCAAATTGTTTGATAACTAATTTTGTTATTTTGAGGGTATATCATGGGACGACTGTTAACCAAACTGGCACAATAATAGAAGTGTGGAACTGATCCTCAAAAAAAGAACAGTGGAACTGTGGACAAATAAAATTTTCCTTGGACTAGTGTGGTACAACAGTAGTTCATGAACCTAACAAATCTGAAAATGCTAGAGAAACATTTATGTGAGTAACCATGCAAATAGACAATTTCGTCTCTTTTGGCGTCCGCGCTAACACGTGCCACCATTTCGCGACTCCTGTCCACACAAATCATGACCGCCGACTGGGTCACACTAGCCACCAAAGCTAAGACATTGTGGATCACTCCTTCAACCTTATCTTTGTTGCAGCATGCTAAAACTCCAGATGCATCCCACTCCCACATGACATATATTTTAGGACTACGTGTATATATGCAGTTCTCCTACTGCAAATTTTCTCAATCTAAGAATGACGCCGTTACTTGTGTCTTACTTATCCACCAAACATATGAGGCGCATATACTACTTATATGTCATTGTGGAAGCAGCATACACATAGACTATATAGGCACTCACTGCCTCGTCCTAGCAATTCATATTTTCTCAAGTAGAGACACCTTAATTACTAACCATCATGTAGGCAAACCACATTTTGGCCGCTTAGGTTCCTTCTTAATTTTTCCCAAAAGTAGGGCTAAAACAATATTCCCTAGTAGTGATCCTATTGCTTGGTTCAGGAATTGTAACGCAAAAGCCAATTGTATTAGAAAGTAGTGCTAGTTGTAACAAAGTAACAAATCACTGGCTTTACAAATGTTTTGGGGATTGCGATGATTTCCTCTGTTTCTCTGTATCATAATTAATGTAATTCCCATTGCACGTTTATCTCATTTGATTTGATATTGGAACAAATGTCCACAATTATTTTGTACGTGGAACGAAAGAAGTGTACCACCGTTGCTTCATTGATTATGGGTGAAGCAATGCAGAGTACTGAAGAACCAAAAAGAGCAGGAAGCATCTAATACCTCAATATGAAAAAGTATATTGTTATAAAAATGGTCGTAATGATTGCAGAAACAATAAAAGAACTACCTAAGAGACTATGTGCACAGCTTGCCACATGAAGCAGAAAACTGTGTGCAGCAGGAACTAACACATCTAGATAGCATCCTCGCACGTGCACAAGGAACATAAGCTTGCCACAAGGCTCATCTACAAGGCCTCCATCCGAGGATACCAGAACCCACCATTCTTTGCTCTGGAACACCTCTATCGTCAAGCCACACCTCAAATTTGTTCTTTTCTCGGCTATGGGATACCCAACTGGTTCTGGAATCCATGCACCAAATTCCCATGAGGCCATTACACAATCTTTTTATGACTTATGCATGCAACAATTTCCTACTAGACATATCATGCTTTGTAAATTATTGCTTGATGTTAACGAATGTGGCAGAGTTTGTGTTTATATGCCAACATGGAAGTATGCTTTGGCAGCACTCGTGGTATTAGCTCTCGATCTCACACATAACCATTTCACCAACCTAAGGCTAAATCCTTGTCCATGAACTCCTCTGTTTCAGTGTACTACTCCCTATATGTTTATCCATTCCGCCGACCTTACTACTGAGTTGTCCAAGTAGATGGGATTTGCTCAAAACACTTAATTGTGTTACTCATATTTGGAACAACAGTCTATAACCATGTCAAAACTTCATAATACCCGAGGTTCATTGTTCGAAAAAATAATACCCGAGGTTTAAGTAAATCAGGCATGAACTACCAATGTTGTTTTCCTTACTACGGCTCAGCACTGCACAGTAAATATAACTGGGAATAAATAGATGTAGCATCTAATTAATTAACACAAGTGCAAAGTTGATTTATAGAGACCGTCAGAAGTGATTTAAAGAGGACAGTAGTACATTTTTTCTATTTCTAGAAATTGACTAAAAAGACCTGTAAAAATAACTACCTGTATTTTTCAGTCTTGATAAGAAGGCTACATTCAAAACATAGTCATAAATCGTAATCTTAACCCATGATATATCTTTGAATAAATTTTAAAACTTCTGGATACAATGTTTGGGCCCTAAATGATTTTAAAAGAAAAAAATGAGTAGAATGTTTTAGATCTCCTAGGGGATAACAATTTTCTTATAACTCATATGAGATGTCTCCATTGAAGGGAGTTTGAATAATCAAGAATTTCAAATTACAAATGCAATAACTCAAACCGCATATTTGGGCGGAAATTTCCTAGAAATTTTGTCAACTAAAAAATTATAGATTGAGTTGAGGACTACATTTTTTGTTATGCCATTTAACGTAAGACATAGTTTAAAGTTCAAAAATAATTTAAAAATCATATAATTAATATGAATATTTGAGCTTATGAATGGAACAAAAAATGACTGGAAAATTATAGACTGAACTGCTGCTAAAAGTTGAGACAAGAGCAACTATATGGAATTGACTAGAATTGCCAAGCTTGCTTCCGAGTGACAACATCCAGCACCTACTGGCTGTGTGCCCCAGGACACGCCATGGCCTAACACAAACCGCCAATACATCGCTGGATGCGGCACCCCTGCATGCTTAGCAGAGGGCCGCCTTGCAACGACCCTGGTTCATGACACAGCTTCTTCATATAGTCTAGCGAGTCACAGCTAAGCGTATTGATGAAGGTAAACTGGTCAGCAAGGTAGAGCGTGTGAACAATAAGCTTGTACTCCAGATGCACCCCACTCCCATGACCCTAGTTTGTGGACTAAATATACTCAATATCGTGGCGGCAAATGGTTGTGTCTTACTGATCAACGGAACAAATGAAGCACAAGAGTCTACTCTTATCTCATTGTGGAACCACGATAGACATAGGCTATATATAGTCACTCTCTGACTCATGTTTTTTTTTCGAACAAGGGGGATCCCCATTTCCATTATGGTTTTAACAGAAATACAGCGGTTTGAGATAGTTCAGGTAAAAGCAGTGAAATAAACGGCCCAGATTGTTTGTGACTCATGTATGCTCAGGTACACCGGTTACCTATAGGGAGGTAATATCTCAAATCCATCTGGACCACTGATTTTTGTCAATTTAATGATTTACTAAATAAATTAATAAATTCAAGAAAACAAAAATAAAACATCCGCATGCCGGTATCAACGGAAGGTGTAATCCCGCTGCCGTTTATTGTAAAGAAAAGATCCCACTGTGCCGTTTCCAGTAATCTCGCGCGGGATCCGAACCTCTAGCATGGCGCAGCCAGGACGCGAAGAATCCTGCATGCCGCTTCCCCCCAATCTCGGCCAGATCAGAACGGAACGGCTGGCCGACTTCGATGGATCAGCCGCTGCTGGCAGACCGATGATGAAAAAAGCAGCGACTCGCATCACGCACGGCACGGCCACCATTGATCTGCTAATTAAATTTGAGCCATTTAATTACGGGCAGAGGATTATGTATATGACATGATACGTTTTTAAGTGGCATGATACGCTAACACACATGCTAACACACTAACAGACGTACACGTACAAAATTAGTAAAAAATGTAAAATAAAAGGTTTTTGCTACGGTACTCCGAAATGACTGTGGACCGTCCATTTATTCCGATCCAACGGTCACAATCATCTATTACCTCCTAGAAAGTAATAGTATTTATTGAAATTTATTATATAAAAATAGGATAAATA
>JAENPR010001565.1:0-137529 GCA_018135685.1 Themeda triandra | reverse complement strand
TCATAACCATTGGATTTGTTTTATTTCGTAAAAATTTACCCACCTATACCATTATATAAAATAATTTTTATAGAAAACAAAACTTTGGTTTTAAGAAAAATCTTAGATAGCAATACAAACATTCTTTTCATAGTTGGTTTATGGATAGTATAAAATAAAATATTAGATTGTCCTATCTATTATGTTTAGTTGGTTAGTTTATTTAATAATGAAGTGCTACAGGAAATTACAAAACCAATAGCACCAATCTTCATCAATCAGAAAGAAATACAAATCTCTTTCTCTAGTCTACCATGATAAAAATTTGATCCGCCTTATATATGATTATTCATAGATAAGTTATATAAATATTAGATTGGCCAACCAATCACATTCACTTGGTTAACGTATCAATACACGTTTATGGTTTGTTAATGTAATCCTCACTACATGCACGTTACAAAAAAACTAGAAAATATCATATTGATCATAAATATCTGAACATTAAATCAAAACTCTAGCCATTTACAACCATTGGATTTGTTTTATTTCGTAAAAATTTACCCACCTATACCATTATATAAATTAATTTTTATAGAAAAACAAAAAAACTTTAGCTTTAAGAAAAAAAATCTTAGACGATAGCAATACAAACATTCTTTTTTTCATAGTTGGTTTATACATAGTATAAAATAATATATTAGATTGTCCTATCTGTCATGTTTAGTTGGTTAGTGTATTTAATAATAAAGTGCTACAGGAAACTACAAAATCAATAGCACCAATCTTCATCAAAGAAATACAAATCTCTTTCTCTGGTCTACCATGATCATGGTGTTTGTCATGCAATTTCTGTGAAGTACTATAAAAAAAGTAAACTAATGTCACTATCGTTATATTGTTTCAGTTTACTACTGCAATGATCAACAAACTTTATGATTAATAAGCTACCAAATGAACTATGAAATATCAAATTAACCAAAGTCACCGAAGTATGAAATGTTATCTTGCTTGGTAGCATCGAATAAATAAGTCTCACTATGATTCTTATTGTTTACTATGATTATAATGTCGTTAGATTACTTCTGGTGTTAAAAAAGGACCAAGATGCATGGTGTTTTAACAAGACCGCCTATATGAATTTTACTATCTATTTAATACATTCTACTAACTATGAAAGATAATAAAAGGTAATGTATTTAGATTTGTATCTAAATCATCTATATCTTATAATTATTTTATTAGCTTATAAAAATAATGAAAGCACAACTATTGCTCATTTTATAAAAACTAATACAATAGAATATATTAAATTAAACATACATATTGTGCCAATATGCAAATCTCACACACACACTTAAGATATGTATTTTTATATTTTAACCAAAATGTTTGACATATCTATATTGATAATATAATATACCCTGCACTACATAAGATTCCATTGCTAAAAACCAAACATTTTGAAAAGTGAAAAATTATTATTCCTCCTTTTCAATTATAATTGTCACCGAATCTTTTTATACATCAACAAGGTCAAGCCGCGCCATGCCGAGCTGCGCACACGCGGAGACGGAGCTAGCGGACATGGCGAGCTATGCGCGCGCGGAGACGGAGCTCGTGGGCCATGGCCAACTAGGCGCAATGGAAGAGCGAGCGGCTGAAGGTCAAGGCAAACAGGTCAGTGGCGCACCAATGGTGCACCTGGCGCCGGTGACCTTAGTTCCTCGTGGTATAGGTCCTCCCGGCTCCACCCGCGGCGCGGCGGCGGAGGCGGTGAGGAGAAGGTGCTACCGCGACACGGACAAACCAGGCAGGCCAGCAGCAGCGAGCAGGAGGTGGTGAGAAAAAGGCTACAGAGACCCGCCTCCCTTCCGGGCCACTCCACGCACCCAATCTAGTGTGGCTCTGGAAAACAGCCACCCCATCATTTTTCCACAACACCCAAGCCGCTTTAGATCCCTGTAGCACAAAAACCCGATGTTAGGCCTAGTAAACAAACACGAGATGTTGCGGTTAGGGAGCTCGGGCCACCCTTTCGCCCACTTCCAAACACACCCAAGAATGCACGTGTTAGAAAATTGTTTTATCAATCAATCCATGCACACATATATAGAGCACAATATGAACACAAAATAAGAAAGCGAACTCTTTTATTTTCTTTCTTATATATCTCGAGTACAAAACACAAAACCTAACTTTTATTCTCCCATCTTCATTTAGCATGTAAGACCTTATTTTGATGCACATGTATCTATCTCAAACCTCATGTGTTGAAATCGATTAGAGTATATCTTAGTTTAAAATAATATTCTAATCCACTTCAATACATAAGGATTGAAGTAGACATCTAAAACAAGCACTAAAGAGGAAACAAAACCAATTCTCTTCGTATGCTTGAATGAACGTTGTACTTCCTGATTATGCTATAAGCACACCACACGTCATCATAGGAACAAAGTTTTTTTAAAGAAAACAAATACCCTCCAATAGCCACTTCAATTGGATATCCAAATATGAAATTTTTCATTCTGAATTTGTCGCTAACCAAAGATGGAGGACGAGGATGGCTCTCTACTTATACATAAGATATAGAAAAGTTGTTGAAGAGCACAAAGATGTTTTTTTTTCGCAACCAGATTTCACCCGCTTTTTATTAAGAGGAATAAACGAAAAAACAACAACATGCTGCCAAGCCATTGATGTTAGCAAGCCGCACACATCGAATGGCGAAAAAAAGTTTAAAAACCTAGCTAAATGGATACAACATAGAGGACTACAATATGAATGAATATTGCGAACCAAAAAAACCAAGAAAGCAGCTACGGGCGAAGCCACTAGCACCCAAATCCCCGGCCCTCCCGATCGTGACTCTTGCCATGAAGCAGCAGCCCGCATGACCTCCTCTCGCTTCACCCGCAAGTACAACCCGAACGGCGGTGAAACTCCTAGAACGTTGCTTCATTGGGGCGTTGCATCTCGACCTCGTACCCAAGCTTCCTCATGAGGACCACCCTCGCCCGCGCATCCGGCTTGTTGAGCTTGTTCTTGGCGGCCGAGCGGGCAATATGCTTGGGGCAACCATTCCGGCGTGTCTTCACCGGGACCCGCCTTAGTGATCCGCAAGGTCGGTGTGGAGAGCGATGATGGCGGCAATGACTTCATGAAGGAGTTGATGAAGTTGCCGATGGACTCAACCGGCGGGCACATGTACGCAGGCCATCCCATCCTCATTGGCGTGCCCAACCGCGGCACCCTCCGCTAGGGCCTCAATGGCATCGACATCGCCGCCTCGTCGCAACAACAAGCCCTCCCGTGTTGTCGATTGGACGGGGCTCAACGGCCGCGATGACGCATGGAGCAAGGCCTCATCGACAAGTGCCGAGGGCTCCGCTGCGGCAGGATGGCGGGGAGGCGTCCCGTTGTTGTCGCTTACCATTGCCACAGCCACGTGGCTGGAGGGATCGGAGTCCGAGGTCGTCGTCGTCGCCGGCCGTGCCGAACAAGGTGTCGCGGCCGCCACGCCAAGGTCGTCCTCGACGGAGGCCGCGATAACCGGTGTGGTCTCCGCTCATCGTCCATGGGATCGAATTCCTTGCGTGGCGAAGGGTCCGCGGGTTGGGAGGCCACCTCGTGGCCGCACCCCACCTTCCCCGCAAAGGAGAGTAAGAATGGGGTCCATGCTGACTCTTACGACCTCCGGCCACCCACATGGTCACCTGAAATTTCGAAGCAAGGTGCGCCAGGAGCTCGTCCAGCGCGGCCGCGTCAGTAAGCGTGAGAAGAACAAGGGGGGAACCGTTTCACCATGCTCGGGGGCCGACACTCTTGAAGACGGAGGCCTCGGCCCTAGGGCGGCTCACGTCATCCAGAGGTGGACAAAGTGGCGGCGACGTAGTCGACGACGAAGACGGCGCGGATGACGGCCGCTTTGCGAGGTGGGACGACGGTCGTGCACACCTTGGCTCGATGTCCCAAGACACGCCGGCAACGAAGGCAACATGATGGGGAACGACACTGAGCAGCAACGTGGCCATGGTCGAGACAGTTGAAGCAGAGGCCTACCAACCCCCGCGGGACAGGACGTCGTCGCTTGGGTGCGCCCCTCCATGGACGGTGGGCGCGGCCCCCTCTGCCGGCTGGTGCGGGCCGGCGTCCTCCTATCGTGGCCGCTGGGAGCACCCGCCGCCAACCCTCGGCATCCGGCATCGAGGCGCAGCGATGGGAGCCAAGCCGCAAGTGAATCGGGCGACGCTCTGGGGCCGGAGGGTCGGCAGGGGCGTTGGCGGAGGCCATCTTCTTACGACCGTGACGTCGCCGGCGCTCCTCGGCGTAACGGGGCGCGCCAAGCACCCGTGAAATCCGCCGACGCCGACGTTGAAGCCGCTCCTCCACCAAAGGCACCTCTAGGCAATCACCACGACATCCTTGGTCAAGGACGAGGCGAGGCTCGGGGAGCCCTCGCACGCCACATCGAGATACGACGGCACGCGACAACGGGGGCGGGCTCGTCGCTTCGCCGCGCCTCGCCAGTTCAACATCCGCCCAACGCCTTGCCTTAGAGCGGCCCACGGAGATGCCCCGGGATGGAAGGGGCCGCGTTGGGACAACGACGTTGACAAATACGTCCCAACAGTGGCCGCAAGCCGCCGGCAGCAAAGAAAGGCGATGGCGACGGCACTGCGCGCGAGCAAAAGCCGTTGTCGTTGGCGGAAGTAGGAGCGAAGAGCCACATCTTCGCCATCCGGGCCGTCGTCTTCGTCGCCGAATACATCCTCACGAGGACCACATCCGCCCCGAGGACGCAGTAAGCCGGAACCGAGGTTGGGGAGTGGAGGGGCTCGACCGACCCATACTCCATGCGTGCCGTCGACATGGTGCGGGCCACGATCGGGACCAAGAACCGTGGAGGTGGTGGCTCCGGAGGTCACTACGGCCGCGGTGGCGGTCGAGGTCGCGACTCCCGGCCGGAGGGGTGGTGCCGTGCCGGCCGCCGGCACCGGCGCTGAAGGCGTCTTGGGCGGCAATGGTATGGCCACGCCAACATCCGCGACCCGCGAATCCATCGCCGCGGCCGCGCATGCCAACACGGGCTGCACATCCTACGTCGATGGCCGCGACCCACGCGGATCCGCCCGCCCTGATTCAAGACGACGACGGCGAGACGAGCGGGGACGCATCTACATCTAGCACAATGACGGATGGGACGGCACCGAGCAGCAGCTCCGGACGACCATCCGCCTCCACGAATGTGCAAAAGGGGCTCGAATGGGAGATCTCGTTGAGGGGAGAAGGATCTCGTAGTGGATTTGGTGGTTGGCCGAGGATTTTGGGTGGATTTGAGTGGATTTTGGGTGAGAGGGGCGAGGAAGGGTCGGACGAGAGAGCCTCCGGGAGGCTCCAACGGCTCCATCAGCCCCGTGGCCGTCATACAAAGATGTAGAAAATGACTTTACCGAAATAACTTTCTAAATAATAACTTACATAGTTGATTTTAGAAAGACTTCTTGGAGATGCTCTAATATTTTAGATTTCTCATTAGCCAAACATCGAAAAGAGTGAGTTGGATCCGTTGCCTAGGCAAAGATAAATTCTCACCACGAAGCAATTAAGGAGGTGTTTGGTTGCCTGTATAAGGCCTACCCGCATTGGTTGGGCCAACTTTTTGCCGTTTGGTTGCTCGGATCAACCGGGAGCAGCCCCCGGTACCGGCTGTCGGGACAGCCTTGACCTCGAACGGTCGATTTGGCCGTTCAATCCTGGCCAGCCCAGGTCGAGCCGCGGGCGCGCATGAGGTGGTGGGACCGGGTGGCTCCCCCTGGCCACCGTATAAAACCCGATGCTCACCGCCCGGCTAGGGTTTCCCCCTGGTACTGTTCACTCGCGTAGCCGCTCGCTCCCTCTCTTCTGTCACTCGCCTCTCGCCTCCGCGCCGCCACCCCTCACCCCGTCCCTCCCGGCGCCGGCGATGACCACCGCTGTCGTTCTTGGTAAGGCTAGCCGGTCTCTGGTATGCCGTAGCTCCCCCTTCTGCCATGTTCTAAGGTCGCGATTTATGATGATGTTCGGTCTTTTGCTGTTGATTTGCTGATCCCATGGTAAAGGTCGATGATTGCTGGATCTGGGTGGTGCACCTCACCGTGTCGCAACCGATCCATAGATTTGCTAGGGTTTGCATGTGGAATCGCTGGTAGATGCCCTGTCTGTGCCTCGTTGCCATGTTTACCTAGATGTTAGCTGTTCTTCGGTTGCTGTGATGGTGGATCGGGTGGCGCCCCTTGCGGTGTCGCAGGTCGATCTAAAGTTAGGGTTCGTTCTTCATTAGTACTGTCTTGGTATTTCGTTCTAATTCATTATGTATTTCGTGCTTAGCCTCATGGATCCACCAACTAGGCGTCGCGGCTTGTCATTAGGGGAGCGGCCATGGTTGTTGCCATGAGTGCTTGGGTCTTTGCAAGATTCATCCGCCGCAGTCATCATCTAGAGGGAATTTCCTATGGTCCATTGACAGCTAGAGATCGTGTGAGGAACAACAACCTTAGGTTCATCTATCACAGTGATGATCGCCGCTATGTGGAGCTACTTAGGATGAGGAGGGCTCCTTTCTTCTAGTTGTGCTCCCTATTTTGAGATAGGGGCCTTCTAAAGGACAAACAAGCACACCAACATTGAAGAACAAGTGGCCATGTTCTTGCTTGTTGCAGGCCACAATGAGAGGTTCAGGGTTCTCATTCCCATCTTTAGGAGGTCTCTTGAAACCATCAGCAGGTACTTCAAGGAAGTCCCGTATGCGTGGGCGAATTGAGGGGTGAGATGATCTGTCCTCCTTCTTCAAAGAAGTGCCCACAAAAATCCTCCATAGTGGTGTGGAACCCTTTCTTCAAGGTGCCTATCTTTTCCTAGCCCTAGTCCTCACCGTGATGAACTACCCGTTCCTATATTGACTCGCCATCCCCTATTTTTAGGATTGTGTTGGGGCAATGGATGGCACTCATGTCCTTGCCAAGGTACCTGAGAAGTGCAAGGGAGCTTTCATGGGAAGGAAGAACACCCCTACCCAAAATGTACTTGCTGCAGTGGACTTTGACCTTAGGTTCAACTATGTCCTTGTCAGCCGGGGGGAAGGTTCGCTCATGATGCTAAGGTCTTGGCCGATGCCATTGAAAGGGATGATGGTATTAGGGTTCCCACAGTACTTTGCCTAGCCTAAACCATCTTTCCTTGGTTAGATAAGCTGTCACACTTCTCATTTGGGTCTCACATATTCTGTAGGTAAATTCTGGCTTGTAGATGCAGGGTATACTATCAGGCCAGGGTACCTTCCACCCTATAGAGGTGTCAGATACCATCTCAAGGAGTATGGTACTCTGAGGCCTCAGAATCCAAGAGAGCTTTTCAACCTCAGACATTCATCCTTGAGGGTTACTGTGGGAAAGAACATTTGGGGCTCTAAAGGGTAGGTGGAGGATCTTGGACAACAAGCCATTTCACAAGTACAAGACCCAAGTTCAGCTTGTTCCGGGCCTCGTTGTATCCTACACAACCGGATACTTAGGTTTGGAGAAGATGAAATCATACCCCTAGAAGCCGATTGACACCCAACCCATCCAATAACCATGATGAGGAAGTGATGGACAATGCTCAATGGGCAGCAATGAGGGATGCAATGGCTCAATAGATGTGGCGAGACTAGGTACGGGGTCTAGGGTTGAGGCATCTACCGCAATTTGCATTGTAGGCCTAATGTAGCATCTATCGCCTTTAATGAGGCCTTTTCATGGGCAATGATGCTCTTTGTTGTAATAAGTACTTTGGCATTTGTTGCTTCGGTTGTGGAATTTGAACCTAAGTTGTAATAACATTTTATCTATCACTTGTTTCTTGTTATTTGTTTTGTTCATGTTATCTCGCATTTTGGTCTTGTCTCCTCATTTTATTTGGTTGTGTGCTATACCTGTTTCTCCTCTATTGTGGTTAGCCATGGATCCTTTGGCCCGTTCCATATCTTTGGTGCCGAGGTTGATGAGCCAGTTGTTCCTAGAGAACCATGAGGTCAACAGTGCCCCCTGTGCAATGGACCACCAGCAGCAAGGTTGATCTAGAACCCTCCGATGTCGAGAGAGGCCGCACAAGTTCTCCTTGCTGGTATCCGAGGGTATCGGACGTATAAGGATTCAAGGATTGCCACTGAACTCGCTGCCAAGGACCTTGCAGCCTTCATCAACCAACCAAAGGACAGTAACCAGTGTACAACCACCTCGGGAAGTGGCGCACTGTGTGGGTCAAGGTTGGTAAGTCGAAGGACCCGAGTGGAGCGCCGTGGGATGAGGATCTGTGCATGATTACCCTTGATCCTGAGCACTACAATGGCCATGTGAAGGTAATAATTAGCTGCAAAGTTTATATTTCAGCATCTGCATTTCACATTAACAGACATTGATCTTGGTGCTTGTATATACTACTGCATCGACAAGTGTTTTCATCTTATGCAGGGCTATCCTAAGGATAAGGAGTTCCCGAACACTCCCATTGTCAACTACAACTTCATGCATTGTTTTTGGCGCCGGACAACTACTCGGAAGGTATGCCATGGGATTCGGGAGCCACTGACATGCTCCTAACAATGTGATCAACTTGGACAATGATGCACCACCAACACCAGGGGGAAGAGAGGATGGACCATCAGCCAAAGATGAGAAGCTCAAGGGCAATGATGTGAAGCTGAAGGGCAAGAAGATCAATGACTATGTGGTGAAGGATCTGATGGATGAGAAGAAACCAAAGAAGGCCAAGGCAATGACTGAGGAAGACAGGGCAGTGCTTACTGAGATGACACAGGCTATGAAGGGAGTTGGTACTACCATCATTGAGGGGAACAATGCTGAGGCTGCTCCAGGAATCTACCAAGCTGTGATGGGGTGCCCAGGGTTTGCTAGGTCTGATCTGATGCTGTGCCTGAACTACATGACTAAACACAACGCAGCTGCCCCCGGTCTTTGTTGAGATGACAGATGAAGACAAGAAGTTGTGGATTGATACTCATCTGACCAAGGCAAGACTCCAGATGGCATTCCAGTGAGGAGGACCAAGGAGGCAAGACCCAACCTTCAGGAAGATACTCCATGAATGAAGCAGTTTGACCCATTTTGATTGTCCATGGCTGTGCCCATGATGAAGTGTAGGATAAATAAGTGATGAATTTCTGGGGAGATGATGGTAGTTAGGTACTGGTGTCAGGCTAGCACCATTGTTTACTACTTCATGAATGTAATATCAAACCTGATTACATTTGCAATTTCGATGAGTTGATTTGAACTACAATCTGGTCTACTATTTGTGCTTGTCTACTGAGTTGATTCCATTTGTCCTACTTTTGACCGACTTGATTCCATTTGTAGTTCTCGTGAATATGAGTAGTATTAATCAATTATCATCATGGATTATTTCATTGCGCTTTGATGGCAAGGTTCAACCGCTATGCATGCGGTTCGATGGATACAATCTTGGGGTTTACGACTTGGGCTCAATGTAACATGCAGATCGGGTTCAAAAATAACTTGCATCAAGGCTACACCAATTACAATGAAGCAATTGAAGCTTTCGAGCACTACAAGTCTGAAAAGGAAAGAGCTATGGCATGCAAGGAGGCAAAAGATGGATGCTTTTAATCAAGGAGGCCGAGAAGAAGCAAAACAAGGAGAAGCCAAAATTTGACATGGCAAAGAAGGACATGATCATTGCAGCTCTAGTTGTCATTGTCTTTATCCAGTTTGCTATAATTTGCAAGTTCCTTGAAAGCGATGTAATGGAGTTAGGCATATTTGAAAATTCCTATGAATTTGTATGACTTGTAATGCTTATGAAGCAATGTACTTTGTCAATTTCAATCAATTCATCAGTTCAGACTACAATTTGTGTGGCTCGATTCATTTGCCAATTTGTCTAACATTTCAGAATAACAGAAAGATAGGCATAAACACATGAACCAAACAGGTTTCATGACACATTAACCATAGAAGTAGCTTTTTACAACTGATGCACCAAATATTTGGGCACCCCAAAATTTGCCAAACCATGGCATTCATAGGCAGCATATCACACAAACCAGCTGCATTGTCATGAACACAAGTTCTTGTTCTTAGCACTACTTCAGACTAGGCATAGCATAACCTAGTACCACTACTTTCTTCTCCATGATCATGACCATCACCACTTACACTTACCACTACTTAGCACTACTTAGACAAGTCCTAATATCAGAAGACCAGAAGACCAGCAGAGACCCAAAAGCATGATCACAAGAGCATCACATCTTCATCCAGATGAAGGCCAGCAGGAAGATGATGACACCGAGGAGGCCATACACCAGGTACATCAACATGGACTTGTCCACAGCAGCATGCCTATACCTCCTTCGAAAGGTGGTAAACATGTCCTCGGCGATCCTCTTGTGGCGGTCAGCTTGTTCCTTGAGCTCGGCATTTTCCTTCTCCTTCTGCTCGATGGTCTTCCAAGCCTCGATCAGAGCATCATGGCCAGAACTTGAAGGGAGTGCCATATCTTCATCTGGCTACAGAGCTTCTTCAAGGTGACCTGAACCCTCTCATGCCATTCATCATCTAGCCACTCGACATGCTTGCAACTCATGTCGCCCTGTCAAACATTTGACAATGAAAAAACTCATCAGAAGTACATTATGCAAGTATGAAAACCAGAGAAGGTAGCAAGTATGAAAACAAGAGAAGCATAACATACCGTCAAATCCACAACCAAGGAAACGACGGCTGCGTGGATTCCACACTTGCACTTCTTCGGATCGACGGCGACCATGCTCACACCTCCCAACCCGGACAGTGCTCAGTCCAGACCATTCTTGAACTGGTTCTGCATCACGAACCAGTTCCCCACTGCTAGCCTAGAAAAGTTTGGACAAAGAATGAAATGAATACTCGAAGAACATGACAAGTCTAACGATTCATGGCCTATTTAATATAAACTGGATGAACCAAATACTATCGGTGTCAGTACAAATTAGCAGTGCAACAGTGCAAATTTGTACAACCTACCATACAACCTATCTAAGCAGTGGAGCAGTTCAAACCAAATCAACCTACCAAATCAATACCGTACGAGCTAACCCTAGATCGAATCATCAATACCAGTAGAAAATGATTTGGGGATACATTGGAGCATCCAAGAATCCCAATCAAGAAACCCCAATGTGTGATTCAAACCCTAGATCGAGCGAGGGAAAGGGGCAAATTGAGATTTACCTCGGAGCCGGAGTAGTTCTCGATGGCGGTGCCTCCGGACGAGTCACGAGCCGCCACCTCCTGCCGACGGCGTGCCACCGCCGACGAAGACGGCGCCGGCGAGGTGCGTGACGATGACTCGGCGCGCACGGGCAAGGCCCCGTGCACCGGTGCACGGGCCAAGGTGCACGCTCATGGAGCGCTGGGCGGACGGGGCGTCGCTCATGGTCGCCCGGTGGAGGCTGCGGCGGCGGCGGAGTCGAGGCGGAGGAGTGGAGGAGGAGAAGTCGAGGCGGAGGAGGCGAGAGGACTCGAGTGACTGCCCGGTGAATGGGAAGGTGAGCGAACCAGCGGAGCACACTCGGCTTATATAGGGGTGGGGACGGCGGCGGAGGCAAGCTCACCAAAAGCCAGGCCATGTAACTTGACTCCACGCTGTGCAGCCAACCAAACACAGCCCACCTAGACTAGAATGGGCCAGCCAAGTGCTTGTGCGGGCAACCAAACACCATCTACAGCCAGCCAGCCCCTCGAAGCCAGCAACCAAACAAGCCTCCCTCGCATACATTGGAGCAGCTAAGCCTAGGCAGCCCACCCAGAGATATGCAGCCCAGCTTGGGCAACGAACCAAACACCCCTAAACAGCCCCTCGCTCGTCCGCCGTCCAACTTGTGCAGCCCAACATTTCAACACAAAACAGGTAACGGTAGCTATCCCGGCCCCGAAGACCTCAACCACAAGACTTTTGGTGCAATCCGTGTGAAGCGAAGCAAAATATTTCAAACTGACTGGTCATCGATCTGTCTGAGAATTTTCAGTATCCAACTCACTTCTCCTGGAATACTCCTATATTGGGTTCTTTACCTTGTTTTTGACACTACTCAAAGATATCCTAGTACTTATAGTCACTTGGCTTGGATAAGTGAATATTCTGCTCAACTTGGTCCTGAGTCCATCGCCGATTGATATCTGACTGCTGAGCCTAACGCTGACCAACCCATCGCCGATTGGTCTGACTAGCATTTGTCACCGATTGATCCGAGTCGCCAACACCTCATGTTACCGAATAATTCCCTTGCTGATTGACTCTAGTGCATTCTTGAATAATCAGAAGTTAACAGGACGCTGACTGATGTGCATGATACTCTTATGGTAGAAATAGTTGCCTGTTGGAAGGCAATCGAATAAATCCTGGCCAACCAAAAACGGGTCTGTTTAGTTTGCTGCCGCTGGTTGTCGCCTCATGTGTCAGTGTCACTGTAGAATCATGCTAGCCGCAGCCAGCCAAAACAGCTAGGAATGCAATTGTAATATGGAAAATCGGTACCATGAATAATCTTTCAAGAGTACAATACACGCATTAGATAGAAAAGGTCAATTAGTTTACTAATTCAAAGCACACAAACTCTTCAGTTCATAGGGCAACCAAACAGATGAACTTTGATCAGAAAGCCATTCATGACCATTGGCTTCAGAGCATACAAACTCCAAACAAATGAACTCTGATCTAACGAAAAGCTATTCATCACCGTTGGCTTTAGATGAATGTGTTTAGCAACCCAAGAAAACATACAAGAGTCTATATATAGGTTTACAACAAAAACTCTAGGTGTACAAGTTACATTAAACTTACTATACATAACCAAAGAGTATTTCTGAGTGTCTACAAATAAATCCACTACAACCTCCCTCACAACCAGCACCAGCAGGCCAGAATAAATAGGATCAACCCTGCAATTAGATGGGAAAAGGCACTATTAGTCGATGCAATGTGACAATTATGCCAGCATTAGGTGCTGTTAATTAGAATGTTACGAATGCTTTTCCTGACTCGTGCATATCCTCTTAACTGAGTAACAACTACTACTAATAGGTTCCAAAATCGGCTACCAGAATGCACTATATTCCCCTGAATCGGCTTCAGAGCATAACAACAGCTACCAGAATCTGCTACACGGGCCATCTCCCCTGCTAAGAAGTGGCGCTCACCATGTACTCGATGAAATGTCTCATATGTGGTGAAGTTAGCTGCACAAAAAAAGAGGTAACTCTGTCCAAACCAAACCAACCAACGAAACACACTAGTTGTTAGGCAGGCTTAGATAGTGTATATGCAACCAAATAAGTCCATCTTAACATACTAGGGCTTGTCTTGGGCTAGCCTGGCTTATTTCCTAACCAGGCTAGAAGAAAGACATGAAACCAAACACACCCATATATATGTCAGTTCAGAATTTTTTAGTTGCACACATGCGAGTCCGTCATAGAAGAGAAGGTTATGGCACCTCTCTTTCTGTACTATACTAGTTACCTATCAGTACTTTACAAAGGATCCTTCCTGGCAATATATGTAAATTTGCTGCTGTTTTCTGAAAATTGCTTCTGGCCTTTTTTTTATTCAGCATGTGTAGATGCATGCATAAATATAGAAGAGCAATTCAAAAAGGGAAACCAAAAATATAAAAGAAAAGTACCGATGATGCATGCAGGAATTATTTACAGCAGGCAGGACTAATGACTTGACATGGCATGGAAGTTAGCATTTGGAGTTATTCACAGGAAACTTACCTTGGGAGCAAGCTCACCCTTATGTCAGAAGCTTGCAGCGGCACTCAAACCTGCAGCGATGAGCATTATGTCATATAAGAAAAAACAGAGAACATTTGAGGGATTTGGGATTTGCATGGGCCTACTAATTAAGTGATCCTCTCTAGACTCTAGTCACAGTAGTGGGGATGTTGACATGGCGGCAGGTAGACGGGAAGAAAATGAGATGGTTGCTTCGGTGCTTCATGTAGCTAGGGAAGACATCAAGATGAGAGTGACCGAGTTGGGATAGGGTGAGTGATAATGTGGCTTGTTGGATTAACTACATGGACAAAAATCACTACTACAAACAACCTTTGTGGAGACGCCTCATTTTCTTTGTTTGGACGTCTCTCATGATCAATCTAAAATTGCATCTGAAAAATAGTTCCTAAAACAAGATGTCTCAATAGATGCATTTGTAGAGGCCACTGGTGTTTTACATGGTGTTATTTGTAGGGATGGTGGCTAGATCTAGAACGCCCCACTAAAACGGGTCACTGAACCATAAATTTACACATTGAAATTTGAATTTTTCAAATGACTTCAAATGGAGAAACAATTAAAACAAAAGTGAGACCGTACATTCAACACATACAACCACGTCTATTTTACGATACCTAAAAATATTCAATCACCCCTACAAAATCAATTTGTAGTGGCAGTTGATTCCTATACACAGATGGATAGAGGCGGCTGGCCTAACCGCCTCTACAGAAGGTGTACAGCTGCCTTTACAAGGAGTGTGCAGTATTAAATCGGTTATTGGATGGGCCTCAAATCGCCCGAGTTATACGAGCACGAGACATTTGTGTTCTACCATGTCTATTAAGGTCGTATTATAACTATGGTTGTAAGCTCTGTTGCCTCGAAAAAAAAAGACTATCGCTATCATTTGTTTTATATGTTAGCAGCAAGGCCACCACCTATTCAGATAATATATATAGTTGCTGGCAGTAAGCCATTAAGAACAACTCCAGTGGACCCTCTTAAATAGGCTCCTATTCTAATTTTTAGGAATTCAAGTTAAGTGGGACTTTTATTTTATGACTCTTAAAATTTAGTTTTATGGCCCCCGAAATAGGTGAACTCTATCTTAGGCTGGAGGGTAGCAATAGAGTTTTGGACTCGAGTTAAAAGAAAATTTGAGTCCCTATTTTTTATAAAAATGCCGGCAGGCCCTCATGCAAATAGAAAAAAAGGGACTGCTAGCGATCGAACGTTCTATGGTAGAACGCCCGTCGCTAGCAGGGCCCAGCCCATCTCACGGTCCCCGCAACACGCACACGCAGTCACTTCCCGCCCTTAGATCATAGGCCCACAACGCGCGCGCGGACACGCACTCACACACCGCGCCTCCCGCAAACAGCCCCTCCTCCCTCCTGAGCGCAGCACAATCCCCATGCCGCGCCAGCACAGATCTCGCCGTCGCCGGCCATGGTTTCCCCCTGCCCTTCCCCTGCAACACACAGAAGAGAACTATTGCAACATAAAAAAAACTGAACAACAAACAAAGGGCACTGCGTTTTTTAAACAAAAAAAGAGCACTACAGAAACATTTTGAGAAAACAAAATGAAACAAAAGATATAACAACATAGATAACATTTTGAAACAAAAAAAGGAACGCTATAGAAACATTTTGAGAAAACAAATGAAACAAAGAGAAAACAGCATAGATAACAACAGAAAAACCCACATCATTCAACACAAAAACTGAGAAACAAAAATTTAAAACAAATGAAACAAAAAATTTTAAACATATGAAACAAAACGATCACCAAATATGAAACAAAAGACACCTCGCCATCCCCGGAAGAAACATCGTGTGCAATCATTTGAAACAACCCCCGAAAAAAAGATGAAACATCGAGACAGAGTTGAAGAAACACCCCACCCTCCTACCACCCAAAAAAAGCGAGCTCACCAGCAACCCCGAGAGACATTACGAAGAAAGAAAAGAAACAAATCAAAAAAAAGAGCTGAAACAAAAAAAAAACAATTGCAAAAACACCGGCATGAGAAAGGGGAGGAGGGAGACCTACCGGAGAAAGTAGGGAGGACCGCGAATCTGCGTGGATCCGCCACCGCCGGCCATCCCAGATCCAGCGACGGTCGCCGGTTCCATGAGGAAGAGGCGCACGGATCCGCGGCCGTCGGTCCCATGAGGAAGACGCGCAGTGATGGAGGAGGAAGCGGGAGGAGCTCGACGCCGCCATGAGGGGAGAGAGAAGGAAGGAGGGAGCTCGCCTGCAGTGAGAGGGGTGGAGGGGAGGAAGGGCACGCGGGAGGACGGGCAGCGGGAGGTGCGGCGCCCAGCTCGTCGGAGGGCCAGATCCGCCACCTCCGAAGCGCTATGGAGGAATGGTGCCGGAACCCTAGCGGATTCGGTGAGGGTCGGCTGCGGCCAGCCAGATCCGGCGCCTCTGGAGCCCGATCTGCTCTCCTTAAGGCTGGATCTGGCCTCCTGGCGTCCAGCGGGTGTGGTGGGTGGCACCCCCACCCCTCCCCCGTCCTACTCCGGCGACGTCGATGGTGCTGGCGGCGACTCCGGTGAAGCCAAGGCCGGCGTTGCACGCGGAGGGTTCTCGCGGGGGAGAGAAGGAGGGAGGGAGGGCGGGCGGCTCGCCGGCCGTCGATGAAGCACAGCAGCAGGAGAGGAGTGCGCGTGGGCGGCGGAAGAGTGGGGACGGTGATGCGGTTGGTCGGTCGCGGAGTGGGAGTGGGGACTGGGATAACGAGGCGATACACACGAGGCGTGCTCCCACCCGCGTGCGTGCGGTCGCAGACACACGTCCACTGGGCCGTGCCACGGCCCACGAGCGTGTTCGATGCGTAGAACGTTTGTAAACAAGCATTACCGAAAAAATAGGACCCCAATTGCTTGGCTGGAGTTGCTTTAACCCAATTTTTTGACACGTAAACAGATCAGTAATTGCAGGCATATGGCTGTCACCAAATAAACATCTTAAATTCAATGGAAACTTGGCGAGGTTTAGCGCGTATAGCGTGTTGCAGAAACTTCTCGTTACTGTCAATCCGCGTCGAAGTCGAAGTCGTAGTCGTACGTAACACTAAACATCTGATTTTTCGACCGGCCTGGCCGGCCGTTACCGAAAGAAACAACACAAGCCTCTCTCGCCTTGTTACCCATCATATCTTGTCCCGCTTCGTTTGCGATCGAGGACGAGGCCACGGGCATGCGGCATGGCGACGACGGCAGCAGCCACCGGCACGGTGGTGCTGGTAGACGCGGCGCTGGCTCCGTACGAGCACCCTGACCTCCGGTGGCTGGTCCGGAAGCATGTGCTCGCCGTCCTCCAGGAATTCCCCACCCTGTCGCCGTCGGTGGACTCGTACACCAGCGACACCGGCGCGTCCACCGTGCTGCTCAACGCGCGGGGCCTCCTCACCGTCGACGCCTCCTCCGCGCTGCCGCCGGTCCTCCTCACGCTGTGGCTTCCCCGCGAGTACCCGTACCTGCCGCCGCTCGCCTACGTCTTCCCCGCCGCGGCGTCGTCGGCCTATACGCTCGCCCGCGACCACCCCTTCGTCGACCACCGCACCGGCCGCGTCCGCCGCACGCTGCCCTACCTCGAGGACTGGGCCGTGCCGCGCTCCAGCCTCGCCGGCCTCGTGCGCAGCCTTGTCGGGGCCTTGCGGATGTGCCACCCGCTGACGCTGACACCCCGCTTCGGCGGCTCTGTCGTCCACGCCACGACCAGAGCGACGCCGACGCCGACGACGCCGGTGGAGGACGAGCAGGAGCGCACGCACACGGCGCTGGTCGACGCGCTTGTCTTGAGGCTGGGCAGGGACGCGGCCGCCTTCCGCGGCCACGTGGACGAGGACATACACGCCATGTCCTCCATCCAAGGCAGCCTCCGGGCGCGGGCCGACGCCATGGACCGCGCCGTCCGCGACCTCGAAGACGAGAGGCTGCGGCTGGAACGCGCCGTGACGGCCAGCCTCAGCCACCGCGGCAAGCTGCTGGCCTGGCTGCACAAGACAGGCAGCCGCGTGCCCGATGACGCGGGGCTGCGGTACCTCCTCTGGCACCGCACGCGGCGGCGGGGGGCGACGCGCCGCGGTGGCTCGAGAGCAAGGCGTCGGAGCTCGCCGTGGACGACACCGTGGACGCACTCGGCCACGCCCTGGAGGACGGGGACCTCATCACCTTCCAGGAGTACGTCAAGCGTGTCAAGGCGCTTGCTCGGGAGCAATTTTTCCATTGCCATGCAGCAGCCACCTCGATGAACAGCAAGGTTGCCAAATAATCAGTCGCATTAGTTAAGATTTTCCCGAGGAAATGTTGCTAGTGTAATTAGTATTAGTATCGTTCTTTACTTTGTTGATTGTTTGTTATAGAGTAGAGACTGTACATTCAACAGAGATATGGCCACGTTTCCGCGGTATTTCGTATTTGGTGGTTGGTCCCGTGTTCACCTTGTGTTCGATTCGATCAGTGACTTCCATTTTCCTTGAGAAAGCTACAGCTGACGAATTATTCTCTGAGCTCTCTCTAACACGGAAACTTCACTCTGAAATAGTCGGATATATACGCTTCATCACTACTGTACAAATTGTCAATCCAATTGCTGAATTCAGCAGCACCGTGAAACTCTGAAACGTGTACGATTGGTACGACAAAGTTGCTACTAGTGACTGTGAGTTCTCTTCTTCAGGACGTTGATCCGCTTATTCAAAACTAATTAAAAGAACGCAGCGTAGGAACGTGAGCACTAGCTAGTTGTCCTGTTGTGCAGTGCATGCAGCTAGCTTATCAGGGGTAGAATTTTGAGATTTAGGGGCCCCTTGGGTTCTCGATTCTCCTCAGTCCTCACCTAGTCACCTCACCTTCCTTAGACTACCCGCACTCATGCAACTCTATTTTCTTCCCTTACAAGAAATATTCTGTCCTGATCATCAAGATTCTCTCCCCTATACCAATTTTTCCCGCACTCATTCATCCACTATATCTTACTCTATATAAAAAATGGGACCTGCATGTCAGATTTTTTTATTTTTTCTGCAAACTCGTGCCTCATCCCCTCGGTCCATCCGCCGCCCCTCCCTTTCTCTCTCATCTCCGCACCCGCCCAACCCGATGTCGTGCTCCACCCTCTCCCTTTCTCCTCTCCGTACCCGTCGCCGGAGCAGCAGCAAGCGGCGAGGAGGGAAGCTCGCAAGCTCCGAGGCAGCGAGCGCCTGTGGAGGTATAAACTCCATATACCCTCACGACCCAGTTTGGGCCGACATGCTATCACCAGGCCGGCCCATCAAGCTCCAAGACCGATCGGCTCAGGCTGGTCGGACAGCCTAAAACGGGCAATAATGTCGAAGACCGACAAGGAGGACAAGACCTAGCTGAGATAGGAAAGTTTAGACTTGTAAAGTATGTAAACTTAGTACCAGATAGGCTAGTTCCGACTTGTAACCTTGCTCCCCATGATATATAAGGAGAGCAAGGACCCCGTGCGAAGAGAGGAATCGGCATAACGCACGAGACTCATACATCCACATCATAATCGAAACAGAGCGGGACGTAGGGTGTTACGCTTCATAGCGGCCCGAACCAGGTAAACCTTGTGTGATTGCTCCCCGTTTACATCTTGCTCGCAATCTCGGTGCGCCTTCCGCCAATCCATTACCGGTCGGGCATACCCCTGGTCGGACTATCGCCGATATTTCGTCGACAGGTGGCGCGCCCGGAGGTAGGGGGTGCGCACCAAGATTTTACGTCGATCAAGATGGTTTCCTTCCCGGCTTCCATGACCTTCGAAGCCGGCCTCACCTTCAACTTCGGAACGTTCACCTGGACTTCCAACTCAGCGACTACGACTCTTACGCCTCCGGCCATCACGCCGACAATGGCACCAACAATGGTGGCCGCACCAAACCAGATCCAATTCTTCCCGGTGACCACCATTGCAATCCCAACCAATCCACCACTGATAGTTGATGGCACGGCGTCAACACCTCCGACCGGTCCTAACCAAAGGAGGTATATCAGTAATACGGATCTACTCCGTTTGATCCATCAACAAGACATGAGGTTGATCGAAACCCATGCCAACTTCGAATCGCTCCGACGACGCGTCAGGCGCGATCTACAACTCGCGCGACAACAAATCCCTAATCCGTTGACACGAAGGCAGAACAACCATCGTAGAGTCACTTTCGGACGCCCCGAGCGGCCACGTTTGCAGCCGGTGAATCTACAACGACGCGTTCCAACAAATCCTCGTGGCAACCATACACGGCCAGATGGCGGCAGAAACTCACAGCAGCTCCGACCACGGCCGATTATCGTGCGTGGTGGTCGGAGAGGACAGCCAAGCAACATACGGCAGAGAATCCTGGCCGACATCCAAGATCTGAAAGAAAGGACTTCACAACAAGCCTCACGGGACAACAGCAATCTAGTTCAGACGACACAAACTACCCAACGCGATGTACCTAGTCGGAGTCACGTGTCAACAGTACAGCGCAGAAACGCCCGTCGCAACGAACGACGGCGACGCCAGCGAGAAATCCGACGAACTGGTCGGAACCCGCCAGCTGCGCCTACTACGGCAACACAGCAACAACGATCCCCACAAAACAACACATCTAACGCTCAGTTGTTCGCACAACGCACCGAGCTAGCTGCCGCCCTTCGTCGTAATGAACAACAAAGGGAAAGGCGACGGCAAGAGGTATTGGCTGCCATGGCAAACGCAACGGAGCAAAGAGCTGAACGACCACGAGCACGTTCAACTCAATCCCCTTCAATGACAATGGCATCGGCACGCAGGGCCAGGGCACTTGCTGACCGACACCAAGACGTAGAAAGAAAACGGAGGGAAGCACATCAGAAACACATGGCAGCAATCAGAAAGAATCGCCGCAGTAACGGCAAGAGCCCATTAAGGGAAGATACAAGGCACTCACCTGACATTGACGAGCCTCATGGTTGCACCCAGCAGCCAACTCAGACGACCACTTTATACAAACGTGCTCGGAGCCCTCCTCCTAGACTAATGGTTCCGTCTGTTCAAACAAACCATAATGGTTTCATTACTCCCTTCTTGGACAATTTGCAGACCAGAGAACCAAACTGGAGGCTCCCAAGCCCAACTCCTCCTGAGGACAGGATACCTCCGCACACCGAGCACATATTCCCTAATCCAATAAACCCTGCCAATCTTCGGCGCATCAGGACAGTTCGATCACCAGGGCACAAAACATCCGAAGGCATGTTCATAAATGGCGAGTGGTATGAAGTAGTAGAACAAGGAAGCCAGTTTGAGAAGAATTCAAGCTCCTTAGATTCTTTTACAGATGTACCTTTTCCAAAAAAGGACAATCTCAATACTACTCGGAACGGGATAACTATATCCGACCACATCCGACGCCGCGACGATCAAGTCCTAGACGATGATGACCTACTGCTCTGCACCGAAGAAGATCCGGTCCTGATTCACGACTTGGAAAAAGGAGAAGCAGAGCCGGAAAACTAAAAAGATTGAGAGATACGTCCTCCTCTTTTATCAGCACAAGTTTTTCTTTTTCTTAGGCGATTTTCCCTTTCAAGGTTTAAGTTAGCGTCAGTCGTACACATCATTGTAAGTCATTTCAAATGACAAAAGCAATCTAATGTGTACTATTTTATAATAAGAAGTTAAGTTTTCGTGTCAAAACACTTGAGCACATGAATTTTTCTTGTCATTCAAAGGAAAATCATTCCTCGATCCGACGTGTTACGACATTCTCTAAACAGAGGATTCCAAATCCTGAAATAAAATCCTACGGCATAAACGTGACAAAGTCATAAAACGGATCGAAACAAAGAGATAAATAAAAAGAATCTCGAAGGATTCCGGCACAGGACACATCTCAAAAGATCCACTTCTTTCATTAAAATTATAAAAATTTTTACAAACGGGGGACCGATTGCATCTAAGCAATCTAGTCATCCCCGAACAGCTTGCCGACCACAAGGTCCACAGGAGTCGCGGCGACGACGGCCTCCGCCGCCCCGGTGAACTCGACGGCGCCGCCCTCCATGGCGTCATGCGCCGCCACCGATAGCTCCATGCCACGGACATCAACGCCCGAGATGGCGTCGACGGTGGCATAAGCGGCAGAAGCACCATGGCGAACGCCATGAACTGCCACCGCGGCCACTTGGTCGGGGATCGCCGCCAGCCGCGCGATGACATCGCCACCCTGGGCGTTCACCGCATCCGCCGCGGCATGCGCGGCCTCCTGCAGCTGCTCCAGCTGCTCCGTCAGCTCTGCAAAAACAGAGTAAAAAATTAGAAATACCGAGACAAGCACAACCCAGGGCATATGAACAATGGAGAATTCAATGCTTACCGCCGACCCTAATGTCGGCAGCCTCATGCCCGCCGCGGCGCGTGTCCACTGGACCTTGCGGGCCAGCCTCTCGTCCGCCGCCTCATTGACGGCGGCATTGGCTTCGGCGTCGAAGTCGGCGGCCCGCTGCTTCTCCGCCTCCAGCTCCTCCTGGGCGGAGGAGAGTGCGTTCAGGAACAGGTCGGCATTCGCCTCCGCCTGTCCCAGCTGCTTGGTGGCCTCTGAGTAGAGGTCCCTGACGCGCTGCTCAGCGAACGCGGCGTGGAGACACTGGCCGCCGCCACCTCCTCCGCCGCCGCCTCTGCCACGACAGGAGCCACCTGCTCCGCCGCAGCAACAATGGTCCCGGCCTCCACGACCGGAGCCACCTGCTCGGGGGCCACAGCCCCCGGCGCCACCCGCGGCTCCTCCGCCCCCCTCCTCGCCGCCTCGGCGGCGCCGGCAGCGGAGGTGCCCGCCGCACCTCCAATGGTAAGGAGGGTGTACCTGCATTACGGACGACGAATTGCGGTTACACCAAAAGACGAAAACCCCAAGATTAACCAAGGAAAACTCCAATCAAAGCTCACCTCCTCCGCGGCCTCACCTCCCAGGGGGAGTTCACCGACTCCTCCCCCGCCGGGCGCTTACCGTGACGGCGATCCATCTCGATGGCGGCGGCGCGAGTAGGGGATCTAAAACCCTAGGCTTTGAGAGCGGAAGCAAAAGGAGAGGAGCAAGAACAGAGAATGCGCTGCGTGTACAGAACTCCCAGCGCAGGCCACGATTTATAGAAGAGCCCGGAGGACTCGAGAAGGCAACCGACGAGATCGTGGGTAATCAAAACCCCGCGGCCCTCTCGTTTCCCAAGAGCACGACGCGACGAAAACCGCTCCACTCAAGCGACGTGCATTTATACGTTCCCCTTGCATCGGGAACCCCCCGTGCGCTCGCTGACGCATGACGTCAGGAAGGTGGAGCGATTGAGACACCGACATAATGGCCCCACCACATCAGCAAGAATTGACTTGACCAAAAGACGAAAAACCGTACGCCGGTTTGACGTGACAACCCGGTTGCTGATGTACGGTTGCATCAGTAACCGAATATTTTCGCCCCGCACGCGATCATGACGTGCCACGACGGACAAAAGATAAGTACCCAACATCTCTAACAAATTTTTTATTCGGTTCACCCATTTCAAAAGACCACATTTTTTGAAAAAACCAGTTTGCACAAATTTCTTTCCTCAAACACGAAGCAAACCAGGAATGCACCGTCTCTGGTCTCACTCGCTACGTGTTCACAGCTCCAACGCTATACAACACAGAGTGCGCCAGCGGTCGCTCCCAAAGGAAAAGGGCTCCAAACATTCCGGCACCGTGCTGTTTGTTTAGGATCATCTAATCCCTAAGGACTGGTCGGCTCTTGAATGAGAAAGAGAAGAATGCTGCTGGCAATTTTTCCTTCTTCCAAATTTGTAATAAGCATAACCTACCTTTCTGCATAACAGAATTTTACACACCATATCACTGTTCTTTCAGGAACAAAGACATGATCAAAGCCCGCAACGGGAAGACGGTGGCCTACAGCAAAATACAGATAAGTGCTCTCCTAACCTAACATACATGCCTTCTCTGATCCTTTTTCACAAAAGATTTCTTTATACGAACTACTTCAAAGTACGTTCGAAAAACTCTTTACAAAGATAAAAACACCTTTTTTCTTTGTATCGAATGGCCAAGTACGTCACCCCTCCAACAGAAAACAATCAGCGTGCACTGTCTCTGATCAACCCCGCTACGTGTTCACAGCTCCAACGCTATACAACACAGGGGTGTCAGGTCGCCTCCAATGGAAATAGGGCCCTAAGTGATTCGGCCAAACGCGCTATTCACTATAGGTCACCTACACACCAACGCGGACCGATTAACTCTAAGGAGAGGCGATTACTAAAAACCATTCTCGAACACTACATTTTTGATACAACTCTATGTCATAGATTATATCAAATCAATACGATTCAGAATATCTCGTCAAGACATTCACTCATACAAAATTTTCTCTTTGCAGCAACAACTCGAAGAACTGATCCACAAGTTACAGTATAGCAGCAGTATAGCACCAACATTTCAACCCACACAATCCGACAAACAGAAATGGATTTTTTGGCCAATGATACCGGTTATTCGGCTCACAAATAGCTAAGCTATTTTTATGGGTTTAGATTCAAAACCATGGTCTCACGGCCACGGCTGGGATCGAGTTAAGTAGCAAAGCTACCTTAGCTTAATCATGACAAAGTCATGGCATGGTTCAAACCGACCAGCAAATGAAATTTGGCTGCTCGGTCTCACTCAAAGAGTGGTCGAAAACACATAAAGCACGATACAATGATCGCTTGTCTTCTTTTTTTTTTTTTTTTTTTTTAGACCCCGACATAACGTGTTCCACCTCATCTCGGACTCGGGGACTACGTGGGCCCACGTCACCTGAGAGGTGACATGGGCTAGATCCTTCTTTTAGAGCTTGCTGCAACATATACTATCTTACAGCAACCTCGGGGACTACGTGGGCCCACGTCATTTACATGACTCGGCCTGATCCTTTCTCTTCACAAAGAGTTTAGTTTCAAAACTAAGCTAAGGCAATGACCAACCACGACAGATACCATGTGATGGCAGGCATCACACACTAACGAGGGCCCACGTCTCCAGATTTGGGACCCTTTCAAAATTCTTTTTTCTTTTCAGGAGCATCATAAATCTTTCGGTCAAAACCAACAACGTCAACCAAGAGCAAGCAAAGTGTGGTCGGAAGCACTAGACGGTCCTCCAGCCCTGCTCGGACCACATGTCGAACGTATGTCCGACCACCCTTTCTCACTTAACCAAGCAAGACGGTGTTTTCTCCCTCAAGATCCATGATGCTCGGGGACTAGCATGGAGGTATAAACTCCATATACCCTCACGACCCGGTTGGGCCGACATGCTATCACCAGGCCGGCCCATCAAGCTCCAAGACCGATCGGCTCAGCCGGTCGGACGGCCTAAAACGGGCAATAATGTCGAAGACCGACAAGGAGGACAAGACCTAGCGAGATAGGAAAGTTCGGACTTGTAAAGTATGTAAACTTAGTACCGGATAGGCTAGTTCCGACTTGTAACCTTGCTCCCCGTGATATATAAGGAGAGCAAGGACCCCCGTGCCGAGAGGAGGGAATCGGCATAACGCCTACGACTCATACATCCACATCATAATCGAAACAGAGCGGGACGTAGGGTGTTACGCTTCATAGCGGCCCGAACCTGGGTAAACCTTGTGTGATTGCTCCCTGTTTACATCTTGCTCGCAATCTCGGTGCGCCTTCCGCCAATCCATTACCGGTCAGGGCATACCCCTGGTCGGACTATCGCCGATATTTCGTCGACAGCGCCTCATCTGCTCACCTCGCCTCCTTCCTCCGCCGGCCGCCACGACGGCGTCCTAGCGCCTCCACGCTCCTCCGTCCCGGCAGCCGCGCGCGCAAAGACGGGGAGGGCCGCCGCCTCCGGTCACGGGCGAGCCGCGCTCCTCCATCTTCTCGGCCTCGCCCGCGTGCTCGCCCCGGGCGGGATGGAGGAGCTCGCGGCGGCGCGGCCCGGCCTCTCGCCCGCGCTCCTCCCGGTGGGCATGGGGAGCTCGCGGCGCGAGGAAGGGCGGGCTCGGGGCCGGGCGGGGAGAGCTCGGGGACGGGGCTTGGAGAGCTCGGCCTCCCCGGCCATGGCGGCGCGAAGCGGAGGACGAGCGGCTCCGGCCATGGCGGCGCGGAGCGGGAGGACTACGAGCATCACGCGACGTCGACGACGGTAGCCATGGCGCCTCCTCCTGCCTTGCTCTCTCTCCTCCCGCCTTACTCTCTCCTCTAGCGGGCCCCGTAGCTCCCTTTGCGTTTCCCTCCATACCTCCCGCAAAGTTGGGGTTCGCGAGGCCGAACGCAAGCCTTGCGTTCGGTTTTTGCGTTCCCGCCGGCGATTTCGGACGGTAAAATTTAGGTTGCGTAAGTCATAGCGTCACCGGTGCGGCTGGTCTTAGCTAAGAAATGGACAGAGATATAGCCGTTTGCTTCAGAAATTATTGTCTTATCTATACGACTATACCCCTACTAATAAAGAGGCAAAATTTTATCAGATTTAACAAAAGAAAGAAACTTAGATTTCATTGCCTTATCGGAAACTGGTAGCTAATTTGCCGCAATCCACCTTGAATAGTATCTGCGCTGGCAGAGATTTTCTGTGGCATTGCATGGCCCCTCTTTGGCCTAGTTTGGTCTAGATTTGTCATTTGCTCTCCCTCTTTGGCTTGACGCTTTTCCGAAAGGCGCATTTCTTTACACAATCCCATGCACTTGATGTATATTTCGCAAAGTGTTACAACTTCCAAGTACATGTGGAATTGGGTCAATAGTAAAGATATATGTGCAATGAAATATTTATTTCCCCCATAATGACCTATAGTTGGCGGGTAGAAATCTGAGTTAAGGACCGCCAACAAGATCCCCCAAGCTTACCCCTTGCTCGTCCCGAGCAAGTCTTTGCTTTGGGTTGTTGATCAGGGGTTGCTACGATGCCGATTATATTTCAAGTGTACAAGCTAAAAGAGAGCGTTCTACTGCTATTTGAATAAATCGGCAATTGTATCTCTTTATGATTCCTGAAGGAGTGGGGCTTCTAATTTTCTCAAGTCTTGGGCGATTGCAAAATAGAACAGTTCCAAAGACCGGTGCTTTTCATTCGTCCCAAGATCAACTTTCAGTCCGGAGGTTTTGTAAGTTTTTATAAATAAACCAAGTTCCTCAAATGACCCACTCGATCGCTCAAAAGTGTATAGTATCCTCACCAAAGGCATTTTCATTTTGCCTTCTTCCTACCACTAAAGCGAGAGTGGAGTTTTGGGTAGGTATGTAAGTGGGCATACTTGTATCACATATGTTGTAAGGTCAAGGACTGAACCTTACGGAGATTAAGCTATACACCTTGATTGAGATGTGCAAGTGTGTGGATGGAATGAAAAATGATTCCTAATTTTTTTTTGTGGTATTTTTGGGTCTCCATGCATCATGACATACTTTCTTTTATTGATGAATGAGATGAAGAAATGATGGGCTATCAAACAACAACTAAATTTATTCTCTCATATTTTTTTTGAACGGGGATCTAAAACTTTTCCCATTTGTCTATAAGAGTGATAAATCTTCTAACTATAAAAAAAATCTCTCTTCTTCTTTTCTTTTTTTTTCTTTTTCTCTCTTTCTTTTCTCTCACTCTTTTTTTTCTTTTTTTTCTGACTAAGAACATAGCCCAAAACTTTATTGATGGATAGGATGAGGTGGAGAGAGATGTCATGATGAATCAATGCATGGAGAATTTTTTGCAAACTACATGAGAGGGGTGCGCGATCCTCAGGGTAAGGGTCAGCATTTTTATTTGGTGGAAAAAATGGTGCGCAACTCTCAGTGTAAGAGTCGGCAGATGGTGAAGGGTGCATGTTGTGCGCAACTCTCAGTGTAAGAGTTGGCTTTTATTTGGTGGGTGCAAGTGAATCTCAATCATGGGTGTAGAGTCATAATCTCACGTCGGTTACAATCCGACCGAACTCAATGTACGAACAAGCGTATGAAGGTTCTTATTCTACGGATAAATCATATGGCTCGGTGGGTATTTCGCGATCACCGAGGAACTATTGCTTTTGAAAATTTTTGAAACAAAGACTCGGACGTTAGGTTTTTTCAAAGGGACGTTTCATTGCTGTGGTCTAAGTCACTATATCATATCGCGCAATAACCTAGATGAGAGTAATTGTATGCAACCCACTAACTCAAGTTTCTAGAGCATGATAATGTAAAGCCGATAAACCCAAATATTAGAGAAAACTCTATTTTAGACAAGTACAAACGAGACATAAAACAGAGCAACCAATCATTTCAACATGGGTGGAACTAAACATTTCATGGCACATATATAGAGTGGAATTAATTTTTTTTTTAATTTTCAATGCAAGATAAGAAACTTGAATTTAAACATGCTAAAAAGAAAATAAGATTTCGGGAATTTAAATATGCAATGCAGGTACCTCGTGTAAGGGTCCTCCCCAAGCTAGCTCTTTACTTACCATCAGCCTGGAATGCCGCTAGCTGGTGCATGCTATGGTGTGATTCTCGATTCATGGCCTTCTTTGAGCATGCTAGGAAGATCCCCTCTCCCAAGCTTGTCTTGTGGTGACATCGAGATAACAGGACAAGATACTTGGGGTTGAAAGGTTTATTTTATTTATTATTATGTTATGACTTTTTTTTGGTTCACCAAACAAAAGATCATCTCTGTTGTCATCTCCAAGACTACCCCATGAAATTGTTAAATCCCTACGGGGGCTAGTCCATATGATCCACCAAAAATCTATACTTGACGACTTTGGTTCAAAGATCAAACTAGACACCATGTCTAATGTGATCTAGGTAGGCACATTAATGTAAGCATAAAGCTTAAATTAAAGAGCCTATGGAAGCATGATTGTACATTTAATCAAACTAAGCACCATGCTTAATTCAAAAGATGCATAACCAATACTTCCAAACCAAAACTATACAACATAGAAATTGAAGGCATGAAAAGATATATAAGATTCATCCAACAAAGGTGAAGACATTGCAAGGTGAACAAGATAAGCAAAGGTTTTTTTTTCTTTTTGAAGAAAATATAAAAAGATAACTTACCGATTGGCCTGTCGGTCTGGGCTCACCATTTATAGTCCGTGAAGCGGGACTTCTCTCCTGTTCAGGTTGCGCTTGATATTGGTACATCCGTCTTAGGAGAAGTAGACGGGTGTGCTTGCTTGGGCCTCCACACCATCTTCTTCTTCGGGGGTGTGGTGGCGCATGGTGTAGAAGGTGGTTGTTCGACCTCTTTCGGAGGTGTGGAAACTTTGTCCACCTTTATCACCCTGGGAACCGGTTTCTTCTCGGGTTCCACCTTGTCTTGGGTCAGGGCTTGCCCTCTTTCTTTTCTCGGGAGCTTTCTTTTCTTTCTTTTGTGCGAATTGGATCTTTCTTTTCTTTAAGAGCTTTTTGCTTTTGCTCCTTTTTCTTCTCTGGCTTTTGCTCCTGCTCTTCGTTCCCAAATGATCTTGGGAATCATGTTCGCACCATGAGGTCGGATTTCAACTTCCGTGACCTCTCGTGTGGTTGGCTCATACTTGATGCGAATCATGTTGCACTCCTCCGTCCTCCTTGACCGGAACTGGAACTTCTCCTCATTTCCATTGATGTTGAACCAGATTTTTAGCTCCAACATCAAGTTGTGCCCCACGGATGGGGAACGGTCGTCCCAAGATAAGCGATGTTTCTTTGGTGGCCTCCATGTTGAGCATGACGAAGTTCACCGGACGAAGTATCCTCGGATCTTCACGGGTATATCTTCGGCTATTCCCATGGGTAGCGTAAGGAGGAGTCGGCCAATTGGAGTGTGATCGTTGTTTGGTGGCAGCCGTGTATAGCTCGGCTTGTCAAAAACCGTCTTTGGCATGATATCGACGCGGCACCGGGATCACGAGTGCATGGTCAAACCGTGTTGTCCGCCGATGGAGCAAGTGAAGTGGAGCATTCGGGATCCTTCTTCTTCTCGGTAAGTGATTCGAGAATCGCCGCACTACACTCCTTCGTCGGTTTGACCATAGCCATGGATGACAATGGGCGCTTGTTGTTGATGATGTCCTTTATGTACTTGGCGTGAGAAGGTACATGCAAGACGTCCATGAGCGGAACGCTCACATGTACTTTCTTGACCATCTCAACAAACCGAGCGAATTGATCGTCCACGGCTTGCTTTGCATACACGAGTGTTGTTACTTGGCAACATGTATGGATTGTTGAAGTTGTTGCTGCGGTTTGTATGATGGCTTTTCCCGTGGTGAACCTCAAGACCATCCCACTCATAGCTCAATGTGTTTGGGCCATGGGTCTTGATAGTTGTAGCAAAGGCTTGGAGGTGGCCCCTTCTTGTTGAAGCGATGTTGGGTGAAGTCACGCAACACTTCGGTATGTCGGGCCAGCCTGCTCCTTCCCTCTCCTCCAATATATTTTTTTCTCTTTTTTTTGCATCATAATATTTTTTTTTTCTCTTTTTTTTTCAGTACTCTCTTTTTTTGTCTCTTTTTTTCAAGCAAGGTAGAGCCAACATCTCTATTTCTTCTCTTTTTTTCAAAGGCATCAAAGTGTTTATCGATGTGACTCTTTGTGTCTTCACGTACCATATGTCCCTTGTTCTTCTTAATCTCCACCTGAAATGGTTAGTGACCAAGAATACCCGAAGGTGCATACTAACTTGAAAACATTGCCTTGCCTTATTGGTAACAGGAAAGAGATTCTCTCTCTCTCTCTTTTTTTTCTTTTGATAATCCAGGGTACCTCCGTAGTGCTTGCTTTATGGTCATAAGCTTGACCGCCAAAAACTAGGACGAAGTTTATAGCCGAAGCTATGATTGGCTTCCATCGTCATGGCTAATCAACTTGTCCCAAAAAAAAGAGATTTTTTTTTTGGCTTGGTATAATTATTCAAAGATCACATGCGACGGTTTTGAAGCAGTGACCAAACATGTCGTTCAATCAAAGTAGGCAATTTAACCTAAGCTCCATGCTTAATTTAAAAAGCCTATGAAGATATGATCTTGCAACAACCACACTTCAAACCGAAACATGCTTCATGCAAAACTCGAATACAAACCAAGTTTTTAATAAATATTATATTTTCTAAAAAATAGTTTTATAAAATAAAATAAATATTTTTTTTCTAAAACAAAATATTATAAGGTAACAAAACAAATAGTTTTTTGTAAGATAGTTTTATAAATTTTTTTTTTGATAAAGAAAAATTATTTTTTTTTCTCGTTATGATCAAAGGCTACAACACAAGCAAGCTACTATGAACATGTCCTAATAAAATCTTTTTAACCAACGCCTTCTCCGGCAACTGCGCCAGAAATGCTTGTTGACATTTCTTAGCGCAATCACCAAAGATAGATAAAAAGTCTATCCCCGGCAACGGCGCCAGAAATGCTTGTTGGCGTTTCTTAGCGTCATCACTAGAATTAGCAACAGTGCCAAGAAACGCCGGTTGGTATTCTGCAACGATTACAGAACAAGTCCGCAAGCGCACGGAAATACCGTTGTAGCATTTCACCCGGAAGTATTCAGGGTATTGTTATTTATAATTTCCCAAAGAAAGGCATGGTATAAAAGAGTCTAATTTGCACATGGACAAGATAACATGATTGCATAATAGACCAATGTTCATAACAATGGGTAACAAAGGTTTTGTAAGGATAAGCGACACACACACTCGAGCCAAACTCAAGGATAGAGATAAGAGAAATAACAAAGAAGAACCTAGACTCGGAGTGGCATTCCTACATAGCTATGTTAAGACAAAGATAATCATACAAACACACGTTTGTTATATAGGGTCGAGGTTCTAAGTTAAGATAGTCTCAGTCGTGATGATCTACTTCGGGCACCGGTTAACGCTTGTCCGCAAGCGATGCCGGCCTACGGCTCTACGTCGAACCCGAACGTGGGGATTACGAGGGACGGACAAAGGGCATCACCGCCTACCGCCTACCACCTCAACCGTGGGGCACGAGGCAAACGAAGGTAGTATCTAGCCTAGACACCATGTCTATGCTATAATTACTACTCTAGCGTGAATTCAAGGCTTACCCGTCCCCGGGTCCTTCTACTAGAGTATCCGCCACGGGGACGGACGACGAACCCGCAAACCAACATTGACCAAGACTAAGTCAAGAAAGAACTCATCACCTCAACTTAGCTCTAGATCTAAACATGCATGTATGATAGGTTAAGCATAAAGTCCTATAAGACAAGAATGTAACATAGGAACTATATGCTAGTTCATATGTAAACAATATATGTCATAAGAACTTCGCTCTAAATCAAGAACATAACTATATTGATAGAACGAGAACAAGAACATAGAAGGATTCTCCAAGGTATTCATACCAAGCTTCTCCTTCTAGAGATCCTTGTCTCTCTCTTACAAAGCTCTTGCCAAACTCCTACTACTACATTCTAAAACTACTAAAGAGAATACAAGTGTGGAGGGAGAGAGGCTCTTGTGTTGGTGTCTCTAGGAGGGGAATGGCCCTCCTTTTATAGGTGAGGTGGAGGGGCTCTTTGGAAAAGATCCATCCCTACATGGAAGGGGCCAAACCGACCTCAAAGAGGCGGTTTCACACCTTCCATGTAGGAATCACCACCGAAACCGACCTCGCCTTGCCGTCATGGACCGATCGACCGAAGTTGGGCCCGTTTGGCGCCCGACGGGCGCGCTCGCGCCTTGAGCGCGCGCCCAATGTGGGCCCGCTGGGCCTCTCGCGCCACCGGTGTGTGGGCCTTTCGGGCTTCGAATCGGCTGGTCATTTGCCCAAATCGGAGTTCGTATGAATCCGTGGCGTCCAAATTACGAGACATGGTCCCGCAGCCCAAGATAGAATTGGTCTAGACTTTGGCCCTTCACCTCATGGGTCCATCTTGGACATTTGTACCCATGGTTGGATCTCCGACACTCGGTAAGAGGGTTTGGCCTAGTTTGGTCTAGATTTGTCATTTGCTCTCCCTCTTTGGCTTGACGCTTTTCCGAAAGGCGCATTTCTTTACACAATCCCATGCACTTTGGATGTATATTTACGCAAAGTGTTACAACTTCCAAGTACATGTGGAATTGGGTCAATAGTAAAGATATATGTGCAATGAAATATTTATTTCCCCCATAATGACCTATAGTTGGCGGGTAGAAATCGAGTTAAGGACATGCTTGACCCGAAGGCGAGTCCGTGGTATGATTCTAGGGGTTCATTTGTTAAATTTTGATATAGGAGAAATTGAGGAAGGCGATTTTTTTATTCAATTTAAGCTTAGGCATAAAGAACAAGATTTCAAGTTTAATCTGATCTCTGTCTATGGCCCAGCACACTCAGAACACAAGGCACAATTCTTATCAGAGATAGTACGTGTTTGTTCTAAAGAATCCTTACCTATCATAATAGGTGGAGACTTTAACATTATACGACGTCATGATGAGAAAAATAATGATAACTACAATGACAGGTGGCCTTTTATGTTCAATGCTGTGATTGACTCCCTTAATTTGAGGGAGTTAGAAATGTCAGGCAGAAAGTTTACTTGGGCTAATCGGTTACAAAACCAAACTTTGAAAAACTAGACAGAATTCTCATTTGCACAGACTTCGAGTCAAAATTCCCGCATACCACTGTACACGCTTTGAACAGGAAAATTTCTGATCACACTCCTCTACTAATATCTACAAATAATCCTTCATCGGCTTATCATCCTCAATTCAAGTTTGAATTAGGATGGTTGCTGAGAGATGGATTTTGTGAGATGGTTGCTGATGTGTGGCAGAATACCTTGGTCAATGGCTCACCAATAGAGAGATGGCAAGCTAAAATTAGAAGGCTTCGCCAACATCTCAGAGGATGGGCAAAGAATGTGAGTGGTGCATATAAAATAGAAAAGACAATCATTCTGAATAAGTTGGATGAGTTGGATAAAAAAACAGAGATCACCTTACTTACTCGGGATGAAGTAAATTTTAAACATGTGCTTAACGAGAAATTAGCGAGCTTTTAAGGGAGGAGGAATTAAAATGGTACCAAAGGGCAAAAGTTAAACATTTACTAGAAGGGGATGCAAACACAAAGTATTATCATTTCTTTGGCAAATGGTAGACATCGTAAAACTCGTATTTTTCGGTTGGAAGATGGAAGTAATATAATAGCTGGTGAGGCTCGGCTTAAAGAGCATATCACTACTTATTATAAAAATCTGTTTGGACCCTCAGACCCATCTACCTATGTGATGGATGAGGCACAAACGGAGGATATTCCTCAGCCGGATGGTTTCCCGCCAGAGTTTTATCAGGTGTTTTGGAATGTAATTCGAGAAGACCTGATGGCTCTATTCTCAGATTTCCATGAGGGAAACTTACCCCTAAATCGCCTTAATTTTGGAACTTTAATCCTGTTACCAAAAAAGAAAGATGCAAAAGTCATTCAACAAGTCTGAGACCAATATGTCTACTTGAATGTGTCTTTCAAAATCTTTACAAAAGTTGCAACTAACGAGGCTTACTACCATAGCACGAAAAATAATCGCCGACTCGAGACGGCTTTTTGCCGAGAAGAAACATCATGGAAGGTGCGGTTATCCTCCATGAGACAATTCATGAGCTACACTCTAAGAAGAAAGATGGAGTCATTTTAAAAATAGATTTTGAAAAGGCATACGATAAGGTTAAATGGAGTTTTTTGCAACAAACATTGCGAATGAAAGGTTTCTCAGAGAAGTGGTGCCAATGGGTTCGATGTTTCACAGAAGGGGGAGATGTAAACATTAAAGTGAACGATCAATTGGGAAATTACTTCCAAACAAAAAAAGGGCTAAGGCAAGGTGACCCACTTCGCCTATACTATTTAACATAGTAGTCGACATCTTGGCCATCCTAATTGCTAGGGCCAAAGAGGAGGGTCAAATTGAAGGGGTTATTCCTAATTTATTAGACGACGGTTTGTCTATCTTACAATATGCGGATGATACGGTGATTTTCATGAGTCATGACGTTCTAAAGGCGATAAATATGAAGTTTTTACTGAGCACCTTTGAACAAGTGTCGGGCTTGAAAATAAATTTTCACAAAAGTGAAATTTTTTGCTTCGGCAAGGCAAAAGATCATGAAGATTTCTATTCGCAATTGTTTGGTTGTGTCATAGGAAAATACCCCTTTCGCTGTTTAGGCCTCCCTATGAATACTAGGAAGTTAAACAACAAAGATTGGAAAATGATTGAGGAAAGGATAGAAAAAGGTTAAGTGGTTGGAAAGGAAAGATGCTCTCGATGCGGGGACGATTGGTGTTAATAAACTCGGTCTTTGTCTAGCTTATCGATGTTTATGATGTCATTCTTTGAAATACCTAGAGGTGTCTTAGAGAAAATTGATATGTTTAGATCACGTTTCTATTGGCAAAACGACCAACATAAGAAAAAATACGGGTTAGCTAGATGGGAAGCATTGTGTCAACCAAAAGATCGGGGAGGTTTGGGAATACAAAACTTGGATATTCGAATAAATGTTTGTTAAGCAAATGGTTGTTTAAACTGTTAAATGAGGATAGAATGTGGCAAGAATTGATAAGAAACAAGTACATAAAAGATAAGACTCTAGAAAGTTGTGTTAAGAAACCAACGGATTCACACTTTTGGAAAAGCTTAATGAACATTAGAGAGTCTTTTATGGAACTTGGCTCCTTTAGGATAAATGATGGGTCCCGAGACCGGGTTACGGTTTGATACCTGGTTGGGAAATAAGCCTCTTAAAGACAAATTTCCTTCGTTGTTTAATATAGTCGGAGGAAAACGATTCAAAGCACAAGTACTTAGGAGTGTCCCTTTTAATATTTCTTTCCGAAGGAATTTAGTAGGGGCAAACCTTAGTGCCTGGCATAGAATTATTGCATCGTACGGGATATTAACGAGCCGGAGGAAAGAGATGTCTTTGTGTGGGGCTTAAATGCATCGAGGATCCTATACGGTCAAATCCATGTATCTTTGCGTTGATTAATAATGGAGTTAGAGTGTCACAAGATATTTGGCGATCAAAATACCAATGAAAATTAAAATATTTCTCTGGTACTTAAAAAAGAAGTGGTTCTAACTAAGGACAATTTACTTAGACGTCATTGGGTAGGTGACAAATACTGTAGTTTTTGCCATCGGCCGAAACAATAGACCATCTCTTTTTTGATTGTGCTTATGCCAAATTCTTATGGCGTGCCATACATATACTTTTTGGTTTACCCCTCCAATACATATGGCTGATCTCTTCTTAAGATGGTCAAAAATTGGACAAAAAAAAGTATAATTCATTGTTATTAACTCATGAAATTGCTGCACTATTTTGGGCAATTTGGTTAACCGAAACGAAGTGGTTTTTGATAAATGTAGACCAAAAACTTTCTTGCAGGTACTCTTCGGGGAACACACTGGCTGCGACAATGGGCAAGCCTGCAACGGCATGATGACCGGCGGGAACAACTTATTCAAGTTGGACAACTCCTAGAAACATCGGCGTTGCAATTTTTTAGTTCCAATGGGTGGCTATCCTCAAGACATATTGGTCATGTTTAGTCTTAAAACTGTATTTCATTTTGGTTTCCCGCTGGTGGTTTGCATAAGTGTTGTGCAGCCAGTGTTTGTGCCTGTTGGCAATAATTAGGCGTGATTCTATCTTCTGATAGAAGAAGCCGGCTATACATTATACATTATCCATTATCTAAAAAAAATAAAGAGGCAAAATTTCCGCTGCATTTTTTTCGTCCACCTCCAAACTCCATAAGAATTATGTTTTCTTTCTGATTATGTGAATATATGCCATAGTAATTTTTCTGCTATAATTATTTTTTGCTGTCCCGAGTGCCATCGGACCACATCTCCGACTCTGATTATGCTTCAAAAGGCCAATACCTATCCGTTTAAAAAAAAAACAGTCGGCCCAATTAGGCCCACCATCGGAAGATAGGAACAGCCGGTCACGCAGAAACACAACCATGGTTTACGGCACAAAATCGAGTATTCCAATCTATATCTATTCTACGCGTGTGTATTTATATATTGAATATTAGAAAGCTAAAATTTCTTCTATATAGTAATTTTGTTTTACTTGCATCCTGAGCTCATCCGACTCCTTTCGATTCTCGTGTCTCGGAATATGATTCTTCTAAAGTCAATACATCTTTGTCCGTTCTCATGAGTAGGACCCAATAGGGGTATTGTTCATAAATCTTTTTTCCTGTTGTATTTTTTCCTGATGTTGCTATTTTTCTAAATCTACGTGCTTCTGAGTTTGCAGTTCAATATTTTCCGTCTTTTCCAAAACTAACTCTTCTGAATATTTAAGGTCGGTCCGTTTGTGACAGTCCAGCTTCACTATTAAAGTTGTTTTTTCAAGAGCAACTTTCTCAGTGAAAGCTGAGTTGTTGTTCTAAAAAACCATTTGGTAAAGCAGCTTCGGCATGAATGAGACAGGAAAATGAGGAATGAGCTGTGAAAAGCTACTTTTTTAGTTTCACCTCTCTTTAGTTCGAGGATAAAAAAACTTTACCTATAAAATAGTTTTTTTAAAAAAATGTTTGGCAAAAGAAAATCTAATGAAGCTGTTGGTGAAACTATGCCAAACAAAACCATACTTTGTGTGGCTCCCACACTGGCTCCGTGTAGCTTTGGAGCCAAGCCATAACAAACGAGATCGTATAGTGGAGCATTTTTGCCCTCTTATACATGGAGCTAGAGCCATTTTGGTGCTTGCAACTAGAGCCCTAAAAAATGGCCATATGTAAGCATCTAGCTACGGTAGAGAGCACTTGGTATGGAGTTACAACAAATGTACCCTTAGGTTATGGATGTCATATTAAATTAGTAATACTAAAATAATTATAGCTTTTAAAATTTATAAACAAAATAAAAACAAATAGATATGTAATATTTCTAACATATTCTTTTTTTGAAATTTTATAGTAGCCAAATTGGCAGCCCTCGCCAGCAAGGTATGATTATCCTTGTCTCGAAACTAAATAGGCCAACTAGCCCAGACTACTAGGTAGGTATGTCGCCATGGCCCATCTCGCGGTTGCAAAAGTCGCTACCTTGCTTGCCGCGGAGATCTTCAATTCCGCTTTCGGGACATGCTTGACAACTCAACTTTTGACTGAGGATTTGTTTCCATATTATTGAACAATGTGATCATTGTCACTCTTGTGCTGTTGGTGTTTGTCCTTTGGAATAGACTGTCCAAGTGTTGCTCTTCTACATGAGCTAGTTTCATGGCCGATGATGACTTCTTCCCCCATTTTATTATCAAAAACTGTTATGAATGAGAACAAGTTTCAGACTGAGGCCATGTTAATTACATTCATGTATTATGCTTAGTGATATCATATAATGTTATAAACCTGTCATGCTGCTTCTCTTCTTCTGAAATGCAATTCAGTTTGAATCTTGGCTCATGTGGGCTTGGCCCGTATCAAACACCATCCCAATGAGGTAGTTGATGGTAGTTGGTACTTGGGCCAAGCTCCAGGATAGAAATCAAATAGGGAAAACGTATGGGCCGGGCTCTAATACTACAATGCCAACAAACATGTGCATCGGCCTTTGTGACCGGGCGTGGGCGGCACAGGCTCGCTCGGCCAGGTCCCCCACGGCCCTGAAATCAAACACGCCCTGAATGGTCTAAGAGAGAGGTGAATTCGACCTTGAAAAATTAAATCGATGAGGTAATACTATAAAAAATATAAACCCCTTCGCACCTACGTTCTTCTTTAAAAGTAATCTAAAAAGTCCTTACAAACCATATCACACAAATCATGTACTTAGCAAAGGTTCACACTAAGAATTAGGTACTTAGTTTTTTGTAAGAATGAAATCTATGTTAGGAAAATTAACAAGCAAATCCTAATTGTCACATAAGAAACTTGCAACCAATCACACTACAAGGAATGGTGCTTTACATGACGATCACTTTGGTCACAGACAGTCAAAAATACGTCACAGTTATCTTACCATGACGATCGAAAATTCTGTCATGTATCTCACGTCATATATTTGCAGGACCTAATTGAGCCGTCATAGATTGTAATTTGTGATCGTCATGAATTAGTTGCTCATCTCCTATATGTGGCCCATATCCAAGCCCAGGTCCAAGTCCACATCACAAATTAGTACCAAATCATCACATCATTTCTACAAATTTGTTTCTCCACATCACAAATTAGTGCCAAACCACAACATCATTGCTATAAACATTGCTCATCATTTTCATTGAAACAACAACATTTGTTTTTGTACAAATTTTCACGAGAATGCTAAAACAATAACCAAGCTACACTCGAGTATCTACAAAACTAAGATATTGTTTTATACAACACACAACTCATGATTTGCTCGGACAACTATAAGAGCATCTCTAAAAGACTACTTATCCCACGTATACTAAAAGTCTTTGTAATGTTTAGCTTTTTCTTTCTCTCCCAACAAATTACTAATACCTTTAAAGTTTAAAGTAGTAGATATAATATAGGGGTGGATCTCTTACATTTGAGGGAGAGAGGGTGGGTTTAGGTAACTACTTAAAACGTTAGGTAATGGGGATAGGATGGATAATCTGTTGGACCAACTAGAATCTCTTATATATATATATATATATATATATATATATATATATATATATATATATATATATATATATATATATATATTATTGTATATTTTTAGTATTAGTGGATATAAGTAATTTGTTGGAGATGCTTGAAGGAAAGTAAATCTCTCTAGTGCCACGAAACACGTTGCAATGACACAGAATTTGTTGCAGTAGATCGATCTTATTGCCACAGTTTGTAAAAAAATGTTGCAGCATATTGTCGATATTGCCACTAACTTCTTGCATTGTAATAATCACTAGTGATGGTTCTCTTAACTTAACCATTCTTAAGGCATGAGCCAACTAGTAAAATCACTAGTTTATCATAGTTGGGCTCTACGGACTACTAAATTAACAACTAGTTATGTCTTAGGTTAGCTGTTAGTTTATTCACTAGTCCACCTTATAAGCTAAACACTAGTCAATCAGTTGTTAGTTCATAGGATCCAAACGGGCCTTTAAAAATAGACCAAAATCACCCCTAAAAGTTGATTTCCACCGGCAAAATTAGAGATGGTATCTAATTCAACCGCCTCTGTTAGAGGAGTTTGTAAAAAATCATTTTTGTATTAGTGAATCTTGACTTTTGCCTCCGATTTTAAAATGGTTGCCATAGTTGAAAATATTGCAACATATTCCCTTTGTTCCAAATTATAAGTCGTTTTGATCTTTTTGGTACATCAATTTTACTTTTCAGCTAGATCTTATATATATCTGAATATATAGTAAAATGGACTAAAAAAAGTCAAAACGACCTACGATTTGAAATGGAGGGAGTATTTTTTAGTCTTGATGAATTTGGTCGCTGTTGAGGAGAGTACCTTTGGGCCGCACCACCCCTCTCCCGTTAAGGAAATTGCTTCAACTGAAAGTTGCTTTGCGGGATGCATTGCATCGCAGGTGGGTGACGAGAGGCAGAGAGCGGCAAATAAAGTGATCTCCATCCTCTGCCATCGTACCAATCACGAAGCCACCAAGGATGGACAAAGGAACCGCTGAGAAGTCCTCAGGACCTCCCGCTTGTTCTGGCTCAGGAAAGAGATGCGGGAAGGGGAGGTTGACCAGAGAGTGAAGGCGTGCATGCCACATGCCAGTGTGTGGTAAAAATGGTTGCTGTCCGAACAAAGTATTTATCAAAGTATTTATCGCTCATATTTTGTTGGGCACTCCAGGGATCATATGTTCTTGCACATGTTTTCTTTTCTTTTTACGTACGAAAATCTCCCACATGTCTCTTGTAGAGATGGAGCCATCGCAATAGCGGAAGAAAGAAATTGCTGTGTCAACCAAAACACTCATTGAGTCGATTGAGAGAGAGACGAATGAATCAATGACCAATACTACTACACAGTGAACAAATTCTCGATGAGGCACAGAGGAGACGACAGACTGACACGCATCACATGTCGTGATCCTTTTTTGATTAGTTATATAAGCAGACCTACTAACAATATAATCATCATCATCAAAGAGAGGGAGCACAGACGACGCAGGCGAGGAGGAGCATGGCGGAGGCGGCCGCGTCGTCCTCCTCGCTGACGAAGCAGCTGCGCTTGAACCGGCACGCCTTGCCCTTGTTGCACGGCAGCAGCCGACGCAGCACCATCTCCTGCGCCGTCTGATGATGCTGCGGCTGCTGATGCCGCCTCCCGGTGGTGGTGGTGTCCCTCGCCGCGGCCGGCTGGTCTACTACCCGAGCCCGACGATCGGCTGCAGCCGGCCGGTGAACCATCTTCAATTTGCTATGGTGGTTTGAGTCTGGGAGACTGGGATGATGTAGAGTGAAGAGACATGGCCGTGTGGCGAGCTCTATTTATAGGCGGCCGGTGTAGCCGGAGGCTGGCGTCCGCCGGCGCGCGGTCTCGTCTGCCTGCCATGTGCTGTGCCTGTGCTGTGGTGCTGCGATTTTTGTTTATTTCCAAATAATAAAAGACACACTACACTACTATAGCCATATGGCATTATGCCATTACATTATGGCGCCGCGCAAGGGAGTACAGTACTACGTATAGTTCATGCATAGACATCTTTAATTCGAATGCATTTGGAAGCTACTGCCGGCATTGGACGGGATGATGGCCGAGAGAGCAACGGAAAGGCTAGCTAAGAAAAAGCTGGAGGATTTGAAATGGCAAGGAGGGGAGGCGGAGCTGACGATGGTCAGCATATGCATATACCAACAACGAGCAGCATCCTGATGACCTCAGGGAAGAACGTGGTAGGGCACACGGCAGGGGGTCCATATGATCAATCCAGAATCTAGATGCAATGGAGCAACGTCTCCAACTACAGAAGCATGAGTGAGTTCAAACTACGACCCAGGTGTAGAATGGTTTTATTTGTGTCAAGTTACCAATTTTTTTTGTCTGGAAAATTTATTAGAAGCAATAAGGTGATAAACAGCTCGATATTCATCAAACGGTGGGGAAAATGTTAAACTAGCCTTCATAATATTTGACAGTACGTACAAGAGGATTTTGCAAATCATCACAGCACAAATTTTTTTGACAACATGAATCATAGCAGCACATTTGTCCTTCATGCATTGTTACCGTTAAGGACTCTAGCTGGTCAATGCCTTCAAAATCCTCACGGCGCCAAACAAACACTTTGACTTGATTGAATAGATCTGGACCATGCATCATCTATGAAGAATAATCTTACTATATGCATGCATGGACCATGCATGTTCGTTCAACTGATATACGTGTCAACAGATCAGTAGTCTCTTGCAAAACAACATCCTTTTCCAGCAGAGTACTGATAATGCAGGCAGAGTCGTAGGGTAACGACTGCTAAGCATGATTCTGCTAAATACTCCTCAAGAATTCAGCACAAGATCATACCATCAATAACTGACAAATAAACGAAACCAAACAATATATGAGAGGCACATGATTGCATTGGTATGCATGTTATGTGCTACGACAGGCCATGTGGCTCCGCTGGTTGATTATTAACACTACAATATATACATATGGACAAAACGAACTTAGTACTAGAGCCGTTAGGAATGTATGATGGCCACCAATTATGTAGTACTATTGTTGTCCTTGCAATTCAAATCAAATATTTCTGAGTGCTCCAACGTCCAATAGTACTTGTGGATGTCCTCTTGCCATGATGATGATGATTTAACGACTCATGTGTGGTTTGGACATATTATCAGTGTAGTAGATATGTTAGTTTGGACTCAAGATACTCTAAATCATATTCTAATCTAGAAGATCACAAATCAAAATATGATAATATATTATGGAGAAATTAATATGTATTTTTTTTAAAAAGCATTTGATAATCTACTTCCTCCCGTTATCAACGACATGAATAGTTATGAGCCTAGGATCTAAAGGCAACAAGAAAAATAAATATTGTTCATCTATACAATTCTCTATAGCTTTTTTCATATTGTTCATAAAGATACGAAGAGATACATAACTTCCTTCTTGGAAGTTCTCATATATGTAGCTTGGCTTGTCTGCCGGCAAGGAAAAATGGGGGAAAAGCTAGGTACATTCTGAGCCAGAAAATTGTCTACAGGCTTGGTCGAGGGTTTCAAGGAGAAAAGTTTATTTGCATTCGCAAAAAAAAAAAAAAAAAAAAGAGTCAAGACAAAGTATGACTAAAAAGATATAATTCTATTTCTTTTTTACTTTTATTTCCTAATGTAGTTTAAACTATGTAAGGACAAGATTCAAAACGACTCAAATCCAGACCACATTCTCACACACACATTGTGAACATATGGAATGCTTTTTGGGGGCTAGCACCTTCGAGGTTACTCCCTATCTGCAACATTCTACTAACTTACACCTTAGGTCCTTAACTGGCGATGTATGCAAAGTGCTTAGTTTCATAGGTGGCAGGTGCGTCTTCGGGGTCCAACGATAATGCATTCAAAAGCCCTAACAGGTTGGACCACACTCAATGAGCCTTTAGGGGTAGCGAAGTTATTATTATCACTAGAGAGCTCTAGGGCCACATTCGGAGAACTCCAAGACCTATCACACATTTTTATGGAACCTAAGGTTGTCGGTGCTAACTGCCAAGGTGGTTATGAAGTTGCCAATTGATGGGAAACAGGAGGGTTAAAACCAACTTGGACTCTTGTATAGGTTATCCATAAATCTACAATTTGTAGATTATTATCTACCACCATCTGTTCCATATGATAATTTGTTTTGCCTTTTCTATGTAGATGTACATAGTTTGCCACCTTAATGACAAAACGATCTAACGAAATGAGTAGTTTTATAACTACCTGTTAATTAATAAATAAATAATATTATATTTAACTAAATTCCGACAACACTGTGAAAGAAGTAGTTTTATAATTGTCTATAACTAACTAAATATAAATAAAAATTATTTAACACAAAACTCAGACAACGACAGGTGGCGGTGGTTATCGCCATGGGCCACAGCAACCGTTCTAGTTATGGCCCATGTCCACCGACGAAATCGGCCGGCACGGCGGGCCGGATGGGCCAGCACCCTCAGAAATCCGTTTAGGCTAGGCCCGAGATCCACCAACCAATCCGTCGAGCTCCACCCACACCAAGAACAATCGGCCGCCGGCCGCCGCCATCGAGCCGCCGACGCCGACGCCGACCTGATCCTCCTGCGCAGCAGGCCCCGAAGCCGGGCGCTCTCTCCTGTTCTTCCTCCGCCGTCGCCTCCCGTCCCCCTCTTGCTTTGAACCACCTTCCTCTGCTCCGCCACCGCGACGCGCCGACATGTCTGTCTTTACCTTCTTCCTTTTGCGAATCGCGATCCGTTTGATTCCTGTTTGTATGTAGTGCTATGTTGGCGCTCATGGACCAGAGCTTAGGTATTCGAGGAATTATTAGGATCTTAGAGATGATATTGAGGCCATTTTGTCACTTCGTTTATAGCTGAAGCCTAGGGAAGAAGCTATTGTTCTGCTCAAGTAGCTCTCGATTGCAATTCTGCCATTGTTTAGTCATGTCTGAATTAGACCATGCGTTTTTTGTTCTCTGGACGGCCACTACATTTCTGAAAATTCCTCTTGTTGAAAATGCCTGCAGGACTGGGTCTTCTAAGAAGCATGAGCTCAAATCCAAGCAAAAATTGGAGAAGAAAGTCAGCTTTTACTCAAGTAGGTGTGACCTTATGTTAAGTTGACGATTTTTTGTATATATGGTCCTGATTCATAGGTTCCGTCATGCTGTTCCTGTCATCTGTCTTTCAGCACTACCTGTATAATTAGATGTATGTTAGCCAGACATATGTAGGTAGTATGGTGTTGAGGGTTAAAGTTTGATAGTATGGAATAACTGACTGAAATGCTGACCTTAGGATAAAGGCATTGGCTTTTGACATAACAACTTTCTGCTACTGTTGAACATATTTACTTTTGAGGAAGGGCAGTAGCTCTTCCAATTCACTAAAGACGAATGGAAATTGCACCAAATAGTTAGCATAACAGAAATTTTCAGCAAAGTTAGTACTTGGAAAGCCTACATTGTTGAACCCAAGTGGTTAGGAATTTAGGGGTTAGTTCGTGGTTGCAAATGCCCCCCTGCTAGTTCTACCTTGTACACAGCAAAGGAAAGAGTATTTTCATTCTTCACTTTTAATACAGCAAAGAAGTGCTTAGCTTCATATATTGTATTGCACATACTTTATGAAATTTGACTTGTAAGTTATAGCAGGACCTTTTCAAGTTGGGTCTTTCATGCATTTCATTTACATTTCCTTACCTTCTTTTTATTTTGCATAATAACATGGTCTTTCATTGACCATAATTCGTGCTCTAACTCTTGAAAGTGTTGTTTTGTTATTTCAGAAGTAAAAGATGCAGTTACTTCCTTAAATGCTAAGAAGACTATCAGTAAGGTACTTCAAACTCATCTCCTTCTTTACCATATATAATTGGTTTCTTCCCGGCTTTCCATGTCTGTTAAACTCTGCATTTTGAACATTAGTTTTCTGCCCACATAAAGAAAATCATATTGTGTACTGCCCTGGCAATTGTGAGGAGTCATTTTGTTCAATATAAACGTCTGTTAAAATTTGTTATGTAAGCTTCTAAAGTTCTAATCACCTCCTTATGCTAGAAGTTGTGGAAATCAACTGACAACCACATTCAATTTTTTAGTATTGGTTCATTTGTGGTATAGCTTTTCTGGAGGATACCACACTTAAGTTACAGGGTCAGATACCCTGACAATTGTCATGCCATCATGTGCATTCGATTGTTTACTAAGTAATTAAGTATAGGGTTTCAATGTTTATATCAGTTAAACATAGGCTTGGTTCTAAATGTTTGTGCCCTTAAGGCTTGAACCTCATATTCAACCTGGATAGGAATTGAGTACAACCAGGTTTACGAGGCCTAATTTTCGTTAATTTTGCTGAAGAAAAACACAAGAAGTTTAGAACTTTGATCTGTCTTTTCATAGAAATCATGTAGATACTATCTTATTTGAAAAATTATGGAATACCCAAGGGAGAATTGTGAACTTCAGATTAGCAACAGATGGATTTAACATCATGCTCTTAAAATAGTAAAGTGATTCTCCTATACAGTATTTACTTCAGTAAAAATTGATGCTAAGTTGTGGTCATTACATTTATGACAACTAGGTGGATACCCTGCGCGTTGCTGCGGGTATTCCGGACAATTTAAAAATAAATTAGACTATTTATATTTAGTTATATGAATGAATGGTTTGACACATTGTTGTGGACAACTAAATGCATGTTATTAGTGGATGAAGAGAAACTATCATAATTATATGTGCTAGTTGGCCATAATTGCAACTTCTAGTCATCTAGTGGATTGTTGATGTGGATAGCTTGCATGTTGAAAGAAATCTCTAGTGGGGTTTAGCTTTATTGGAGTATATGATGAATTCGAAATATATGTACTTTTATGGTCGAAAAGTGTAAAAAAAAACTTAGTGTGCCCAGGTCATCCACATGTAGAATATCACTTAGAGCAGTTGCTCAGGGTCGACCATTGCTCTAGCAATGGCAGCCTGTCCCCCAAGTCAGGGATTAGGAAAATTACCTAAGGTGGATACACCGGAATAATTCCATTTCTGATGGAAGATATGTTTTTTTGTTACACAGTTTATAGTATCAATAAATCGTTCAAACTTCAAAGTCGCAGCGACACAATTTGGCTATGTAATAAGGGCCAGTTTGGTTCTGTTGTAATAAGTGTATTGGCTCTATTGAAATAAGGGCCCGTTTCGTGTGGTTCCTCCATGCGTGCTTCCATGCCGTACATGAAAACGGCTCTTGCTCCGCGTTTGCTTTTGCTGGCCAAAAGCGCTTCTCCCAGCGTGAGGGTGTTTGGTGCGGCTCCGTCCGCTCAGCATGCAGAGCGAGCAGCACCAAACGGGCCTTAAGTCCTTATTGGCGTGTGTTTGGTCAATCTGATGGCATCGCACCAGTTTCCTGTATGTGTTACACCATTCTGTGTGTTCCTGATGCAGTCAATAAATGATGCAGAAGAGCAATATTCAAATGTCATTCACATGTTCATATAGTGGACCATAAAAGCAAATAATCATGCCACTATACAGTCCTGTTTTGCCAATTGATGGGAACTTAAAATCAACTCAAAATCCATGTTCAAAAAAAGCAACTCGAAATCCTTTTGTCACATTCACATTATATGTTTGCGGATACTTTCTAGAGAAGGTCTACTCCATTCCAAAGTAGACCCTGCAGCTTGGCATATTTGTTTCCTTTTGTGTTGCAACCGCAATGTGCACTTGTCATCATATTTGTTGCATTTCCTTTCACTTTTTATTATTATGCCATTGTCTTACTATTTGTTTTGATTTTTTTGTTCAGCAGAAAAATAAACAGAGTCGACGCCAGAAGAAACTGAAAGCATATGATCTCTCAGCACTGTCAGAGTTCCTCCCAGAACCAGCTGCACCAGAGCAGAAGACTGAAGCAAAGCTGAACTGCAAGTCAAGACAGACATTAGTGTAATCCTCCCTTGTTCCTTGCTTCAGGTCTTCATGGTTCTCGACTGTAATTTTGGACTCTAAACCCTAATCTCTTGTCCAGGGTACGAGAGTCTGCTCATCTCAAGGCTGTACTGAACAACCCGCAGTTCCAGCTTGACCCCCTCGCTGCGATCCATCAGCACCTGCTAGCAACACAGCCGCCTGCAGCCGCAAAAGGACGGTGACGCGGGAAGCAGGGTAAGGACTCCAATGACAAGAAAAGGAAGAGGAGGAAGAAGGGTGCATCGTCAAGCTCTCAAGCAATGGATATCTGATTGTGTTCTTTTAGTAGTAACTTCGTTCCATGAGAGAGCTCATCGAAGTTTGATGTCAATGGTTGGCATAGTTTGGGTACCAGTAGAGGTAGTAGTTCCTTTTTCTCTTTGGGCGGCTTTTGACTGTTTGCAATCGGTGCCATCAACATTCATGTGAGGTGACGATTTCCGAGCACAACAATACCTGGCGACTGTTTCTAAAACCAGCTCAACTGTTGTAGAAAGCCTGACAGCTACCACTCCTATTCCTCGGCGATTGCTTTCACGATTGTTTGGATATATGGTTTTAGCTAAAACGAAACCTGGTGTCAGTTCCGATTATTTTAACCGACGATGACGTCCAAAACTGACGAGGCCCAGGCCGGTTTACTGCAGCAACGGGAACAAGACGTGATTTGTGCACGCACGTAAGATCTTGGGTATAGTTGGGATGCACAGTCCAGATCTCATATACTCCTCTGTCCTGATATAAAGAAGCGAAGACGTTAGTAGGTGTCCCTCAAATATAGTGCGTTTAGAGAACAAAAAAAATATAATATTTACTTAAATAAGAGTATGTGATTGTTTTTTACAAGGAAGGTAACTTATGCACTTGCCATATTTTGTATAATAACTAATAGTTCACCCTTTAATCATGTAAAATAGAAATAAATTTTAATACATTAGGAAGGTAAATGAAGGGTATATATGTCTATTGTCTTTTATCTTATTTTGTCTTAAAATGGTTGAAATCTTTCTTTAATTCGGACGGAGGAGTATTCTCCTGTAAGCCACAATCTAAGGCATGGCTTTATCCAAACACCATGTTTATGCTAATGAAAACTACTCTAATTCAACAATAGAATTAGAGCACTCAAGTCGACGGAGGTATAGTGCGATAGAAGACTCAAATTACTCCGACCACTATCAAGAGCAATCATCTAATGAAAGGCTAACAGCCAACACACAATACATCTAAGGTAGTATTACAACTTAGGTATAAAATAGACAAAAATAAATATATTAATACTCAAAAATCTAAAAAAAGAGAAGGATACAAGGACTACCTAACCTTGATAGTGCATTGGGAACTTGGTCCAAGCCCTATTTAACTAAACTACTAGCCTAACTACTATTATTGAGAGAATGCTTAGAGAGCTACTACTCCCTCCATCCCTTAAGAAGAGTCGTTTTGGAGATTGACACGGAGACCAAGGAGAAGCCTATACTGCTAGCTCTATTTACATGCATGTTATATCCGATGCCAGAATGGGGCACTATTTATAGCGATGCAGCTTGTGGCAATAGCCCCCACGTTAGGCACACCAAAGTGAATCCCACCAAATATGGGTAGTCCCATGTCGCGCATGGCTAGAGGCCGGTGGGAACCAGCTGTATGTGAGAAGCAAGCCGAGCCCCGTGTGCGCGTAGCATGCAAGACAGATGACTGCATGCCTGACTGAGCAGCAGCAGCAGGTGGTCCAACAAGCTAAAACGACATTTTTCATGGGACAAGGTACCAGGGCTAGAATGACACTTTCATTGGGACAGAGGGAGTATTTGTCATGTACTTCCTCCGTCCATTTATCTATCGGGAAATGGCACAGAATTAAGACACGGGAGACAAAGTAGCTTGAACACCCTATTGACAAGGCATTCTGCACTCCACCCAGCCCACTATATGCGTTGTATGTGAGCGGTGCTTGCGCTGCATGTGAGCTGTGCTGTGAGGCGTGAGTGGAGGAAAATGACTGCATACCACCGTGCTATGCTAACTTGCAAGCCAATGCCATGTGTTGTACGCATGTATGGGCCTAGCTGCCACCGCCGTGTTGTAGCAAACGACTAATATTTAGGGACATGACACTTAAAAGGGACGGAGGAGTACAATGGTATAGAAATAGGAGGTAGTGTGACACACATAAAAGGAGTTGAGGTGGTTGGACGCCAAGTGGGAGGGATCAAGCGAATAGCTCTAGGTCGGTTGACCCTCTCTTACCTTCAATGTCATCCATCTTTGGTCGGCTTATTGATCAAAAGCCCAGGTGATAGGTGGGCTCATAACTGACTTCAAACTATCAATGCATGTTGTGTTATGGATGTGGTTGAAGATGAGTTAGATTGGACCTTTGTAAGGTCAAGTGACCACCCTATGGTTAGTCAACATTTAAATATTCTCCAAGTACGTGTGGAACTTTATTCTTTGAAAAAAAATATGTGATAAATGTATTGTTCCGATTATTTTTGAGATGTTTGATGATATTGTGATGTAGTGATTGAACAACGTCCTCTTCCCACATGGACAATTGTGAACACCTCTTCTTCTCCACTTATCCCTCTCTGACCATGCTCAACCATGGTGCACGATGGTGCCAAGGACTGGAATGTAGTGACTAATGCTAGAACTGATGGTTAAATTTGAGGCCTCAAAAATAGAGAGCCAAACAACTCTTATTTAGAACCATTGCTATAGATACTATTAGAACTAGTTTAGCAAAGATATAGTACCTTTATTCAAAACGACATTGGCAAGCTTAGGAGCAACTTGATGGAGCTAAAGCACTTTGAAATAACAATCCTTTGTTTTTTTATGGATCAGATAGATGATGCCAATCGTCAATAATGTTTTTGCCTATTTGCCTGGTTTCGTACACATAATTTATATTTTCAATGCCGCCGATTACGTCCTCCTCGGCCCGGGCGACACGCGTCACTCCACGGAGATGGACGCAACGCGCGGCGGCGTGACGCGTCACGGGGCGGCTGTCGCGTCGGGTCCGGTTTGCGGGTCCATCCAAAAAGGTGAGTGACGCCCGTTAAGCCATTTGGCATTTGGGAAAGGTTGTCCTCGCGCGGTGGGGCGACCAGCGATTCCGCCATTCCTCTTCGTCCTTGTCTCCGTCGAGGCCCGCCGCCGGTCCTTCCTCGTAGAGCCGCGCCCGGTCCTCCTCTCGATTACGACGCTGGGAGGTGGTTCGTCGTCGGCAGTTGCAGGTACGGTCGATGGTTTGGAGGTTGTTCTTCTATATCTCGTCTCGAATCCATGGGTGATCCTTGCTAGGATTTGTGTTTAGTTATTTCTGGTCTTGTATGCTAAGATTTCATGGGGATTTGGCTCTGTGTGGTGGGGGGATCCGTCCGCTTGGTTTAGTGGCTACTGTAGCTGCGTGATTGTGAGAACGTATTTGGCTAGATTCATGGCGATTGGCAGTTTTGTTGATGTTCGTTTTAGCCTGAATGGTGGGATCCTCATGTGTTTTGGGTCATGTGAGGTTGGCGATCCTCTTTGTATTTTGGGTTGTCTGGTCTTTGGCTCTTGAGTGCAGTGCAGATGTGTGATCTGATCTGGTGCCGTGAGATCTCCGCATGTGGATCCTTGATCGGTGCCTGGTTGGAGTCTAGATATAAATACTGCAGCACGGGCAAGTCGAACATGGAAAACAGGATGTGCTTGGGGGGAAATATAAGTGTCGATCTGATATGGTCTGACGATATGAACTTGGATTCTTGCTGGATGTGGTTCTCTTAGTGGAGGTACAATCATGTTGCTGTGAGATCTGGTCTGATCTGAGAGTAGGAAGCATGGATCTGTTAGCTTGTAGGTTAGCTTTGATGCAGAATCAGTGCTTGGTTTATCTGTGCATGTTAGAAGATAGTGAAATGCTACCTGGCCTTGAGAAACAGCTAGGGGATCAGACTGATAAATCAGATCATGCTAATAGATAAGACTGATAAATCAGACTGATAATAGTGTGTTTCATTTTGTATTATGAGTCTTGAGACTACTCTACGCAATATGACAGTTTCAGTTTCAGATTCTAGTTTCCTTTCATCTTCAGGTTCATTTTTAGATTCAGTTTTCCTTTCAATTTGAGTTTGTCACAGGTGGCAGATTCAGATTTTTTAGCAACAAAAATGGCCCGTCGGTGATTGGATATTGCGTAGAGTAGTTGTACGTACGTACACCTGGCTCCGTCGTCACCTCCAGCATAGCATAAACTTGGTTGTGTTTTAATGGCCTGTGTCATCGGGAGTTTGCCTTTATTTGTCAGGTTGTGTTGATGTCTGCTCATTTAGAAATGATGCAAAAGCTTACTAACTTTTGAAAGGTGAAGTTATGTTAGTACTGGTACTCAATTCATATGTATTGGTACTCACCTGTCAGGTTGTCATGGAATCATCTGGAATAGTATCCATGAAAGAACTATGATTTTTTTAGTTTTCCTTCTAAAAAACTCTAGCTTCTTGCTGCAGTGTCGGGTGCAATGGATTGATTGAAAACTGAAGTTCAGAACTACTGTCTGTAGGAACCTTTATGTTCTGCAGTAATTTTTCGTTGTCCTGAATCCTGAATGATGGTCAACTATGGAGCATGCTATAGAGGTTAAATTCAGATTATTTTCTTATTAATACTGGGTTTGAGATTCAAATAATCATGAATGTTAGAATTAGGTTCTTGTTTTGTTTATTAGAATTAGGTTCAATCCGGTCCAAGTAAACGAGTGAGATTGAATTTATCATTATGCTGTGGAGATTGTACACTGTAAATGCAAGAACCTTTTTGTTTGGCTCATTTTGGAATGGCTAATTGCTATCCATTTTAAGGCTAAAAGCTCATAAGTGTGAGTCCCCACTCATAAGTCTCTCTGTAATTGTTATTGTTTCGATCTTGGTTAAAATTTTTTGTCTATTGTCCTTCTATAGAAAAAAATTGTCTCTGTAATTGTTATTGTTTCGATCTTAGGTGAAATTTTTTTGTCTATTGTCCTTTCTCTGTAATTGTTATTGTTTCGATCCCAGGTGAAAATTTTTGTCTATTGTCCTTCCATAGAAAAAAATTGTCTCTCTGTAATTGTTATTGTTTCGATCTTATGTGAAAATTTTTGTGCATTGCCTATCTGTTATTGTGCTTGTCTATCTGTCATTTGTCAAACACCATAACTCAGGTCTCTCTCTCTTATTCAGTTTGTTTTCATCTTCCCTTAATTTGTCAAACACCAACAAAATTGTCTTTCTATAATTGTTATTGTTATTGTGCTTCACTATTGTCTATCTGTGATTGTGCTTGTTTAGGTGAAAAAATCTGATGTGGATAAATCAAATGTGGAAAAAGATTGAGTCCGGTGTCCCTTTCCTGTAGATCTAGTTCATGTATATCCCTCATGACTCTAGTTCAAGTGTCCTCTTCTAGTGACAAATTGAGTAGTACATAATCTGTTATTGAGCACTATAAATAGCATATGCTCTTGTTTGCTATGTTTTGTTTTGCTTTTTATGTGCTTAGGCGGATCGTAAAATTCATGATTGGCCTTCAGCTGTTAAGTATCTTGGCAAATGGCCTTAGAAGTGTGCCTTTGTGTTTCGGGTAGTTCATTGTTTCTTTGATGGTTGATGTTGTGACAAGTGGCAATGCTTACAAGGTGGATCCTTTGTGAAGAAAATGAAAAGGTGATTTTACTTTACTTTTTGTTTGTGACCTCTCGTTGTCATCTCAATTCGGAGTATAGGAGTGTGGGTGGGTTGTTCTCATCCCCTTGGTTACCTTGAGTCAAAAAATGCTTGTGAAATAAGTAAAAATTCCATTATCATGTAATACTAGTTGCACTATTTTCAATATGCAATTTGTTTTTAGAATTCTGTAATTGTGTTTCATCGAACTGCTAGCTAGTGGTAAGCAAGACCACCTAGAAACTCACTGAACTGTTGTAAGGTCGAGATGGACTAGAGGGGGGGGGGTGAATAGTCCTTCCTAAAACTTACGCACCGGCTAACCGAAACAAATGCGGAATTAAAACTATCGGTCTAGCCAAGACTAACCCCCACTATCTACAACTCTAGTAGCACCTTGTAAACGATCCTAAACAAGAAGCAAGATGCTAAACTAGCTAGTGCTCACCTAAACAATTCTAGCTTGCAAGGTCACACAAACCTAAGCAACTAGTACTTTAGCGAACCGGGGAGCACCTACACAATTCTAATGAGCAAAAGCACTAAACCAAACCTAAGCTCACTAGATGCTCAAGGACAAGGCTACACAAGCCGAACCCAAGAGCGCAATTCACTTAACTACACAAGCTAAGCAAAACACTAAAACTACTTCTAGCTACACAAGCAAGAAGGTGCTCAACTAGCTACACAAGCAAATGAGCACAAGAGCCACTACTCAAGCTATGCAAGAATGTAACAAATGTAAATGCAAGCTTGAGCTAGAGGGGATGCAAACCACCGTGAAGAGTGGACACACGAAGTCGCGGCGGTGGCGAATCACGGGCGTAGAGGCCAACCACCTGCACACAATCACAAGGGAGGTCGAAGCCTCACACACAAGCACAAGGAGGTCGAAGCCTCGGCAAACACAAATCGACACACGATTTTTCCCCTGGTTCACTTGGTAGCCACCAAGCTACGTCCAGTTGTGGCGATACACCGACTTGGTGATGAGATGGCCGCTCAAGTTGGCTCACGCCAACAACCCCTCCGGAGCCCCAACTCCAATCAACACAAGACCGGGATCCTCCAAGCCACGCTCAACTAGAGTAGCCAATTCGCGCACCCGCGGAAGGCTCAGAACCCCTCACAAATCCTCCTTCGGAGCACCGCACAATCTCCACGCGGTGCTTCAACGAAGTCTCTTGCCACCAAGCCGTCTAGGAGGTGGCGACCTCCAAGAGTAACAAGCACACCGGCTTGCAACACGATCACCTAGTGCCACACGATGCAATCTCTCAAAGCAACGCACTAGAATCGCTCACTCACTCGTTCGGATGATCACTCTCAAGCACAAGTGAGTAAAGGGCTCTCCAAGCACTCTCCAAGGTGGACACCAAGTCCCCAAGGTGCTCAGCAACCAGCCATGGCCGAGCAAGGCAAGTATTTATAAGCCAAAGCCCAAAACTAGCCGTTGCCCCCACGCTGGCAAAAGACAGACGCGCCGGACGCGTCCGGCCTCAACCGCCGGACGCTCCAAGCCGCGTCCGGCGCTCCAAGACGCGCCACGTGTCCCGACTGTTTGAGCTCGACCGTTGAAGCCCAACGGCTATCTCCCTATCCTGCTCAGAAGCCCTGCGCCGGACGCGTCCGGCGCTCTTCAGCCGCGCGAAGAAGTCCTGCGCAACACACGCCGGACGCTCAACAGTGTTTGCGCCGCGTCCGCCGCCTGCGTCCGGAGCGCGTCTGGCGACCCCGCTCGCGCGCGACACTCGGCACCAGAAGTTTCTGGTCGGCGTCCGGGGACCGCCGGACGCGCCACCGCCGCGTCCGGCGCTCAACCGAGCCCGAGCCAGCCACCCAGCACGCGCCGGACTCCCACCGCGCGTCCGGCGCAGGCCGAAGCCCGCGTCCGGCGCGGTGCAAAGCCGCCGCCTTCGTTGTTTTTCCACGCTTTCTCTTCAACCTTTACTCCAACATACTAACCAACACATGTACAACTTGTGCTCCCAAGTTAGCATGTTTTCTCCAAGATTTCGTATCCGGCGCAATAGAAAATATGCCTCCAATTTTCTCGAAAACGCCGAATCCCGCCTCGCAAGCTCGGCGGGAGGGAGAGAAGGACCCAAACCCAACTCTACCCTACAAACCAAAGCGCGAGCAACGCCACCTTTGTAAATGTGCCAACACCACCAAGTGTACATCACCATGTGCATGTGTGTTAGCATTTTCACAATCATTTTCAAAGGATTTTCACTTGCTCTCACAACGCCACCCGATCCTAGCATGTCGCAATGTTAGATCGCTCAAGTGGCACTAGATGACCGAGATGCAAACAAGTTTGCCCCTCTTGATAGTACGGCTATCAATCCTAAATCCGGTCATCAACTTCTCTACACTCCTCATGACCGGTGAAATGAAATGCCCTAGGATATACCTTTGCCTTGCGCATTTCCATCTTCACCGTCTTCCACCGAAGTGACAATGCAACACATTGTGGAGGTATAAACTCCATATACCCTCACGGCCTAGTTTAGGCCGACATGCTATCACCAGGCCGGCCCATCAAGCTCCAAGACCGATCGGCTCGCCGGGCTGGACAAACTAAAACGGGCAATTATATCGAAGACCGACAAGGAGGACAAGACCTAGCCGAGATAGGAAAGTTTAGACTTGTAAAGTATGTAAACTTAGTACCGAGATAGGCTAGTTCCGACTTGTAACCTTGCTCCCGTGATATATAAGGAGAGCAAGGACCCCCGTGCGGGGACGGAACGGCATAACGCACGACTCATACATCCACATCATAATCGAAACAGAGCGGGGGACGTAGGGTGTTACGCTTCATAGCGGCCCGAACCTGGGTAAACCTTGTGTGATTGCTCCATGTTTACATCTTGCTCGCAATCTCGGTGCGCCTTCTGCCAATCCATTACCGGTCAGGGCATACCCCTGGTCGGACTATCGCCGATATTTCGTCGACACACATGCACCGACACGATCTCAAGTTGATATGATCCACTTCATATCATCATGCAACCTTCACGGTCCATCGATCTTGATCTCACTTGCTCTTCACCGCCTCATGGTCCATCGGAACCAAGTCTTGCCCGAGCTTCACCATCTCATGGTCCATCGCTCCACTGCCTCGACTTGTCCTTCACACACCCTCCGGTCTTGAGCCAAGCATCATCTCGATCTTCACCATCTTGGTCACATGACTCCATGTCATGTCACATATTCAATGAAGCTCCTTCATCTCACAATCACCTGTGGACTAAATCCCTGTGTATTCTCATGATCACACAATTAGTCCACCTAAGTTGTCACTCGATTATCAAAACCAAACAAAGGACCTTTCAATCTCCCCCTTTTTGGTAATTGATGACAACTCTACAAAGATATGGAAATAAAGTTCATAAAGGACTTTATGTCACTTATCCAACATTTAAGCTCAATGTTAAGATTTGGATAAGCGCCACAGAGTCAACTTGGTAGTGATAGCTCCCCCTACACGTGTGCTCAAATGGTTTGGTTTCAAGCTTGCACACATGCATAGATATGGAATTTCTTGGGAGGGTTAGCACTACTAAGTGATGCTAAGGTATATAGGATAAACCTTTGAAGTGTGATACCAATCGGAGTTGCACAATGAAGTTCATCCTTAGCATCATCATGGTTAGCTAGAAATCACTTGAAACAACACTAGAAACCCCGTGAGATCAACATTAGAAGCAAGGTTCTAGTACCAAGTGGAAGGAGCACAAGTGTCTAGCTAAACCATCCTATGCATGCTAGTTATCAAATCATCGATCAAAACTATGACTAGCATACACCACACAAGCATTGCATATTGAATTTAAGGACAAAGCAAATGCAAGCAAGCACATGAATATGCACATATCAAATGCAATCAATCAAGTTCATGAGCTTGCTCCCCTACTTGTGTGCTTCTCTTGTCCAAGAACTTTGATCCTCTTCAATGTTGCTCTTCTCGGTCTATGTCCATCTTCTTCGCCTTTGTATGCAACTTGCATATCTTTGTACCATTCTCTCCCCCTTTGTCATCAAAGACCATAAAAGGGTCCAAGACCGCTTGTATGATACTTCATGTAAGACAAACTTCTTGATGCAAAGGATTGGAGCTCGGGGTTGATGGTTGATTCTTGAATCTTCCTTTTGATGGACACACCATATGTTGGAATGACACCACTTGTAATCTTCACATGTAGTTGCATGAACCCACTTGTCACTATGCATTGGGCACTCCCCCTTTGTCATAGCACTAAAGATATCACATGTGTAGGTCACTTTCAAGATCTTTGCCTCTAATACCAATGAAGTGGGGCTCCTCCCCCTATGACAAAGCATGGGTCACACCAAATGACAATCTTGAGCAAATCTTCATTTGATCACTTAAAGTTGAGGATCCCTTGTGGAACCACCTTGTTGAAATATGCATGAATACCACATTCTTGAACTAGATTGTTTTCATGAGCTTCTTTCTCTTGAACTTGAGCTAACTTGATTTGCACATGAGCTTCCAAGTCCGGTTTGAACCAATGACAAGCTTCTTCACACCTCTCTAGAAGGGTTATCTTGCCAATGTTGTACTTGTAGCTAATGTGCAATCCAAAGTAGATCAAGTACATGGGTTCACTAGCTCATGAATATGTTATATGTTACCACTAGAACAAGTAAGGCATAGAAACAATAGTGGCACCATATAAACATCAAAACCTTTTGATTTTTCATGAATGCTCCTAGATATCATGACTATATGCACTAAACAAGTCCTTAGCAAAATATGTATGCATATGTCAATCAATGTCACCTTTGCTATCTTGGAGTAGAGGGTAGTCATGAGATTCCAAATTAGCTCCTCAATAGCAATGTGAAGTCCATTCAATAGCTTGGTGAAGCCGATAGATACCCATGATGAATTTCATGCTTCACCCATATGAAATGAGAACCACTTATGATCAAGTGCACTATCTTGTTGTGGTTGGCTTGCTTCTTCTCTTGATCTTTGCTTGCATGAGAGAATACCACTTTGTATTATCACTTGATTTGTCATGTATTGCTCTTTATTTGGATGTTGCTTGCCTTCTTGATCAATCTTCTTTTGATGTCTTCAACTAAGCATCTTGAGCCTCCTTAGATCATCACTTCCATGTCGGCCTTCCAAGCTCACTTGTCAATTCCATCTCCTCAGGGCGGCACACCTCCTCGATGGAGAGAAGTGATCTCACTAAAAACAATCCTTGACACTCAATTGAATTTCCCTTTATTTGATTGATCCTTGGACTTGATAAGATGAAGCATCTTGAGTTCTTCTTTAAGTCCTTTTCTTTCTTACTCTTGAGCTTGATCTTGATCTTCAATAAACCAAACATAGGTTCCTCAAACACTTATAATTATGACTCCAACTTGAGGACCTTTCAATGTGAGTGACACTTGATATATCCAATATTTGTCACTTTTTCGACAGATTCTGCAACCTTCAAAGATTGACTCATATCTCCCAATGTACAGCTCCAAATGCCATGAAATTTGGTCGAGATGATCATCTCTAAGTCTTCATGCAGCTGTAAAAATTTGAGCTTCATTGGCCTTGCTGCCAGATTTCACATCTTCTCATACTGCTATATGGTGAAAACTGCTGCACTATAGCTGAAAAGAACTATTCCAAAATTGTAGCAGTCCTTATCCAATTCTCATGAAATTTGCACAGAATATTTACTCATAAGCATAGAGCATTCATACCAAATTTCAAGCCATTTCAATAAGATTTGATCCATCAAACTCAGACTTGATCACAGCTAGCTCAGATTTCAGAAATTGGACAGATTTAAGCAATTGAGCTATGCTTCTTCAAAAGTGACTCAAACTTGATGTCAACTTGTTTGAACATCGACACAAGACATATATCCAGTCAAACCACTCACTAAAAGTCATCTTGTGATCATATCCATCCAAACTAACTCAAATTTGAATACTAAGCATTGGATCCATTCAAACATCTCATAGCAAGCAACCAAAGCATATATATCCAATTCAATCAACTCATATGCATCCAAATGAATGTGATCAACAAAAGATATACCTTGGTAGCACATGATCATACAAAGGCAAGCTTCCACTCAATACAATTGCAAGCCATCACATAAGACAATTGATCACCACAACTTGAATCATGCACTTGTATGTTGTAGCATTTGGACTTCACTTGTCATGACTTGGCATTGGGATGAGAATAGCACTGAGCTTCAATACTTGATTCAATCATATGAAGAAGAATATGAACTCAATTGAATCAAGCCTCCAATGCCATGGTACCTACAAACAATCATCCACTTTTTGATGGTACCCAAACTTGTTTGGGTCCTCTCAAGTTAGGAGCCACATACTTAGGCAATGCCTTAGTATGAGTAGCGGGATGTTTTGCAATAGCAACCGATGAGGTACCATTACCATCCTTTCTAAGCACACCATTATCATTAATTGAAATGGGCTTAGAAGTTTTACCTAGGGGACATGAATGAGCCATGTGTCCCCTTTCCCGGCATGAATAGCATCTTCTCTTTGCTTGAGCCTTTTCTTCATTGCTCATGTGATGCTCTTCATTGCCTTCCCTCTCATGAGTTGCTTGATCCTTCTTCTCAAGCTTGTTGGAACACTTCGAGGCAAAGTGTCCCATGTCTCCACACTTGAAGCACTTGATGTGAGCATGAGCTTTCTTCTCTTCAATCTTGCTCATCATCATCTTGGCATCTTGGATATGAGTTGGATGCCTTGCTCTTCCACCCCTTCTTGTCTTCTTCTTCATCATCTTCAAGTCATCAACTTTGGCTTCATGGTTGATCTTGACTTGAGCTTGGGGTGTTGATCTTGGCTCATCTTGAGGCTTCTTGGTAGGGCAATCCTTGACTAGATGTCCCATTTCATGGCACTTGAAGCACATGAAATGAGATAGCTTCTCTCCTTCTAGCTTCTTTATTGTTCTCTCAAATTTCTTCTTGCCCCATCTTTTGCCTTTGATGTTGGTATTGTTGTAGTTGATGCCATTCAAATTGCCATGCTTCTTGTAACTCTCCAAGAGTTGAGAGTAAGAGACTTTTGGCAATCCACCCAACCCAACATTCTTCTTGTTGTAGCCAAGGCCACTCATGTCACCGAATCTTCTCTTGTTCTTCAACAAATGATCAAGAGCGACATGAGAGTTGGTCCACCTCTCTAGCTTGTTGCTCAAATTCTTCACTTCATTCTTGAGCTCATTATTCTCCTTCAAAAGGTTAGTCTCACAAGACATAGAAGTAGAACAAGCATCTATATGTGAAGAACATGGCATAGCAAGTAAATCATCACGAGAGGTGGATACATGCTTCTTGCCTACATCACAAGGGTTAGTAACATGTGATTGATCATTTGACCCAAGTGATGAGCTCTCACTAGTTTTAGCTTCTTCATTGCAAAACTTCTTAGTGAGAAAAGCATGTTCTTGCACCAAGTTATCATGAGCAACACTAAGTTCCTCATGAGCCAATTTTAGCACATCATGTGAACAAGTAGTAACATAAAGTAGATGCTCTTTTTATTCACATGTGTTCTTTATAAAAGAGTTCTCTTTTTCCAATTTGCTTGTTTTAGCAAACTCCTTTTCTAAAGCTCTTGACAACTTCAACACAAGCTCAAGACTTGGATCATCACAATCAAAGATCACATTGCCAATTTTTACCTTTCGGTCACCATGTGACATGTAGCAATGTGATGATGTCGGTGAGCTTGTGGTAGAGTCATCACTCTCATTGTCATCATCAAGTGAGCTTGAGGTAGAATCTTCATTTGCTTCACTTGAGGCATCATCATCATCATTGTCAAGTGAACTTGTGGTAGGAAGTTCATCATCTTCACTTGACCTTGAGGTGGGGCAATCCTCCACAACAACCTTGTTGTGGTCATGCTCAACATCCTCAAGTAGCACCATCTTGGGCTCCTCTACCTTGTACTTTCCATCATCCCAAGTGGAGGCATCACCATAGGTGTGCTTGATAGACTCCCACAACATGCGGGCGGTTCCCTCATGGTTCACCTTCATGAGCACATCACAACTCAAAGCATCTATTAGATAACCAAGTGCATTAACATCAAGATAATAGATTGCTTCTTGAGCCTTGGTGATGTTTTCCTCATCCAATGGTTGGGTGAGACCATTGGTGACAACCCACCACACCTTGGCTCCCGAGGCACGAAAGTGATCAAGCATATGGTGTTTCCACCGAGCAAAGTCCATGCCATCAAAAGTGTGCGTGTCACAAGAGCACTCAACATCTATCCCTCTAGTTGCCATCCTCTCGGGTCGGTGAAGACCACTAAAATGAGAGACCCGGCTCTGATACCACGTGTAAGGTCGAGATGGACTAGAGGGGGGGGGTGAATAGTCCTTCCTAAAACTTACGCACCGGCTAACCGAAACAAATGCGGAATTAAAACTATCGGTCTAGCCAAGACTAACCCCCACTATCTACAACTCTAGTAGCACCTTGTAAACGATCCTAAACAAGAAGCAAGATGCTAAACTAGCTAGTGCTCACCTAAACAATTCTAGCTTGCAAGGTCACACAAACCTAAGCAACTAGTACTTTAGCGAACCTAGGGAGCACCTACACAATTCTAATGAGCAAAAGCACTAAACCAAACCTAAGCTCACTAGATGCTCAAGGACAAGGCTACACAAGCCGAACCCAAGAGCGCAATTCACTTAACTACACAAGCTAAGCAAAACACTAAAACTACTTCTAGCTACACAAGCAAGAAGGTGCTCAACTAGCTACACAAGCAAATGAGCACAAGAGCCACTACTCAAGCTATGCAAGAATGTAACAAATGTAAATGCAAGCTTGAGCTAGAGGGGATGCAAACCACCGTGAAGAGTGGACACACGAAGTCGCGGCGGTGGCGAATCACCGGGCGTAGAGGCCAACCACCTGCACACAATCACAAGGGAGGTCGAAGCCTCACACACAAGCACAAGGAGGTCGAAGCCTCGGCAAACACAAATCGACACACGATTTTTCCCCGGTTCACTTGGTCGCCACCAAGCTACGTCCGGTGTGGCGATACACCGACTTGGTGATGAGATGGCCGCTCAAGTTGGCTCACACCACAACCCTCCGGGAGCCCCAACTCCAATCAACACAAGACCGGGATCCTCCAAGCCACGCTCAACTAGAGTAGCCAATTCGCGCACCCGCGGGAAGGCTCAAGAACCTCACAAATCCTCCTTCGGAGCACCGCACAATCTCCACGCGGTGCTTCAACGAAGTCTCTTGCCACCAAGCCGTCTAGGAGGTGGCGACCTCCAAGAGTAACAAGCACACCGGCTTGCAACACGATCACCTAGTGCCACACGATGCAATCTCTCAAAGCAACGCACTAGAATCGCTCACTCGCTCGTTCGGATGATCACTCTCAAGCACAAGTGAGTAAAGGGCTCTCCAAGCACTCTCCAAGGTGGACACCAAGTCCCCAAGGTGCTCAGCAACCAGCCATGGCCGAGCAAGGCAAGTATTTATAAGCCAAAGCCCAAAACTAGCCGTTGCCCCCACGCTGGCAAAAGACAGACGCGCCGGACGCGTCCGGCCTCAACCGCCGGACGCTCCAAGCCGCGTCCGGCGCTCCAAGACGCGCCACGTGTCCCGACTGTTTGAGCTCGACCGTTGAAGCCCAACGGCTATCTCCCTATCCTGCTCAGAAGCCCGCGTCCGGCGCTCTTCAGCCGCGCGAAGAAGTCCTGCGCAACACACGCCGGACGCTCAACAGTGTTTGCGCCGCGTCCGCCGCTCGTCCGGAGCGCGTCTGCGACCCCGCTCGCGCGACACTCGGCACCGAGGTTTCGGTCGGCGTCCGGGACCGCCGGACGCGCCACCGCGCGTCCCGGCGCTCAACCGAGCCCGAGCCAGCCACCCAGCACGCGCCGGACTCCCACCGCGCGTCCGGCGCAGGCCGAAGCCCGCGTCCGGCGTGGTGCATAGCCGCCGCCTTCGTTGTTTTTCCGCGCTTTCTCTTCAACCTTTACTCCAACATACTAACCAACACATGTACAACTTGTGCTCCCAAGTTAGCATGTTTTCTCCAAGATTTCGTATCCGCGCAATAGAAAATATGCCTCCAATTTTCTCGAAAACGCCGAATCCGCCTCGCAAGCTCGGCGGGAGGGAGAAGGACCCAAACCCAACTCTACCCTACAAACCAAAGCGCGAGCAACGCCACCTTTGTAAATGTGCCAACACCACCAAGTGTACATCACCATGTGCATGTGTGTTAGCATTTTCACAATCATTTTCAAAGGATTTTCACTTGCTCTCACAACGCCACCCGATCCTAGCATGTCGCAATGTTAGATCGCTCAAGTGGCACTAGATGACCGAGATGCAAACAAGTTTGCCCCTCTTGATAGTACGGCTATCAATCCTAAATCCGGTCATCAACTTCTCTACACTCCTCATGACCGGTGAAATGAAATGCCCTAGGATATACCTTTGCCTTGCGCATTTCCATCTTCACCGTCTTCCACCGAAGTGACAATGCAACACATGCACCGACACGATCTCAAGTTGATATGATCCACTTCATATCATCATGCAACCTTCATGGTCCATCGATCTTGATCTCACTTGCTCTTCACCGCCTCATGGTCCATCGGAACCAAGTCTTGCCCGAGCTTCACCATCTCATGGTCCATCGCTCCACTGCCTCGACTTGTCCTTCACACACCCTCCGGTCTTGAGCCAAGCATCATCTCGATCTTCACCATCTTGGTCACATGACTCCATGTCATATTCAATGAAGCTCCTTCATCTCACAATCACCTGTGGACTAAATCCCTGTGTATTCTCATGATCACACAATTAGTCCACCTAAGTTGTCACTCAATTATCAAAACCAAACATAGGACCTTTCAACTGTGCATCTTGTGTTGTTTTTTCCCTCGATTTTAAATGGCCTACTTTTCATTAACTGAAAGTATCTAAAATAGATTAACTCTGGTAATCTGTAACTAAATTAGATTAACTGAAGTTAACTCCGTGTACTTGTTTGATTGTTACTGACGCACATTGTTCTCTTTGCTCCTAATAATCTGTGCGGTACTTATGTGTTTGACTAATTCTTCAGTTTTGATTTGGTGCCTCAATTTATGTCAACCTACAAGTATAGGATACCTCGATCGGTTTTCAGTTTCAGTGAATAGGTTGTAACATGCCAATAACGATCTCCACCTCTTCCCCTAGATGGTGGAAGTGTGATTTTAACCTAGCCCAAGCAACTTAGCCCAAACCTGACAAATATTTGTCGAGTTGTTGCTAGTGTATTTGTTAACTTATAAATTTAAGAATATTAATTGTGATTTCTATCAAACTACTGTAGCCTACATATTTATACTCATATTTTGTTCAGTTGCATCAATTAAAAGTAATAGTTGCAGTATTATGAAAGGTGCAATTTTCATATTTGTGTTCTGAATTTTTAGGATTAATTTGTTAGGTACAGCTGCAGTGCAAAGTTCTTCTATATAGAAGTGTCGGGTACCTAGATTAGGGGGTCCTAAATCAGGTACATTAGAGGAAAATAACCCAACCCATTTCACCTCTAAATCTCACAAGAATTAACCAGAGAAACCCCAATCCTTCTCACACTGGGCCGGCCCACTACCAGGCCCGCAAGGCCTCAGAAACCTTCTGGCTCGAGCAGCGGCCGCTCACCCGCTCGAGAAGAGAAGTACGGAAAACGCTCGAGCGTACGCCCGCTCGAGACAATGACGCAAACCGCTCGAGCAAGCTGCCGCTCGAGCGGGACGGAGAACGCTCGAGCGAGCTGCCGCTCGAGTCCGCCCACAATCATTGCCTATCCAAGGCATGCACATGGCCACAGTATGTGTAATAGTGGGAAGTATGCCTGCTCCGCCTAACCCCATGGCTACAGTGCGCGACATAGTGAGAAGAACGCCGGTCACTTTTCCTATTCCGCTGCCCATACCCGGGATTCAGGCGTGCCAGGCGACACTATTACGCCACGCCGAGTCTTGTGACGCGCGTACGGCGCTCTCTCCAAAACGCCATTGTCAACTCTCCGTACCACCAACTACGTCGTCCCGTCCCGTCGCTCGAATCATTGCCCCCTCGAGGCAGCCCCCAACAGCTCGAGGAGTGGAGATGGACGCAACTTGGGCATGGGGCGCCCAGTGCCTTGTCTTTCCTACCTCGACGCCCATACCGCGGGGTTCCTGGACGCACGTGCTCGACTATACCGGCACCATACCTCGACTACGTCAGCCCACGACCGAGAAAGACAAGCAGGCCATCGTTGGCCATACCGCTACAGGCTCGAGCCCGACCACAGGGAGCGTCTACAGTCCCGATGACTTAGCATGGCGCACGTACCTCGACGTCACGACCACGACAGCCCTATCTACTCTGTACTCCTGAGCCTCCTCTTGGCCTATAAAAGGGGACGCCGGGGGCCTAGCATAGGGGGACACGTTACAATCCTCATATTCACAACGCACTTCCACACACGCCAAGTCTCGGACTCGCTTGTATTCACCCTCGCAAGCACCCCGGTGCAAGATAATACAAATCTCTCCCCTCTGTGGACGTAGGGCATTCTTTGCAAACCGGGATAAACGCTTGTGTCCATCTTGCATCACCATCCGGATTAGGGAGCACGCATAGAAATTTACTCGTTGGCGTTATACCCCCCGGGGTACGAAACACCGACAGTTGGCGCGCCAGGTAGGGGTACTGCGTGTTTTCACCCGGTTTCCGCCATTTTCCGGATGGCATCACCCACTCCATCGTTTCCGTTCGCCACAGTGATCTGGTTTGGGAGTCTAGAGTTCGTGTCGCTCGGCCCAGGCCACGACATGGCTCTACTCTCGATCGGTGAACCAGGAGGGGGGCGCTCGTCACCCCCACGCGCTGGTAGGGTCGCGCGCCGACCACACCACCATGGCTCGCCACCACGTCGCCGACACCACCAGCATCAGCATCACCGACAGCGGGCACAGAGCCTTGAGCACCCTGCTCGTGTGCCCTCCCAGCCAAACGCCACGATGCACCCAGCCGGGGTGCCAAGTGTGCGGCAGGGGGTGGCACGTGGACAAGGAGTCCTCGACGTGGACCCTGGCTTCACGTTCGCCATGCGCTCGCCAAGAGAGCCCGACGTGGCGCCTCGAGCGCGCGCACGGCCAACGTCGCCCAACCTATTGCCGCACGGGCTCTACCGAGCTCGTCGCAGGCTCCCGTTTGGGCTCATCAATGCCGCCACCACGTATGCCAATGAGATCCGGTCAGTCATGGGACCGCGGGAGGAGGGCCCCGGCCCCCTCCTGCGCGCCACTATGAACTTGGAGGTCGTATGGCCGACATCGGTGGACCGCGGATTTGACAGGGCACCGGGCTCACAACGCCGCAACACGGTCGGGAATATGCGCCGCTGGATCGAGGAGGAGAGCGCGGGGAGGCCCTGGACGCCGTCCAGCGCTAACCCAGACTCCGATGCTATGACCCGGCTCGCGAGTGTTTTCATCTCAACGATGACGTCCCATCGGATGAGGAGACCAGAGATGGCGCTGCCATGGCCGTCCCAGCAGCCAACCGAGCAGACGTGACCCCAGCGGTCGGGACATCGGCAGCTGGAGCCCTGCAGGTGATCGAGCCGCGTGGACCGCCACCACAAGCCCAAGATAACCAGCGACCTGAGGATGATGCTCGAACAGCACAATGGGCCCAGCTCAGAGAAATCGAGGCCAAGATGAATGAGGAACGCGCGAATCTGGAGCTGCTCAAGCGCGCGCTTGAGCAGAACCATCCGCCCCCTCCTCGAGCTCTTGGCGCTCGAGGAAAGGCACGAGACGTCATCAACCGCATCGTCAACGACGGGCGGCCAGAAGCGCCACCCGAGCCAGCCCACTTCCCTCGAGCAAGCCAGAATGTACTTGCGGCAGCTATGCTGCTGCGGGACATGCCGGCGCCCTCGAATCCACATGCATTGCGGATACGAGACGAGATCCAGGGGCTCCTCCAAGTCGCGGCCGTCCAGCAAGCCGAGAGCTCGGCCTCGAGACAGCGTGAGGCAGCCCCAGAACAACCACGGCACGAGCGGGAGGGTTCCGTCCACCAAGAGGCACCCCCTCGAGGTGGTAGAGCCCCTGCTCGAGAACGCATCCTCGACAACCGTGCACCTCAAGATGCGCGTCATGACATCAACGATAACCGACGACGCAAGGCAGCGGGTGCCGAGGACCATGGCTACAAGGCCCATCGAGGGGGCCGCTACGACAGCGACGAAGACCGGCAGACTCTCGAGCCGCCGGGCCCTCGAGTCTTCAGTCGAGCTATCCGCAACACGCCGTTGCCAAACCCGTTTCGAGCCCCCACGAGCGTGGTCAAGTACAACGGGGAGACCAAGCCAGAGCTCTGGCTGGCCGACTTCCGGCTGGCCTGCCAGCTTGGAGGGGCTCGAGAGGATAAGGTGATCATACGCCAGCTCCCTCTGTTTCTCTCTGACACCGCTCGACGGTGGCTCGAGGAGCTCCCCCCCATCAGATCCACGATTGGGCCGACCTGGTCCAGATTTTCGAGGGGAACTTCAAGGGCACCTACATCCGACCGACAACTCGTGGGATCTCCGTAATTGCAAGCAAAATACCACGGAATCTCTCCGGATTTTGCTCGACGTTTCTCCAAGGCCAACGCACGGAGCTGCCGCACATCCCGAGACCACGACGTCATCTTGGCGTTTGTCTCGGGCACCACGTGCAAAGAGCTCGTGCGAGAGCTCGGGCGCAATGCGCCCAAAGACGGTGAACGAGCTCATGGACGTCGTCGCCGACTACGGCCGCGGCGACGAGGCCGTGGGGCCTTCTTTGGTGGAGCTGGAACAAGCCCACGCCGTCCCGGGAGGCGGTGAGGGCTCGAGCAAGGCCCGAAGAAGAACGGGAAGAAGAAGAAAGGCAACCAAGCAAGGCAAGCGCGCGGTCGTGGAAGACGAGGTGGCCGCAGCCCCGAGCGCAAAAGCCTAGACCCCCGGATGGGGGCGTTTTCGACAAGATGATGAAGCAGCCCTGCCCGTACCACAAGGAACCGGTCAAACATAACCTCGAGGACTGCCGTATGCTTCGAGGCTACTTCAAGAAGTTTGGCATTGACAAGGACGATGGCAAGAAGGATAAGGGTAGCGAGGATCGAGCCAACGACGATGACGACGGTGGGTATCCGCCCATCACTGAGTGCTACATGATCTACGGCGGCCCGGCCACCCAGATGACGCGTCGAGAGCGGAAGGCCAAGCGCAGGGAGGTTTTCGCCATGAAACCCGCCACGCCTCAATTCCTCGACTGGTCGGATGCTCCCATCACGTTCGATCGTGATGATCATCCAGACCACGTCACCAATCCCGGCTCGTACCCTCTCGTCGTCGCCCCGATCATCCTCAACGCCCGCTTCACCAAAGTTCTCATGGATGGAGGCAGCAGCCTCAACATCATCTACATGGAGACCCTCACGTTGCTCGGCCTCACAAGAGCGACCTCCGGCCGAGCGCCGGGGCTTCCACGGAGTGGTCCCGGCAAGAAAGCGCTCACGATCGGCCGCATCGACCTCCCCGTCGTCTTTGGGACACGCTCGAACTTTCGTCGAGAGGTCTTAACTTTCGACGTGCCCGGTTTCGAGGGGACGTACCATGCCATCCCGGGCGGCCGTGCTACACAAGGTTCATGGCGATCCCCGGCTATGCCTACCTCAAGCTTAAGATGCCGGGACCAAAGGAGTCATCACCGTCAACTCCACGTACGAGCACGCCTACCACCGCGATGTGGAGTGCGTCGAGTACGGGAATCACGACGAACGTGCGGGAACATCGAAGACCTAGCCATGATGCTCGATCACATGGCGGGCGAGGCCTCTGCTCCAACACCCAAGCGACAGCCGGCAACTTCGACCCCGCCCCATGACACCAAGAAGATCCCGCTCGATCCAAGCTCCTCGGGGAGAAGACGCCGGTCATCGGCGCCTCCTCGACAAGACAAATAGGAAGCGGTGCTCGTCGACTTTCTCCGCGCAAACGCCGACATGTTTGCGTGGAGTCCTCGGACATGCCGCATACCGAGGGATGTCGCGAGCACGCCTTGGAGATCCGTCCGGTTCAAGACTGTCAAGCAACGCCGCGCCGCTTCGACGAGGAGAAGCGTAGGATCATCCGCGAAGAGGTCGAGAAGCTCGAGAAGGCCGGATTCATCAAGGAGGTACATCATCCCGAGTGGTTAGCTAATCCTGTATTGGTAGAGAAAAAGAATGGGAAAATGAGGATGTGTGTAGATTACACTAGTTTAAATAAAGCATGTCCCAAAGTCCCATTTCCTTTACCTCGAATAGATCAAATCGTTGATTCCACTGCGGGTTGTGAAGTACTTTCTTTTCTCGACGCCTACTCTGGCTACCACCAAATCAAAATGAAGGAGTCCGACCAGCTCGCGACTTCATTCATCACCCCTATGGGCATGTACTGTTATGTCACGATGCCTTTCGGCCTTCGAAACGCCGGGGCAACATATCGGCCACATGCTTCATGTTTTTGGCAAACATATAGGAGAGACGGTTGAGGCATACGTGGATGACATCGTTGTCAAAACACGTAGAGTCGAAAACCTTGTCGAGGACCTCAAGTTGACGTTCGGGTGCCTCAGGGCTAAGAACATCAAACTGAACCCCGAGAAGTGTGTCTTTGGAGTGCCTCGAGGCATGCTCCTAGGCTACATCGTCTCCCAGCGGGGGATCGAGGCCAACCCCGAGAAAGTTACGGCCATCATGCGGATGGGGCCGATTCGAGACCTGAAAGGGGTACAAAAGATCACGGGATGTTTGGCCGCCCTTAGCCGATTCATCGCACGCTTGGGAGAAAAAGCTTTGCCTCTGTATCGACTCCTCAAAAAATCCGAGCACTTCACATGGACACCCGAGGCGGAGGAAGCCCTCTCGAGGCTAAAGAGCATGCTCTCCTCCCCTCCCGTGCTCGTACCACCTCGACCAGCTACACCAGATCAACCCGCCGAGCCACTCCTCCTCTATATTGCCGCAACCACACAGGTGGCCAGCGCGGTCATAGTGGTTGAGAGGCAGGAAGAGGGGCACGCACTCCCCGTCCAGCGGCCGGTGTATTTCATCAGTGAGGTGCTCTCAGATGCCAAAGTTCGATACCCCCATATCCAAAAGCTGCTCTACACAATCATGCTCACTCGTCGAAAACTCCAGCACTACTTCCTTAGCCACCCGGTGATGGTGGTAACATCGTTCCCACTTGGGGAAATTATCCAGAACCGGGAAGTCGTGGGTCGAATCGCCAAGTGGTCGGTCGAGCTCATGGGCGAGACCATCACTTACGCCCCACGAAAGGCAATCAAATCCCAAGTCTTTGGGGCCGACTTTGTCGCCGAGTGGACCGACGTCCGGCTCCCCTACCCGATCCAGGCCGAGCTGTGGACCATGTATTTCGACGGGTCACTTATGAAGACGGGGGAGCGGCGCGGGCCTACTCTTCATCTCGCCCCTCGGAGTACACATGCGTTACGTGGTGCGCATCCACTTTGCCGCCTCGAACAACATGGCGAGTATGAGGCGCTCGTTCTCCGGGTTGCGCATTGCCATCGAGCTTGGGGTCCGACGCCTCGATGCTCGAGGCGACTCGCGCTCGTTATCGACCAAGTAATGAAAGCCTCGAGCTGCCATGATGAAAAGATGGAAGCGTCGCAATGAGGTGCGCAAGTTGGAAGCCGGCTTCCATGGTCTCGAGCTCAATCACATCCCAAGGCGCTTCAACGAGGCTGCGGACGAACCGGCCAAAATCGCTTCATCTCGAGCGCCGCTACCCCCCTCGACGTCTTCTCGAAAGATCTTCACGAGCCATCCGTGAAGTGGGACTCGAGGCTGGGCGGGACCAGCCGTTGAGCCTGCTCCTACGACCGAACCCCCCTCGACGGGGGCCACGGTCATGGAGATCGACCAGGTTACGAGCCCACCAACCGACTGGCGTGCACCGATCCTCGAGTATCTCATTCGAGGGGAGTTGCCAGAAGATCGAACGGAGGCGAGACGACTAGCTCGTCGAGCCAAAACTTACGTCCTTTACGGGGACGACAGAGAGCTCTACCGCCGGAGCCCAACTGGTGTACTCCAACGGTGCATCTCGATCGAGGAAGGCAAGAAACTGCTCAGAGACATGCACTCGGGGGCTTGTGGCCACCACGCTGCGCCAAGAACCCTTGTCGGGAACGCATTCCGTCGAGGCTTTTACTGGCCCACTGCAACTGCTGACGCCATCAAGCTTGTTCGAGCGTGTGAGGGATGCCAATTCTACGCTAAGCAAACGCATCTTCCAAGACACGCACTCCCGCATGATCCCCCTCACGTGGCCATTTGCGGTGCAGGGGCTCGATCTGGTTGGACCCCTCAAAAAGACAACGGAGGCCACACCCACTTGCTCGTGGCCATCGATAAGTTTACCAAGTGGATCGAGGCCAAGCCCATCACTAACATCCGCTCGGAGCGAGCGGTCGAGTTCTTTACCGACATCATCCATCGCTTTGGAGTCCCCAACGTCATCATTACTGACAATGGCACCCAGTTCACAGGCAAAAAGTTCTTGGACTTCTGCGATCGGTACCACATCCGTGTGAACTGGTCGCGCGCCTACCCTCGAACTAATGGCCAAGTCGAGCGCACAAATGGCATGATCTTGCAAGGTCTAAAGCCCAGGATTTTCAAACGCCTAAACAAGCACGGCAACAAATGGGTGGCCGAGCTCCCATCATTCCTGTGGAGTCCGCGGACGACCGAGAGTCGAGCCACTGGGTTCACCCCGTTCTTCTTGGTCTATGGGTCTGAGGCCGTCCTCCCCACTGACCTCGAGTACGGGTCCCCTCGACTCAAGGCCTACAACGAGCAGACCAATCAGGAAAGGTTGGCAAACGCCATCGACCAGGCAGAAGAGGCTCGAGACACGGCGCTCCTACACTCTGCGCGCTACCAACAGAAGCTACGGCAATATCACGAGAAGAACGTGCGCAAGAGGGATTTCAAGATCGGCGATCTCGTGCTCCGTCGACGACAAGACAACAAGGGGCGCCATAAGCTGACTCCTCCCTGGGAAGGTCCGTTCATCGTGGTCAAGGTCTTGCCCCGGGGACGTACAAGTTAGCCGACGAAAAAGGCTCGACCCTCACCAACGCGTGGAACATCGAACAGCTACGTCGCTTTTTCCCCTAGGCCTCGATGCCTTGTACATATTTCGTTCAACTTTTACCGCTAGTATGAATAAATAAGTCGGTTTCTTACTTTTTGTTCATACGCAAGGTGGGCTCGACTTTGTTTCACAAAGTCAAGCCCCCTCGGGGAGCTAGACCGGGGGAACCCCCGAAGTCCTCGAAACGCACCTAGTTTTTTTCGAAAACAACGCCGATGTAACCTTTCCCTCCTCGCCTCGAAACTTTTCGTAAGCTAAGTATTTGCGTCACCTCGAGCTCATCGAGCCAGGGCAATCGAGCACAAGGCTTCCCACGCTTCCGAGCTACGGCACCCTAACTCATCCCCTCTCAAAGTAGTTCGAGCACAGCGCCAACACTTAGCTAAAACAAAGCAAAGGCAAAGAAGTGGAGAATAATATCAAGCGCAAAGAAAAAACTAGAGCGTAACGATTATAAACATCCAAGTATTATGGTTCAAGGCCACTTGGGCCACTTCCATAACCAAAAAATACTTGTTTCTTACAAGAGGGCCTTGTTGCCCAGATTTCGGCTCGCAGGCCGGCTAAAGATTACTCCACATCAGGCGGAAGGACTTCTCGCAGCAGATCACCTCCAAGAAGGGCGCCCGGTTCCTCTGCCTCGGCCTTGAGCGGCTCGATCCGGGGGTTGACCCCTCCTTCTTGCTCGCCCTCGACGTAGGTGAAGCCGCTCGCAACGGCCTCCATCCCGGCCCGGGCGTCCTCCCTCGAGACGCTGAATCCCGAGTAGAAGATGGCCATCGTCCGGCGCGCAGCAAAAACAAGGGCCTCCTGGATACGACCCCGCAGAGAGGCGCCGAACTCGCGGACCCGGCTAGCATAGCCACGCCGGCATCCGGCCCCTCGACGTCCACCACCGGCGGGAAGCCCCACTTGGCGCTAAGGGTGTCAATGGCGCCGGTGATGTGGGCTTTGGCCGAGAGCGCGCGGTCAGCCAGCGCGTGGGTTGACTTTGCGTACTCACGCGCGTCCGCCAAGTCCACCTCCAAACCTGACAAAGGACGACAAGAATCAAGTACTCAATCAAGTACTCGAGCAACACGTATGGATCACGCACAAAAAGACTCGAGCACTTACCGGTGCAGCGGGTCGAGAGCTCAGCCTCTTTTCTCCGGAGGGCGCGCTCGATGTCGCGTTTCTCCACGCGCAGCTCCTCATAAGCCTTGCCGGCGCCCTGGATGGCGAGGTCCTTGGCCGTCACCACTTGACGGAGGTTGGCCGCCTCCGCCTGGAAACCGCCCGCCCGCTCTTTCTCAGCTTCAAGCGCGCTGGCAAGGGCCTCCTTCTCGGCAGCCTCCCGGGTGACCATTGCCTGGAGCTCCTTCACGTAGGCCTCAACACCGGCCTTCTCCTTCTGGAGCTGCTCCATGTCCCGGCATTTGGCCCGGTAGCTCTGCAGCGCCCGTAGCCGCATCCTTCTTGAGCCGCTCGAAAACTTCGTGCGGCTGCGCGTACTCCGATGGGCGGCCTCCACCTCCTGCGCGGCTCGGGCAAGCTTCTCGTCCGCCTCCCGCTGTGCCACCTCGGCCCCCTGCGCCACTCGAGCAAGCTCTTCCTGAGCCTTCTTGGCGTCATCCTTGGCGGCGTCCAGAGCGGCATTGGCATCTCGGAGGAGCCGAGCAAAGCGGTGCCGCTCGCCCTCAGCATCTTGCCCCATTCGCACATATCGCCGGATCTCATGCTCGCTCTCTTGCATGGCACGGATGTGCACGGATTTGGCGTAGGAGCGACTCTACGTCGTCTGAACCACGAAAGGAAAATGTTAAAACATAGAGCGCGATAAACTAAAAGGGGAAGCAACCGAACTCGAGGGCACTCACAGAATGAAGCCGGGGCATGTCCTCTGAGACGAGCGTCAGAGCGGTCTTCAAAGCGCCCTCGAGCCACTGTCGGCGCTCCTCGGCCTCCACGTGCGCCTCGAGCTCCTTCTGATCATTCATCACGATCGGAGGAGCCTCGTGGTCAAGGGGGTCGGAGAGCACCAGCGGCGGCCTCTCCCAAAGAGGGAATTCCTCCCGCATCTCCTTGTCAACAGAGGAGTGGAGTCTCCTCACCGCCTCCAGGTCGACGTCCGCCGTCACCACCCGCTCAGCCAGGGTAGGCGGGCGAGCGCCTCCGGGAAGAGGACGCCTCTTGGGCGAGCGCCCGCGCCTCGATACGCCTCCGCTCCTCGATGGAGACGTCAGTAGGCTCGGTGGGACCAAGGCCGACCGACCGCATGTGGCTGTCGACGATGGCGGCCGCCGTCTGCTTCCTTTGGGCCTCCTCCCACTGATCAGCGTCGGTCATGACCTCAAACCTCACCTCGCCCGTCTCCGAGTCGGGCACGAGGTAAGGCACCAGGTCCCCCGACAGCTGCAGAGGCTGCGGCGGCGCCTGGCACGGCGCCGGATGGAGCTCTTGCTCGACGTCTCGGCGCTCATCGCCATCCGTGACGGAGGGTTGCTGCACCGCCGGATCCGCCTGCTGCTCCACCAGCGCCGCCTGCTGCTCAACTTGCTGCTGATGCTCCTCGCCGACTGTGGCGGTAGGCTGCACCGCCGGCCCCGCCTGCTGCTCCACCGACTCCTCCGCCCTCTCCTCCTCTTGCGCGGTGGCGGGGTGCTCCTCGAGCGTGCCCTCTCGAACGGCGGCTTGGGCCTCCCCCTCCTCGACCCGTTGCCCAGCTGAGGACTCGACCTCCATATCCCGAGGAGGGGTTGAGGCATGGCTCGGCTGAGGCTCAGGCACCGGTCCCGCCTCCTGCATCACCACATCTCCCACCGGCCGATCAGTGGCTGCCGGCGTCTCCTCCTCCTCCTCCTTCTCCCCGCGCTCCTCCTCGGAGCCGGCGCAGCCGACCGCCGGGAGGACTTGGCGCCCGAGCTCGGACTCATCCTCGAGCGTGATGGGCCGTCGCTCCGATCCGGCCCGTCGCCGGATAGGCCGCCGCTCGCCGCGCCGTCACCCCTTGGTCGCCCGCCGCCGCGTCGCCCGGCGCACCTGACGACGTCGGAGTCTCGAGCGGGAGGGCGGTCGAGGCCGTGGTCGTGGTGGTGTCCTCCTCCCCCGTGGCCTTGGTCACGGCCCCGGCACCTGCACGAGACGCAGCCGCCGTCAGCCTCCCACGCCTAAGTGCATCCTTGGCCCGCTCCAACCAAATGGGAGTAGAGGGAGGGAGAGTCACTCCACCTGGCATCGACGGGGTGCCGCTCGACCCTCCTGCGGTCCTCAGCCTCTTAGTAGGCACCAGGAGGGGGAGGGATGGTAAGGTCTGCAGGGAACGCTTAGTCCTGGAAGAAAGAGAAAAACAAAAAATTTTACTGTGACAAGATACTCACACGCGAACAAAACAGTGTAATAAGGGATAGGTCGGCCAGAAGACCTACCCCGCGATCGAGGTGGCTCGCCGAGCCGCCGGCTCGCTGGCGCTCGGGCCGCCGAGCCTCGGTCCGCCCTCGAGTCACTCGAGGACTTGGGGGCCTCGGGCCCGCCGCTTGCGCCGCTCGGGGCTTCGAGACCCTAGCGGCCGCCCGTTGCGGCCGACTCCTTGGCCGGATCGGGCACGGAGTCCCTTGCGGGATCCTGGGTTCTGCGGGTCGAGGTCCGCTCGGCCGGCGGTCGCCGGAAGGAGCCCGGCGCTGCCGTCGCCGGCCGCGCAGAACTTGAAGTGCGCACATTTGCGCCTCATGCCGGGTGTGTGCGCCCGTTGAAGATGGCTGGTGGCGGGAGGAAGAATCCCGCCGCGTCGGGAGACGCGCCCGCCCGCCATGGCTAGAGTGACGGGCGACTCCTCCCGCCGCCCTGCTTGAGCCGGCGACGACGAGCGGGTGCGGTGGCTGGAGTGTTGAGACGCCCCACCCCGTTGCCTTGCTTGGGCCGGCGACGGCGCCCGAGGACCGCGGCTCGACGACTCCTCCTGCTGGCCCGCTCGAACCAGCGACGAGTCGCCACGCAGGAGGCCTGGCGCCAAAGTTGGCTCCTGCACGCGAGAGCGAGGAGGCGTCAGGGCTCGAGCGGCGGTGACGTCATCGCTGTCGGTCGCCTCATCGTCCTCCTCGTCGTCCTCCCCCTCGTCCTCGTCGGTCGACTCGAGGCTAGGGCTCCAGTCGGTCGGGTCCTCCCCCAGGCATATTTCATGCTCCCGGCGGCGCCTAGCCTTACGCTTCTCCTTCTCCTCTAGTGCGCGGGCTTTCTGCGCCTTTTCCTCCCTCCTCGAGACCACGGCCGTATGTGCTCGTTCGCCCCTCAGGCGTCTTACCTCGCGGTCGGGTGCGTCCTCCTTCACCGGGGGCCTCGACTCCGCGTGGTCGTTGATATTCGAAAGAAGAAAAGCGAGGCCTCAATAAGGATCGCTCGAGTAACGAAAACAATGAAAGAGGATCTCGAGGAAACTTACATAGCCCAGTAGATTGACGGCCGGACGCATGCGGAAGAGACCAACTTGGTTCTCACCAAAATTCCTCCCACCGTCGATCGCGTCGCGCACCCGAGCCACGATTGTGGCGACCGGGAGGGGCACGTCCGACATCCTGCTGGCCGCGAGCACCGCAGGATCGGCGTCCTCCGTCATCTGGTCGAGCCGCAGCGGGCGCTCGGCGAGCGGGAGCACCCGGCGGCTGTGAAACTCGGCAACCACATGCGCGATGTTGAAAAAGAGGTTGCCGGACCTCCGGTTGCGGAGGCTCGTGATGGCGTTGAGCAGGGAATCCATGCGGGGCTGACGCGCCGCCGGCTGGCCGTGCGTCCAGTTGAAACCGGGCGCGGTTAGCACGGCGCCGGTGTACTCCGGGAGGAGGCCATCCTCGTTGCGGAGGTAGAACCACTCCCGGTCCCAGTTGGCGTTGTTCAACGACCACGCGCCGGACAGCCAGCATTCCTTCCTCTTCAAACCAATCGAGCAGGAACCCGCTCGAACGTAGCGGCGGACCTTTGGTTTCACCACCTTCTCCTCTTCCTCCTCATCTTCCTCCTCCTCCTCCTCGTCATCGTCGTCACCGTCGTCATCGGCGGCCTCCTTGTTCTTCACCGCCTTGGTGAAGAGCGTCGCCTTGAAGATGTGGGTGAACAGGTCCCACTGCGGCGCCATTCCCAGGTACCCCTCACACACGGCGACGTAAGTAGCCGCGAGCGAGATGGAATTGGGGTTAAAGTGGTGGAGCTCGACCCCGAAATGGTGGGGGAGCGCCCGCATGAAGCGGCTCGGCCGCGCTCCAAGCCCCCCGCCGGTGGAACCCGATGAAGCTCGGGATGTAGCCCGGGGGATTGGGCTCGAGGTGGTCGTCGTCCGCACCCGCCACGCCGGTAACCCTTCCGCGGATTGGGCGGAAGCGATCCGCCGTTCACCAAGTTGAGCAAGATTGCCTCGGTCACCGAGGACCGAGGCCACGGGAGCGCATCCTCCATCACCACCGGCGGGGAAGGCTTGGCGGCGCTCTTGCCTTTGCCCTTGCCCTTGCTACCAGCACCCTGGCCGGAGCTCTGACCCGACTTCCTGACCGACCTCTTCATGTCGATGACGAGAGCGGGACGGCGGAGCGACAGTGGCGGCGGAGCGCGAGGAACGGTAGCACGGGAAACGGTGGCGCAGGGAACGGAAGCGCGAAAAGCAGGCGCGATCACTGGCGGTCACAGACGGCAGCGGCGGCGGCGGTTGCGGATGATGACAGCAGCGGATTGGATCTCAAGCAAAACGCAACTGGCGGCGTGAGCGGCAGGGAAGGCAAGAATGCGGGGAAGAAGAAGCAGGAGCCTACCCCTCCATGTTTATAGAGCCCAAGCCGATCCGCGAGAACCGCATCCGACGGCCTAGATTACTCCATCCAACGGCCGCGCGCACCCGGCGGACTCGACGGAAAACGGTAACCGCATTAAATGCCCTGACAAACCGCCACCTACCTCCATTTTACAGGGCGCACGCGACGCGAGACGGAGCGGAACCGTCGCCAAGCCACGATCACCACGATGCGCCGGTTTCCGCCTAAAAAGGCGCGCCGCTTGCAACGGACAGATGCGCATCAAGTGGGCGCTATGACGGGACGTCTCGACAGACGGTCCCTTACACGGTAAGAAACCCAGGGACCCTGGTCCCACAAGTAAGTCTCGAGGGAGCGGAGGCTGACCCACGAACGGGTTCGAACAGCCGCCCTCGAGCACCCGAGTTAGGGCGCCCATGGGAAGGAACCCTCGAAAGGTTCCACTCGAGAACGAACCCTCGAACCCGCATGGCGTGTCCAAGGCGGGGCACTATGTATCTAAGAGATCCCGCCAACGGGAGGCACTCGAGCCGCCGGCCTCGAACGGGACCGGTCCTCCGGAAACTAAGAGCCCGGCTTTAATGAGAGCGCCCCGGGCCACGGCCGTCTCCTCGAAAGGAGACGAGCTCTCACTTGGACTTCCCGCCATCAGCTCACGGGGGTATGGCGCTCGCTGTCGCGAGTAGTGTCGACCTCTCACCACTTGGATCGATCCAAGAGATCCAAATGAGGAACTGGATCACGACTCTGGCCCAGCTATTCGGGGCACGGGGGCTCAAGTCACACAAAAAACCTCCCTCGACACAGGAGGAGCAGGAAATACTCGGGGGCTCGAGTAGTTATCAAAAATCTCCTGCCTCGAGATACTACAACACCAGTTAATAACATTCTTGCCCAAGACCGTTCATCTCAAAAGCCCCAAGAGGAATGCCTCACTCCTCCGGGGCCTCGAAGCTACCCCCGCGGGACGCCGCGCGCCCCCACGGAGAAAGAACGAAATGACTCCTCGAAACACCGACAATAATCCCAATTCTAGGTACTTCAACTCCACTTCATGATCCCTTGTTTGAAGTTTCACAATCAAGCAAGGGCTCGGGGGCTACTGTCGGGTACCTAGATTAGGGGGTCCTAAATCAGGTACATTAGAGGAAAATAACCCAACCCATTTCACCTCTAAATCTCACAAGAATTAACCAGAGAAACCCCAATCCTTCTCACACTGGGCCGGCCCACTACCAGGCCCGCAAGGTCTCAGAAACCTTCTGGCTCGAGCAGCGGCCGCTCACCCGCTCGAGAAGAGAAGTACGGAAAACGCTCGAGCGTACGCCTGCTCGAGACAATGACGCAAACCGCTCGAGCAAGCTGCCGCTCGAGTAGGACGGAGAACGCTCGAGCGAGCTGCCGCTCGAGTCCGCCCACAATCATTGCCTATCCAAGGCACGCACATGGCCACAGTATGTGTAATAGTGGGAAGTATGCCTGCTCCGCCTAACCCCATGGCTACAGTGCGCGACATAGTGAGAAGAACGCCGGTCACTTTTCCTATTCCGCTGCCCATACCCGGGATTCAGGCGTGCCAGGCGACACTATTACGCCACGCCGAGTACTGTGACGCGTACGGCGCTCTCTCCAAAACGCCATTGTCAACTCTCCGTACCACCAACTACGTCGTCCCGTCCCGTCGCTCGAATCATTGCCCCCTCGAGGCAGCCCCCAACAGCTCGAGGAGTGGAGATGGACGCAACTTGGGCATGGGGCGCCCAGTGCCTTGTCTTTCCTACCTCGACGCCCATACCGCGGGGTTCCTGGACGCACGTGCTCGACTATACCGGTACCATACCTCGACTACGTCAGCCCACGACCGAGAAAGACAAGCAGGCCATCGTTGGCCATACCGCTACAGGCTCGAGCCCGACCACAGGGAGCGTCTACAGTCCCGATGACTTAGCATGGCGCACGTACCTCGACGTCACGACCACGACAGCCCTATCTACTCTGTACTCCTGAGCCTCCTCTTGGCCTATAAAAGGGGACGCCAGGGCCTAGCATAGGGGGACACGTTACAATCCTCATATTCACAACGCACTTCCACACACGCCAAGTCTCAGGACTCGCTTGTATTCACCCCTGTACAAGCACCCCGGTGCAAGATAATACAAATCTCTCCCCTCTGCTGGACGTAGGGCATTCTTTGCCTGAACCAGGATAAACGCTTGTGTCCATCTTGCATCACCATCCGGATTAGAGAGCACGCATAGAAATTTACTCGTTGGCGTTATACCCCCCGGGGTACGAAACACCGACAAGAAGCAACTCTCAAATGGAAATAGCCTCATCTAGTCATTCTCAGGTCTGTAGTGTTCATACTGCTACATAGGAGGTAGTACTAATTAAACCCTTGGTCTATCCCTTTTCCATCTCTATTCTGATGTCATTGTTTGTTTTTGAACTTGTAGAAGATGGGTTCCTCATGGAGGAAAATGGTCTGAGGATCTTGGATCCAAGAAGTTGACTTCTTTGATTTGAACAAAAGAATAGTGAACAAAAGTAGTTGGCCTACTCTTTATGAAGCACTAATTCCACTACAGGCTCAAAATGGTGAGTTTCCTCCTAGCAACACTTTTTGTGCTTGTGTATTGTCCATTTGTCTATTGTGCTTGTCTATTGTCCATTTGTCTATTGTGCACAACATTCATATGCTAAAATATACATCTCTAGTGTTGCGAGTTATGCATCTCTAGTGTAGTGAGTTATGCATCTCTAGTGTAGCAAGTTATACATTCATATGCTTTGGCATTTTCAATGTTTGACTGAAATCAGTAGTAGTTTTCGTGGATTAAATTCCAAATTTTGCTTGGAAGTACCCCGCATTTCTTGTTCTTGTTGATAGTTGTTGTAGTTGACTCGGTGGTGCTGAATTCTCTTGTTCAAATGTATAATTAGAGGTCTCGTGGATTCAGCTTCTAAACCATCTTTGGACACAACCTCGCATATATGAAACACGTGAGCATGTTACGTGCATTTTACTAATCTGAAAATTATGAATTTTGGAAACTCACATTCATTTCTATTGGTTGTTTCTCTTTTGCATACGAGTTGTAATCCACCGTCTCGTTGACGTACCACGATCATTACACTTAAATATTAGTAATTTGCGCTTTGAATGGTGTAAATTGCATGTTTGTTCTACCGCAACTGTTCATTTGTAAATATGAAATAAATGGGAATTTAATTTACCTCATGAGTGTAAGTAGGGTTTACAATATTAGACTCAAACTTGTAGTAGCTTTCAATATTCACTTGAAATTCTCTTACCAAAGCACCCTACCATTGTTCTTTCTAATTTTAGTGTCACACGGTAATAACATTGAATAAATGAAAGGGAAACGAGATTGATTTTTTTTCCAAACCTGCTGACGAGTCTTTGCTTGTCGTTTTCTCTCGTCATTATCTCGATAATTGTTTAAATGTTGTACATATTTCATTTCACAACTACACCAACAACCGAGAGAAGATAGAAGAAATGGGGGCGAGAATGCGGAGGTTTAGTGCCGTGGTGGCAAGCAGCCCAAGCAAGACTTATCGTACAGATCAATAAGTAGAGGGACAAATTGTAGAGATGCTACATATACAAGTGTTGTAGAAGAGGACAAATGTCCAGTTAAGTACCTTTTTGTTGCCTCGATCTTCTAATTTGTCCGGTTTGTTCATCTTTGCTCTTGATGGTGACTCTCTTTTTCTTCGTGCTTTCTGGAATCTGCCATTCACTAGATCTATTTCTTTCCTGCAGCAGGGGGCTGATGTAGAAGACGATGAAGGCCAAGGGTAGCTTACGTCTTTTTTTTGGCCCAAGTGTGTTCGGCTTATTGGGCCGACTAGTGTAATGTGGCCCAAATGGGAGGACAGACTGTTTTCCGTGTCCAAAAGAACACATACATCACATTCGGGTTTCGGATGTCGTACTTTAGCTTAGCTTTTAGCCGTGACGTGGGCGGGATGGTTTGCGGGTGCAATTGGCTGTAGACAAAGACAGAGACAGATCTGGCCGTTGGATCTAGTCGACTAGATCCAACGGTCCATGTCGTCGCCTGGGATTTGAACAAAAATCCAGTCGACTGGACTATAAAGAACTCCCTTATTATTTATAATATGATTTTTTAAGGACAAACATTAAAGATGACATTACATTAGCACATCTCGATGGCCGGATCCGACCTCGCCCCCTCCGCCTCCTGCCGCCCATCGGCGAGCTCGCAGGAGAGGCGTGCCGACGGCGCCCCGCGGCCGGATCCGGCCTCGTCGCGTGGATCTCGTCCTCCCGTGCCTCGGCGAGCACGCAGGGAAGGCGCACTGACGATGCGCCGCCGCCGCGGCCAGATGTGGCCTCGCTTCCTCCGCCTTCATCGACTGTCCATCGGCAAGAGCGCGAGGAAGGGGCGGCGCCGGCAGCCCGCGGCCCGATCCGGACCCGACGGCTCACCCTCCGCCCCGTACCCATCGGTGAGCGAGCCTCGACGAGACGACGACGCGCCAGAGGAGCACCGGTCGCCGCTGCAGCCGTCGACTGGTCGCTCCTGCCGGAGGAGCTGCTTCTCGTCGTCATGGGGGAGCTCGAGGTCATCGACCTCGTCCGCTCCGGCGCCGCTTGCTCCTCCTGGCACGCCGCGTTCACGGCCTTCCGCCGCCTCCGCCTTCCTTCCCCGAAGCAGCCCCCCTGCGCACTCTACGCCGCCCGCGGCGAGGACCCCGACATCGCCGTGCTCTGCGCCCTTGCAGATCGAGTCCCTCCAGCGGTGCTTCCGGTTCCAGATCGGCTCCCATCCGTGCCGCCCTCCCGGGCCTTCCGCTCAGCCGCCGGACCATCGTCGGCTCGGCGTACGGGTGGCTCGTCACCGCAGACGAGGACTCCAACCTCCACGTCGTCAATCCCCTCACCGGCGCCCAGGTCGCGCTCCCGCCCCTCGCCAGCCTCCACAACGTCGACAGCGTAGCAGGCGAGGGCGGCGACCTGACATACCGGGTCTTCGTGAACCGGGACGCTGACGAGGAGCCCACCGACACCCTCACCGCCCTCGCCGCCCGCAAGACCATGTACTTTCGTGCCGTCCTGTCGTGCTCACCTTCCGCCGGGGCCGAATGCATCGTGCTCCTCATTCACTGGCCGGAAGGCGAGCTCTCGTTCGCCAGGCTCGGCGATGAGTCCTGGACGCCGGTCTCTGCCATGGGCCATGGGCCCCCTTGAGCGCAGTGGCTACCATGATGCTGTCTACAACTCTGACAATGGTCTGTTCTATGTGCTGCGCTTTGACAGCGCTGTCCACACCTTGGACCTCAATGGGCATTCACCATCAGCTAGCAGGATCATGCGTTCAGCAATGCCGATGTACAATCCTGGCCGCCCCCATGATCTCGTAACTATGTACCTTGTCAAGATGCCATCAGGTGACCTCCTGCAGGTGTTCAGGTGGATAGAGATGAGCATGTACCCATTATACCGTCCACTGTTGGCACAATCCCTGCACCAGGTGAGCAGCACCTGCTCTCCCTTCCTCTCCTTCTCCCCTGAGCCAAGGTAGAAGATGAGCCGAGCTCAAGAACACACACTCACACACTCTGCTCTGCAGTGGCCGAGCTGAAGGTGAAAATGGCACAAGAACTAGCTTCTCTATTGCCTTTGGGCTGGATTATATACATCTCTTACATGTACCAACTATGGTACTTTCTACCTACTCCTTACTCCTACACTACATGGCTTACATCAGCCACTACTCCTAGTACATGACTAAGACCAGCCACTACTTGCTGGTGTACCTCTAATAGTACTAAGCATGGCCTATTGCCATGATCTACAGCTGCTAGGAGCTGACTGCTCCATCACTTGCTGCAGCAGGAAGAAGAAGGAATGGGGACAGCAGATTATTTCTTACATCCACCACACACTGAACAAAGTCATTTGATGTGCAGGTCTTTAAGGTTGATCTCCATGGATACAATAATTTCATGTCACCACCTTGGGAGATCACTCATTGTTTCTTGGATACAATAATTCCATGTGCATTTCAACCAAGGACTTGCCAGTGTTGGAGCCCAACCTTTTCTATCTGATGGACAACTGCAAACATGTATATACGGCCACGAAAGTTACCGGGACATGGGTTTTTACAAAATCGGAGAAATTCCCATATACAATGGAGGTCCAAGGACGCCCAACGCTGGATGTTTTCCCTTCTCTTGGCTGTCTTTCCCAGTCCCAGTTTGGATTACACCATCTGTTTACTAGGTTCATGATGTTGTGTCTAACATCAGAAGGTAACCATCTGGTTTGATCTCTATGTCAAATAAAAGCTTATTGCCAGTTGTTACTTTGTTAGTGTGTCTCTCATTTTTATTTTCATTGTGTTCTGAGAGGCTTCACTGATTCAAACAGCATGCTAGGTCAAACTCAATGCTTGTATTTTGTTAGTGCGACGGCTTGTAGTGTATCGAGCGTGGCATGGCCAAGATGAGGGATTTTAGATATCTAGACATAGCTTATTCTAGATGCGCAGCAAAATACCTAGACTTATGATTTCGAACAAAGGGACTACTTTAATTGTGGAGTTTGGAAAGAGGGTTTTTTTTTTTTTGGGTGGGGGGGGGGGGGGTCGGGTCATGTTCCGTTCTAATTATAGGTCACTTTAGCTTTTCTCTAAGTCCGATTTTTCTAATTTTGATCATCTTTTTATAAGAACTGCACCAACATTAATTTAGTTTCATCAAACTCTTCATGAAATGTTTTGATAATGTATTTTATTTGAATTCGTGTATGTTTTTTCTGATTGAAGTTAGAGTTTTTGTACTTAGAACAAAGGTAAAGTGAACTGTAATGTTGAAATTTAAAAGGAAGTAGTATCACTTCAGTTAGTACATAGTATCACTTGAGGCTCTTATTCAGCTGCAAACTTGGATCTTCTCTAATGTTTCCAACTCTTTATGAGGCTAGCCAAGCTTTGCTTTCTGCTGATCATTGTGAAATTAAAATCTTCGAATCAGATTACAGCCATGTTTTGTTATAGGTTGAAACGCGTTGATAAATTCCTTATTCAGATCTTCAGTTTTCCTCACCTCCAAGCACAATTTTAGCAGTTCTGCAGAAAAAAAGTGTATATGTGCAGGAGTTGTAGTAAAGAACATCAACCAGGAAAGAACGTTGTACGGAGAAATATGATGTAGTTATACATGAGCTTCATTGTTTGATTTCCTCATTGCAACTAGCCTTTATCTGCAAAACAACGAATCAATTATACCCTTGTTCTGCCACATCGTCAGTCGAGAACCGATCAACTGTGCAAAATAAAGAGACCATTGAAAATTAGTAGTCAATATCAGCTGGTTTCCTTTTACCAACAAACCTGCTAACAAGAATAATTGGATCAAACAGGTACCAAAATGCAGCAGCTATTTTTAAATTTCTATTCACAAACAGTTATGCATTCCATCAACAGTGACAAGCAGCAGGTTCTGACATAGGAATAGCCGAATAGGATCAGGGGGGAAATGCTACATCAGATTGCACTTGCAAATACGTCAATACTGAAATGAACATGTTGTCAAGGTTAAAATTCAGAAAGTTTGTTTTACCCGTCTTGTGGCAAATATGAACACTGCACATACTCACTTGTCATAAAAATTTTGTTGAGTTGACATACAACTACTGACGTGAATTTGGGGTTGGTTGATCTGCGTTACTGCAATGTTGATGTCGCCTCATATTTTGATATATATTTCATTGGTACCAAGAATGCCTGCATCACTGCATGTGTATAGAACCATTTGTGTCTTGACCTCCTCTCTGTTGCATGTGGCGTGGCTGTTTCATAATTTCTTCGGTTCACATAGCAATCTGATGTGCTTCAGAAAGCGCATTACTGTAACAAATTAGAATGTGAAGTATGTACATATTAAATATTACTAGCTTTCTTCAGAAAGCAAAGGTTTCAGGTGTAAAATAACTACTACGGAGTATAATCGACAATCTCCATTATTGATGTGCTTCTAGCATTTTATTGATTCTGATGTACCTATTTCTCAGCAAAGGTCTTGGACATGGACAGCCTTTTCTGGAGCAATTAGCTGAATGGAGGAGACACTTGGGAAAGTGAAGAGCTGAAGACCTGGTTGCGAGAGCTAGCTGATTTGTTGGAAATCATCATCAGTAGTAGTGGTGGTTTGGTGTTATCACTGTTTGGTAGTAATCTCTGCTTCTCTTCTGATTGCAGGCGCCTGTGTCTTGCAGTTGGTTAGGTTTTAGTTGTTGTAAGATGTTAGTTCTGTGGAGGTGTCGGTCGTGGTTGGATCTTTGTTAGCTGGTAACCACAGCAAAATGTCACAGTATATACTCAGTATGAACATGGTCCAACTTTTGGTCTAATTAAACTGAGGTTCGGTATTGCCTTCAACATAATCTCTCCATCTACAAAAGAATGCAATTCTCGCTTTTTGATGAGTCAACCAATTTGAATTTTGATGAAAGTCATACAAAAGAGTACTAACATTCATGATATGAAATAAGTACCATTATATTAGCTGTAGAATATATTTTTCACAATAAATTTATTTAGAGACAAATGTTAAAAGTATTTAGTTGGTCAATTTGAGCTATTTGACTAGCACGAATATTGTAATTGCATTTGTTTGTGGACAGAGGGAGTAAATCCTACAACTTATAAAAGCTAAAACCAATAAATTCTTCACAGGTACCATGAAAACTTGTGCATAGGCAATGTAATTATTTACGCTAAGCTCCTGAGTTGCAAGGACCTAACATGAAAGCAATGGCAATTATTTATCAATGAGTGAATGAGTGAATTAAAAAAACATTTTATCATATGATTAAGAAACTGCAACTTCTAGAAACTATTGCGCAGAAACACCACCTTTTTCTTGGTAACACGGTAAAATAGTTGCAGGCTTTATATGAAAAAAATCGTAACGTTTTTCCAACAAAATTGTCCAGATAGCCGTTGGTTTCTACTAATAGTACGCAAAAATTGTCGTATTTTTTTTTTAAAAAAACTCTGTCAAGGATAGACAGGCAACTGATCAATTCAACACTTTTGTTGCAACAATTCAATCAATCAGCTACAACTTGAATAAAAAAGCTTATGCCCTTCTTTCAACTTTATATAGCATTCAGCTAATTGTTGAGACAAAATCAAGAAAAGAGTTCGCGAAACACTATCTCTATCAACTGCATACTAGAGCCTATAGTAACAATCCCAACACAAAAAAAAGAACTATTTGTTCAGTCCTTAATGCCAACCTTGCTCAACACATGGTCATGCATCGATCACCCCTCAATTGCTATCTGTGAAGTCTGCATCAATGACATCCCCATCATTCTGCGCTGGTCCGGTACCAGGCGTAGGTCCGGCCTCAGCACCAGGAGTAGGCCCAGCATCACCGGCACCAGGCTGGTTATACATTGCCTGGCCAATCTGCATCACCTCCTGGTTCAAAGCAGCCATGGCGTCCTTCATATTCTGTGTTGATCCACCAGAAATGGCGTCTTTGAGCTCCTGGAGCTTCACATCCACCTTCTCTTTCACGGGAGCAGGGACTTTGTCGCCAAGCTCCTTCAGTTGCTTCTCAGTCTGGTAGACCACAGAGTCCGCCTGGTTTTTGGTGTCAATTGCATCTCTCTTCTCTTTGTCCTCCTTGGCAAATTTATCGGCTTCTTCTACCATTCTCTCAACCTGCAAAAGGAGGTAGTTGAATTCTTCATGCACCAATGTAGGTACTATTTGTTATGGATTAACAGAACCATACTACTTTACTGGGATGGCAGAAAATAACAATGATACCAGAGCAACATAGAGTATCACATCATTGACACAAGAAAAATGAAACCTGGCAAATTTTGTCTGACCACCAAGGCACAACTCACTACAATTATCAGACACAAGAATGCTATGTGGAAGATATGAGACAAACCTCATCCTTAGGTAGCGTACTAGCCCCAGTGATGGTGATATCCTGTTTCTTTCCAGTGCCCTTATCAATGGCAGCAACTGACAGGATACCATTTGCATCAATATCAAACTTCACTTCAATTTGTGGGACACCACGAGGTGCAGGAGGGATGCCATCCAACCGGAAGCTTCCAAGGGACTTGTTGTCCCTTACAAACTCTCTTTCTCCTTGGAGAACATTAATCTCAACGCTCGTCTGTCCATCTGCAGCTGTTGAGAATACCTCTGATTTTGAAGTGGGCAATGTGGTATTCCTGGGGATAATCTTTGTCATCACACCACCCAATGTCTCCAAACCAAGAGATAATGGAGTAACATCCAGAAGAACGACATCTTTTACGTCTCCCGCCAAAACCCCACCCTGGTGTTGCAATGGAAGCAGAATACATTAAATGTGGCATATTGGATGGGTCAAAATGATGCTTTACATTGTAATGATACGTGTTATGCAATTCTTTATAACAGAAACTTTGCAGCTATGTGCAGAAGGAACATGAACGAGGGCTCTCGATGTAAGGATTATGCTCTGCAACAATAAACCACATTTGAGGATAAAGAAAATCACCTGCACAGCTGCCCCAAGAGAGACAACCTCATCTGGGTTGACCGTAACATTGGGATCCTTGTCAGTGAGCTTCTTCACAAGTTCTTGAACTGCAGGGATTCGGGTGGATCCACCCACAAGAATAACTTCATCTAGATCACTGACAGACAACTTGGCATCTCTCAAGGCATTATTAACAGGAGTTTTAAGCCTGTCACCAGAGCAAACGTCAGCAAAGCCTTTGAAAAAATTATCATACATAGAAGATTGTAGATTTTCAAAAAGCGGTGGGCACTAAATACTGACAGAATGGTCACAGTTACCTGTCTATAAGATCTGAACATAGTTCCTCAAATTTGGCTCTCGAGAGGGTTGCCTCAATGTGTTTTGGACCATCAGCAGTAGCAGTAATGAATGGCAGGCTGCATTTAAGGCATTCAGAAATAAGCATATTGAAATGATGTTGATCAACAGCAGAGAAGAACATTGCACAAGTTTAAACACTTTATAAAAATACACTGAAAGTAGCGTACCTAATATTTGCCTGTGTCAGCGATGACAGTTCCATCTTAGCTTTCTCTGCTGCCTCAGTAAGCCTCTGAAGGGCTTGTTTATCCTTCAGAAGATCAATACCTTCATCTTTCTTGAAGTTGCTAGCAAGCCAATCTACTATTCTCTGTACAAGTCAAGGATAATATATAATCAATATACTTGAGAGCATATCTCCCTTAAAATTGCATAATGCATGAAGTTACTAAGACCGATTTTGACATTCCATATGATCAATGTTTCAAAAGAAATGCTAGGCACTAGGGAGGAGGTCAAAACCTGCCTAGCAGAGGCCAGAGTAATGGAATGCAAAATAGATAAAATTTGGCATGCTAAAGCATAAAATTTGAGATTTCATGCATCCTTGAGTCTCATGATCATTGTTCATCCTATCAGACACCTTAGATGAAATTCCTACGTGTTAGGTGAAGTAATGTTGCTCTGCCTAACACCATAGTCTCACTGTTTCACATGTGTTACTAATTTAATCTATCAGGAATTCAAACAAATTTAAAAATAGAAATAAATACACTCAATATGATTTGGTACATTGTGAATCTGTGAGCTGCCTTTTTACATGATTTGGTACATTGTGAATCTGTGATTTGGTACATTGCTCTATCAGGAATTAAAATAGCATGTTTATGAATTTTTAAATAGAAAGAAATCTACATAGCGCTTGTTAATCAGGGATTGTTTACTGAAAAGTAATGACACAAATGTAAGAGAAACAATTTCACAGTATGACAGCAATGCTTATAACAACATACAAAGCAATAAAATGGCGGGTGGCAGCTGTTGAGAAAGTTCAAGTTCCCATGTGATGACCTACTAAAGAAGAATAGAAGAAAATTCTGTCAAACCTTATCAAAGTCATCACCACCTAGGTGTGTGTCACCTGATGTGGAAAGCACCTCAAACACACCATCTCCAACTTCCAATACTGCACGACGGTGTTACTTTAGTTATAATGAAAGTAAAAACGTCAAAAAAACATTTAGTATATAATAATACGACACCGGTGGAGAACGTCATTTTCATCAAGAAAAATATGAATGGAATATGTTCATCCACATGATCATCAAAGGAAAATGAAAACACCGAGTTGAGCAACATAAAGTACCACTAATGTTCCTGGGAATATCATTTGACACGTTATAGCTCAAACTGGGCAAAATCAGAGTGAGAGTTGCACTAATATTCCTGAAAACGATTCGAGACCTTATGACTCAATCAGGGCAAAATGAAACAAAGGTTGAGCAATTCATACAGCTGAATAAATATGCACATGGTGCTGAACCACTTGAAAGGTTTATCTCAATGATGAAATGATTATTATATCCATGTGATTCAGAAGTAAAGCAATAACAGAAAAAGAAATGACAGGTGGAACACTTGCTTACCAGATACATCAAAGGTACCGCCTCCCAAATCAAATACTAGAATTGTTTCATTATTTTTCTTCTCGAAACCATAGGCCAATGATGCAGCTGTTGGTTCATTTATAATACGGAGAACTTCCAGTCCTGCAATGCGGCCAGCATCTTTAGTTGCTGTCCTTTGTGAATCATTAAAGTATGCTGGGACTGTAACCACCGCTTTTGTAATTTTCTCATTAAGAAACTTAGACGCATCATCCACCAACTTCCTCAAAACCTGTTTGGGTAATAAACCAAGATAAGTCAAATTTACAACTTACTACGGAAGTAAATGGTTAGTATAATCTATTGGTCTGGTAGCTAGTAGCAACTCAAACTAATTTTATACAGATGATAAGGCACCATAATTTTATATATATATTCAAAAACTCACTCCCCCAGGACATAATTACAGAACATGAGAACACAAATGAGCCAACTGCTTAACTGAAGCAATGAAATTTCAAATAAACCTCAATGTTGATAGAAATCATATCACAATGCCACTTGTTTTGAGGCTGAAATCAAAATACATAAACCCAGTTTGGTCTGCCCAGAATTCTACATATGCAGCCTCCCTGCGTATGTAGAATTCTAAAAACCTCCCTGCATTTTTTAAAGTGGCACCAACTCTCCAAAGAATCAGAACACTAGCATTACCAAAGATTCTAACACAGACTGGTTGCATAAAAACGACTTCCTTACAAACAGCATCCAATCTGGTGTACCTTAACAAGTGGTTTGCCAGGTCCAGGAGCTATTCTCTAGTAAAACTGATAGATTTTCCATATAGACAATTGACTGACAACAAGAGTAGCAGTTATCCATATTCTCAAAACTCGAATTTCTATACAAGTCATCATCCAATGAAAACAAAACTTATAGTAAAATGCATCTCCACCAGCTGAGAGTAGAAAACCTCAGCTATCTAACATAACACGTTACCTGCGCGGAAATCTCCTCCGCAGCGAACTGCTTGCCGATGGCGGGGCAGTCGAGCTTGACGTTGCCGTTCTCGTCCCTGACGACGCCGTACGAGACCTGCTTGGCCTCGTCGTCGACCTCGGACATCTTGCGGCCGATGAAGCGCTTGACGGAGAAGAAGGTGTTCTCGGGGTTGACGACGGCCTGGCGCTTGGCGATCTGCCCCACGAGGCGCTCGCCGGCCTTGGTGTAGGCGACGACGGAGGGCGTGGTGCGCGCGCCTCGGCGTTGGTGACGACCGTCGGCTTGCCGCCCTCCATGGCGGCCACCGCCGAGTTGGTCGTGCCCAGGTCGATCCCGACCACCTTCTCGCACGTGACCCGCAGCGCGGAGCCCCGCGGGCGGCGCCGCGGGAGGGCGCGCGCATCCGCACGGAAGCAAGTCGCCGGCCCACGAAGAGGGAGCTCGACGGGGTGGCGGTGGCGCTGGTCCGCCGCCGGGAGACGAGGAAGGGCGAGGCTCCGCCCGCCGCCGTCGCGCCGACCTGGGAGCAGGTGAAGGAGGCCATGGCGTGCGGGGGAGGACTCGAACCCTATCCGAGGGGGAGGCGGGGACGGCGGAGGGGAGGAGGATGGGTGGGGGCGAGGGGATAAGACGGGGAGGAGGAGGAGGAGGAAAGTTTATACTGGGCAGACGCTGACGCGTGGGGCCCGCCGCTAGGTAGTTTGCGTGCGGTGTGGGTCGCGGGCTCGCGGCGGCGGCGGCGGCCGTGGAGACCGCGTGAGGTTTTGAACGGCTGGAGGGTCGATGAGGGGTTTTCCCCGTGTGGTTGTTGAGCCGGCGTCGCCGGTTTTTGGACGCTGTGCAGTGTGCACGGGAGCGTGGTCTGAAATGGTGTGGTAACGTAGAGAACCTGCAAACCATTATGCTATTGTGATGCTACTTGTTATTAAAAAGCTGTGTGTATGAAATTAATGATTAACTTCTCTATATATTTAGGCTTTTGTCCTATTCAAACTTATTTGGTTCCGGTAATTGTTTTGTCTATGTCTCAAACAAGAGGGAGTATAAGTTTATTTCGTTACTAGTCTTGTACTCCGTCTAATTACTTTCTTTTTGTTATCCTGTTGTCTAGATAAACCACTTAGAGATAAAAAAAAAGTACTAAGAACTAAAGGTGATAATCATCCTATGAGAGTTCAATAAAAATTAGCATGTTTGGAAAGATTGTTTCATAGAGCACCGAAAATACGGAACAACATCTAATCCTAGTTGCTCCCGACACCTACCGTACCCAAAGCATTTACTTCCTCTGTCCGAAAATAAGTCCACTTCTTTGACTTGTACTATTTTTGTTTGACCATTCATCTTATTTAAATTTCTTATACAAATAATAAAATAAATAAATCATTATATAAATATCTCTAATGATAAATTAAGTCATAACAAAATAAATAATATTTATTAAAACTTTTTGAATAAGGCGAAGTAATACGTTTCTCAATGCTGATAATGCAGTTAGTGTGCCAAGTAACAATGATGAATTCACAGAAGATAAAGCTGAAGTAATTAGAAGAATTCAACCAAGTCAAAGATGTTCCTTACAAGTTCAGCGCTCACAGCCTGAACCAGGTTGCAGATTCATGTATGGCAGAATAGAAGACAGAGTAAGGGCATTGCTAATTTGTTTTACTAATTTTCTGCAGATGCTACCCTTGCTTCAGAGGTAATTGCACCGTCTAGTTTTGTTCTTTTAACTACTTGCCTTATCATCACCCCTTTCCTTGATAGGATATCCAATTATTCGCCCTCTGCAGGACAAAATGTTTGCAGTCAGTACAGTAGCTTGTGATGGGGAAGGTCATTTGAATGAAAAGTCTACCTTTGCTACAGGGAAGGCGAGTGTGGTAAAATGGTAATTATTTTGAATGCAATAAATGATAATCCATGCAATAAATAAAGAAAGTATAAACATGCATTTGATTCATAATTAAAATAGAAGAACTAATCATTATTTTAAATAATTACCATTTTACCCAATGTCTTTTACAGGTCATCACGGCAGTCCTTATACAACAACCGATAATCTGTTGTTTGAGCCACTGCAAGAACTTCTTTCATATGCTTGTCGTAAGCAGCCTCAACTACTCATATTGGTGAGTTCTGTCAATTCTGTGCATGGGACAACACATTGATGTTTGAAATGTTTTGCTACTGTAGACATCAGTTGTTCTTTGGCAGATGGGACCCTTCATTGACTCTGATCATCCTGACATAAAAAAGGAACTGTTGACCAGAGCTTTCATGATATTTTTTCCATTTTGAAATTCTAAGAAAGGTAGGTAAATGCTATTTCTGAAGGTGTAATGCTGGCACATTGCCAAATGCAATAGTTATTCATGCGTGTTATATTTTTTTTTCAGATTCAAGACTTTACCCGTACTGGGAACACTGTCCGTGTAATTCTCTTTCCATCCGTGCCACCGGTAGAGAAACGGCTTCTTGTCCCGGTTCCCAACCCTATTTATTCCCGGTTACCCAACCGGGATTGCCCAAGAGGGACTAAAGGTCCAGCCTTTTTCCCGGTTCCCGCAACCGGAACTAAAGGCCATCCTTGGAACGAAAAATAATGAAATTCAACAGACCTCCCTTGCTCTGCGTGAGATTCGAACCCAAGACCCCTTGCCTCGCGCGTAGATTCCTTTACCAATTTAACTGCACACCACATGTGACAGAGTCATGCACGCTATCCTTTTAAATTGACCCACAGAGGACCTTTAGTCCCGGGTGAAAGACCTTTAGTCCCACTTTGTAATGCCAACCGGGACTAAAAAGTCACCCTTTAGTCCCGGTTGGTAATACTAACCGGGACTAAAGGTTGCATGACCTTTTATCCAGGTTTGTAACACCAACCGGGACTAGAGAGGGTACCTTTAGTCCCGGTTATAGCCACCAATCGGGACTAACCTTCCCGGTCTCTGCCACCAGCCCGCAAAAGCTGTTGGCGAGCCGTTGGGAGGGGTCCCCAACTGGGACTAAATCACCCTTTTGTCTCGGGCCAAAAAATGGCCGGGAATAAAACCGAGGTTCGAAAGTCCGTTCTCTACTAGTGTGCGTGATGCTCACCATGACTTTGTTTTCCCTCGGGTTTGTAATTTTCCTTATTGAGATTCAGATCTGATTTAATAATATTAAACATGTTGTTGTATCATTACATATCAATTAAAGTCTGCAAAGTTAGATGTAAATTTTGCTGAGATAGTGCAACAAGTTTACTTCCAACCTACTAGGCTTTATAGTCTGGTAGTATGTGCAGATGAATTGTGTTATTGTTATTTAAGCCCTTTTTTTAATGTTCTCAGGACAAGCATCTCTATTGATATATCTGTACTGTTGCTACATGCAGCCTGCATTTGATTTGAATTTGCCAGAAGATATCACCCATCAGGTATATGTGTTACTCTGTAAGATTGCTCTTGTGAGGTATTTGGTAATGATATCCTTTGTTTTTAAAAGGTTTTACATACATTATACAGATTTCTTGTGTGGCAAATCCATGTCTCTTAGTTCTAACGAGGTACGCTATGTTAATAATTTGTTGTCTATTACCAAATAGGTACGCCTTTATTAAGGTTTTGTTATTTTTGTCATTGTCCTGCAAATTAAAATTGAGACATGGTCATTGAACTCAAAAGAATCTTTTTCTCCTTGTGATCTTAATATGCTCCTCATCTCTGCATTTTCTCTCTTGTTGCATTGTCTAGAAGAGTTCATCCAATGCTTAGGGATTACCAGGCCTAAATGCTGCCACACTATTCCTGTGTTTGCTCATGAGATGTTCTCCAAATTTTTAACTTATTGGGAATTTTTTTCTTGAACACGAAGGAGAGTGTGCCATTATATTAAGAATCAAAATGATGTTCTTAGTACTTCTCATGCATATTCATCTTATATGTTGTTAGAAATGTCTTGATAAGTGTAGTCTTACCCGAACATGTTTGTCTTCCTTTTTTCCAGATACATTTTGGCTGTTGTACAGTGGACATCCTGAAACAGCTCAGTGGTGAGGAAATTTCTCACAAGCCCTGTTGGAAAACCTGGAGATAGGATTGGTCGACTTGCCTCACACATAGTATTAAGCAACAAAGATGATTCATTATTAGTTGTTCAACAAGTTAGTGGAGAAGTTCAATGCTTAGATGAATCACTACGTGCTTGCCTCAATACTTGTCTAGAATATATCTTCAAGCTTGCTAAATTTAAAATTCGGCATATTCCTAGAGACAAGAATGCGAGGGCTAATAAGCTAGCTCAACAAGCATCCGGCTTTGAAGTTAGTAAGCGAAACTTCCATGTGCAAACAAAGCCGATGTATGAGGATATAAATTTAATTTGTGCAGGAACAAATGAATTGGTTCAACCGTCCAATATGATCGGATTAACCAATTCTTCTGAGGTGTATGCTACTGATGATGTCTCAAATCGGTCTAGTAATCCTAGTACCGATTTAGAGGATTGGAGGACTCTCTTGATTAAATATTTGCAGGATCCTAGTACTAAGGTTAATCGGTCCATCCGGCGACATGCTTTCCAATACACATGATGAATTGTATAGAAGGACAACCGATGGTCTATTATTGAAGTGCTTGGGGCCTGAAGATGCAAAAGTGGCTATAGGAGAAGTCCATGAAAGAGTTTGTGGTACACATCAATCGGCTCATAAGATGAAGTGGTTATTAAGATGGGCTGGTTTCTATTGGCCTACTATGATTGCCGATTGTATGCGTTACTACAAAGGTTGTGAAGAATGCCAACGGTTTGGGAACATTCAAATGGCGCCCACTTCGGAGCTCCATTCTATTACATCACTGTGGCCGTTCAGAGGTTGGGGGCTATATTTCATTGGCCAAATACACACCCCCTCTTCAAAGGGACACAAATTTGTCTTCGTTGCTACAGATTATTTCACAAAGTGGTGTGAGGCAGTTCCCTTGAAAAATATAACTCATGTGGAGGTAATAGAGTTTATCAAAGAGCATATTATTCATAGATTCGGCATCCCTCAAGTGTTACATACGGATCAAGGAACGTCTTTTGTGGCTAAAGAGGTGAAGGCTTTTGCCGAATCATACAAAATCAAGATGGTCAACTCGTCTCCATACTATGCTCAAGCTAATGGCCAAGCTGAAGCTAGTAACAAAACCTTGATCAAGCTCATCAAGAAGAAAATTGAAGAGACTCCAAGAAGGTGGCATGAAGTCTTGTTGGAAGCTTTGTGAGCGTATCGCACATCAAAGCATGGTGCAATAAAGGCAACTCCGTTTGAATTGGTGTATGGTCAAGAAGCTATGTTGCCTGTTGAAGTGAACTTGGGTGCACTTAGATTTGCTAAGCAAGATGACTTATCCGCTGAAGTGTACCATGATCTCATGATGGACAACATAGGTGATGTGACCGACAAGAGAATAGAAGCTCTAAAGGAGATTGAAAAAGACAAGATGCGTGTTGCAAAGGCCTATAACAAGAAGGTGAGAAGCAAATCTTTCCAAGTAGGAGATTTAGTGTGAAAAACCATACTCCCTATTGGATCAAAGAGCAATCAATTCGGTAAGTGGTCTCCTAATTGGGAGGGTCCTTTAAGAGTGATCAAGGCGATACGCGAAAATTCCTATGTGCTAGAGATATTAAAAGGGGAGCGTCTCGACAAAGCAATCAACGGGAGGTATATGAAAAAGTACTTCCCAAGTGTTTGGCAAGAGGCCTAGTGCTCTTCTAAACAATGGCCGATACATGTATCGCCCTTAGAACAAAAATGGCCGATGTAAAACATCGCCCTTAGTCACCGGTTAGCCGATGTGGTGGGCATCGTCGCTAGTTGGTTGCAGGTGAAGAGAGTATTTTCAAGTTCATGAGCTAATTCACTTGAAAACAGGGGGGCATGTGTTGACGCTAAAAAATGGCCAAGGTAAAAATGACTATTTTGGCGAGTTATCAAAAGTGGAAACGGACTTCACCATTGCATTCCTCCCGCCGAGATGATCAAAAAACATATATGGAATGCCCAATTTGGAGTCTGGGTGAATAAGTTATGCTCCCGAGAAATATGCACATGCTTTCGAGAAAATAGGTAGTACCGGTCAAGCGCATCTTTGCGCGAGCATGTGTACTACCGGCCCTAGAAGCGGTACTACCGGTCTGAACCGGTACTACCGGTCCGAGACCGGTACTACCGGTTGTCGCGAGTCTCCGGAGTAGATCTGCACAAAAAAAGGTGCGACCGGTACTACCGGTTGTACCATATAGGTACTACCGGTAATGCTCGTTCCGAACCAAACATCCAGATCTCGAACCGATTTTTTTCTAAATCGGTTTTGGGTCAGTTTTGGATGTGGAAAACTTGGAGATTATGACTTGGAGTTGTTTCCTACTGGAATAAGACCACCCCCTCTATATATATGAGAGGATCATGGCCGATTGATCCCATCCAATCAATCGAAATACAAACCAACACAAATCGATCGAGACGATCAATTTACCCTTCTTCTTCTACATCCTGCCCTAAACTTCTAGTTGTTGTTCGGTGCTTCTCTCCGCGAGTTCATCGGCGATTCTAGGCGCCATCCGCTGGTTTCTAGGCGATCCCCTGTAAGGTCCTAGATGGCTAGAGGGGGGTGAATAGCCTATAAAAATTTCTACAAACTCACTAAGCAAACTTCGTTAGATACACAAACTACGCGGAAAGCAAGTTTTGCTTAGCCTACTAGATGTTGCAAGCCTCCTATCCAAACAATTCTAGTAGGTGATCACTAGTTCACAAACAATAGCTACCGCTAGTGATCAAGAGTTCTACCCACGGGATTTAATCTACACAAGGAGTGGTTCCCGGCCGACCACACAAGCAATTCTACCCACGGGATTTAGTCTACACAAGTTGTGATTCCCGACCGACCACGCAAGCAATTCTATTTTGCAAGAATGTAAACAAAGTAATACAAGAGAGGATGAGACTTGTTATACCGATGCGTCGAGTCGAGGTTGCCAATCACCAAGAGAATGAGCAATCAATCACAATCGGCAACACACAATCGATGACAACCAATCACCGGGAGACAAGGATGAACACAATTATTTTTGTTCACCCGGTGTTCACTTGGGCACCGCCAAGCTACGTCACCGGTTGTGTCGACCAACACCTAGATGGTTCCTCGGTGTGACCCTCAAGTCACTAGCCCCTCAAGGCTCGCCCCGCAAGGCACCGCAAGACCCACTCTCAAGCGAGGTACTCAACGACACGCGCAATCCACTAGGATGCTCTTCGTGATCCCCACGAGGTGAGCTCAAACCTCTCACAATCAACCGGAGGTGGCCAAGAACAATCACCTTCTCTTGCCAACGCCTCCAACAATCTCCAAGCCGGCTAGGAGCGGTACTCTCCAAGAGTAACAAGAATTCCACCGGCGAAACCACCCACAAGTGCCACTAGAATGCTCTCAAGCAATGCAATGCACTAGGTGATTCACTCAATCTCTTAGGATGAACAACCAAGCAAGGGAGAAGAGTGGGAGAGAGAGTCTCTTAGCTCAAAGAATGCACAAGGGATGAGAAATGGCCAAGAGACTCCCCATGGCCGGCCAAAGGGCTATTTATAAGCCTGCTCAAACATAGCCGTTGCCCTCGGCCGGCCATTTCAATGCGCCGGACGCGTCCAGCGGCCCCGGACGCGTCCGGCGCCTCATCCTGCGCTTCGCGTCCCCGACCGTTGGAACTTCATCATTTAAACACGTGCGCCCACGTCGGCGTCCGGCGCGCGTCCGCCCACGTCCGGCGTCGCGCCCGGCCGACCGCCACGCTCAAAAACTTATCGGGTCGGCGTCGCGAACGCCGGACGCGACACCAGCGTCCGCCGCCGCCTTTCGAGCCGACAACGTCACACAGGCTCCAAGACGTGCCCGGGACGCAAAGACAGAACCAGCCAGCGTCCGCTGCGCCGCGTCCGCCCGCGTCCCGACGAACAATCTCGAAGACGAGACTCCACATCGCGCCACGCCACTAATGCGCCGGACGCGTCCGGCGCTCGCTAAGGCGCGTCCGGCGCCTCTTGCAAAGCACCTTCGTTTCGTCTTGCCGTGCCGTGACACCAACTTCTCCAACATGCTATCCAACAAGTATACCAACTTGATCACCGGAGATAGCATGATTTCAACCAAATTTTGCATCCGGCGCAATAGAAAATATGCATCCATTTTTTCTCGAAAAGCGCCGAATCCCGCCTCACAGGCTCGGGAGGAAGAGAGGGACCCAAACCCATCTCTACCCTGCAAACCACAGCGCGCCCAAACGCCACCTTTGTAAATGTGCCAACACCACCAAGTGTACATCTCCATGTGCTTGTGTGTTAGCTTTTCACAACCATTTCCCAAAGGTTAGGTTAGCTCACTAGGTCCTACATGCAATGCACTTCATGAATTCACCTAGTGGCACCCATGCGTCGAATAGCCGATAAGACTTCCCCTCTTAATAGTGTGGCTATCGAACCAAAACCACTCACACCCTCTATGGTGTCTTGAGTGCAAAACAAAATGGCCTTATCGGTTATACCTTTGCCTTGAGTCCATTTTGTTCCTCCAAATGATATGAACACTTCACACCATCATGTGACCGTCTCGATCCATCGACCTCGACTTCACTTGCCCTTCACCGTGCATCGGTCCATCGGCGCCTAGTCTTGCCCGAGCTTCACCATCGCATGGTCCTTCACTCCGAAGCCTCGACTAGCCCTTCACCTTCAACACCGGTCCATGGAGCCAAGCATCGTCTTGATCTTCATCTTTGATCACATGACATGTGTCATGCTTCATATGCAATAAGCTCATCATGTGGACAACCTTTCTCTAAATCAACCACTTAGATAAACAAGGTTAGTCCTAGGTTTCATCAATTAGCCAAAACCAAACTAGGGACTTTCAATCTCCCCCTTTTGGTAATTGATGACAACCTCAACAAAGATGATTTTATAATAAAGATTTTGAACTTGTCATACTTGTCCAATCATTAAGCTCACAAGAAGAATTTTGGACAACTATAGCAAGTTCGGTTTTGGTAGTATTGCTCCCCCTACATATGTGCATAGAGTTTGGATTTGAAGCTTTGCACATATGCATGGATAGAAGTGTGGGGAGAGTAATTCTACCAAAATGATGCTAAGGTGTAAGAAATGGACCTTTGAAGCGTGATACCAATCGGAGTTGCCTTTTACACCATCCTTAGCACCATGAAGTAACTAGACATCCATCAAAAACTCAAGAACCCCGTGAGATCAACATTATAAGCAAAGTTCTTGAACAACTTGAAAAGCAAGGGGAGTCTAGTTACAACCTATGCATGCTAGTAGATCATTTCATCAATCAAGTTCTATACTAGCATTGCACCACACAAGCAAGGAGACACTACTTGTATAAAACTTTAAAACTAGGTGCCATGAGCAAGTCATATGAGAATGCACAAACAAATGCAACAACTTTGTTCATGAGCTTGCTCCCCCTTCTTGTGTGCATCAAAATTTTATTTACCCCTTTATCATGTTTAATCATCTTTTCTCTCCCCCTTTGTCAACAATTGCCCAAAATGGGATCAAATTGTGGAGAGAAATGACTTTGATGGAGTAAACAAAACTTTAGTCAAAATTGGTTCAATCTAGACCACTTGCCAAAGACATTTAATTCGGTTTGAACCAAAGACAAGCTTCTTCACCTCATGACAAGGGTTATCTTGCCTATGTTGAATTAAACACTTGTAGCAAATATTCTAGATTCAACACTAGGATTGCAAGCCCATAAACATGTCATATGTCACCACTAGATCAAGCAAAGCATAGAAGCAATAGTGGTAAACATATATACATCAAACACATTTGATTTATCATGAATGCTCCAAATGCACCTTGTATGTCTACATGTGCTACCATAAGTATAATCCTAAGCATGAATGACATGTCACACAATGGTACCTTGCATTGTCGAAGGAGAGGCATGTCAAGTAGTGGTGGGGTGCATTCAACACATGTTTGAGAAGTCAAGAATGTTCAATTCATTCCTTAGCTTGCAAAACCTTCTTTCATCAAGTGGCTTGGTGAGAATGTCGGCAAGTTGATCATCGGTGCCCACACTTTCAATGGAAATGTCACCTTTTGTTGATGATCTCTTATGAAGTGATGCCTTATGTCAATGTGCTTTGTTCTTCCATGTTGAACCGGGTTTTGTGTCATCTTGATTGCACTCTCATTATCACAAAATAATGGCACATTCTTGAAATTGATGCCATAATCCTTCAAAGTTGACTTCATCCAAAGCAATTGTGCACAACAACTCCCCCGCACTAACATATTCGGCTTCGGTAGAGATTGCCACACTATTTTGTTTCTTTGAGGACCATGACACAAGTGATCTTCCAAGAAGTTGACATGTACCACTTGTGCTCTTTCTATTGATCTTGCAACCACCATAGTCGGAGTCAGAATATCCAATCAATTCAAACTTTGACCCCTTGGGATACCACAATCCAACATCTCTTGTTTGCTTCAAGTACCTCAATATTCTCTTTGCGGCCGTGAGATGACTCTCTCTAGGTGAGGCTTGATATCTAGCACACATGCAAACACTAAACATGACATCCGGTCTTGATGCGGTGACATAGAGTAGGCTTCCAATCAATGACCGATAATCCTTTTGATTCACCATATTGCCATCATGATCACTATCAAGATTCCCATTGGTGCCCATTGGAGTTGGGATTGGCTTTGCATCTTGCATTCCAAACTTCTTCAACATGTCCCTTATGTATTTCCCTTGACTCACAAATGTCCCATTCTTCAATTACTTGACTTGAAGACCAAGGAAATAGCTAAGTTCACCAATCATGGACATCTCAAACTCATTTGCCATCATTTCACCAAATTCTTCACAATATGCTTGATTGGTTGATCCAAAGATGATATCATCAACATAGATTTGCACAATGAAGAGATCATTACCAATCTTCTTGGTGAATAGAGTAGTATCAACCTTGCCCATAATGAACCCCTTGGAGTGAAGAAAAGTCTTCAATCTCTCATACCATGCTCTAGGCGCTTGCTTCAAGCCATACAAAGCTTTCTTCAACTTGTACACATGGTTGGGCTTCTTCTCATCTTCAAAACCGGGAGGTTGCTCAACATATACTAGCTCATTGATGATCCCATTGAGAAATGCACTCTTGACATCCATTTGATATAACTTGATGTTGTGGGCACATGCATAAGCCAATAGAATCCTTATTGCCTCCAATCTTGCCACGGGAGCATATGTTTCATCATAGTCAAGACCTTCAACTTGAGTATAGCCTTGTGCAACTAGTCTTGCTTTGTTTCTAATCACAACACCATCTTGATCTTGCTTGTTCTTGAAAACCCATTTGGTTCCAATGACATTGTGATCCTCCGGCCTCTCAACTAACTCCCACACATCATTTCTTGTGAAGTTGTTGAGCTCTTCTTGCATTGCCATGATCCAATCGGCATCATCCAAGGCTTCCTCAACTTTCTTTGGCTCTTTGGTTGACACAAATGATGCATACTCACAAATCATAGCCACTCTTGATCTTGTTTGCACACCACTTCTAATATCACCAATGACACTATCAATTGGGTGATCTCTTGCAACATGTTGTGGTTGTAGCACTTGCACTTGATTGCTTGAACTTGGTTGATCACTTGGCTTGTCTTCATTTGATGAACTAGCACCATGATCTTGCACTTGAGCATTGCTAGCTTGCCTCAATGGAGAATTGAGCACTTCATCTTTATCATCTTGCACATCAACCACTTGCTTTGCTCTAATGTCCCCAATGTCCATGTTCTTCATAGCTTCAACCAATTGAGTTCCACCAACATCTTCTAGATTCTCATCTTCATCTTGTGACCCATTGGTTTCATCAAATTGCACATCATGGACTTCCTCTCTAATGCCACTTGAATTGTTCCAAACTCTATAAGCCTTGCTTGTAGTTGAATAACCAGTAGGAACCCTTCATCACATCTCTTTTCAAACTTCCCCAATCTAGTGTCCTTTCTCAAGATATAGCATTTGCAACCAAACACTCTAAAATAGCCAATGTTGGGCTTTCTTCCATGAAGTAACTCATATGGGGTCTTCTCTAGCAAAGTATGACAATAGAGCCTATTGATGTAGTAACATGCCGTGTTGATTGCTTCATCCCAAAATGATTGACTAACATTGTACTCATGAAGCATTGATCTAGCCATATCAAGCAATGTTCTATTCTTCCTCTCAACTAGGCCATTTGATTGTGGAGTGTACTTGGCCGAGAATTGATGACCAATGCCATAGTGATCACACAATTCTTCCATTCTTGTATTCTTGAACTCACTCCCATTGTCACTTCTCACTTTCTTGATTCTCATGTCAAACTCATTGTGAACTCTAGTGAGAAAGGTCTTGAAGGTGTCATACACTTCACTCTTGTCACTAAGAAAGAATACCCATGTAAATCTTGTGAAGTCATCCACTATGACAAACCCATACTTGTTGCCACCAATACTTGTGTATGTAGTTGGGCCAAATAGATCCATGTGCAACAACTCAAATGCCTTGCATGTGCTCATTATACTCTTCTTTGGATGTGAGCTTCCTACTTGCTTCCGGCTTGACATGCACTACACAACTTGTCCTTCTCAAATACAACATCTTTCAAGCCTTCTACAAGATTGTGTTGTGTGAGCTTCTTCAATTGTTTCATTCCAACATGTCCAAGCCTTCTATGCCAAAGCCAACCCAAACTTGATTTTGATATCAAACATGTTGTCAAAGAAGCTTCACTAGTGTTGAAATCAACAAGATAGAGATTCTCATATCTAAAGCCTTTGAACACCAAGTTGGAGCCATCAAGAGAAACTACCTCAACATCATTTGCCCCAAAAATGCACTTGTAGCCTCGATCACAAATTTGTGCCACGGAGAGAAGATTGAAATCCAAGCTTTCAACTAGCATCACATTGGAGATACTCATGTCATTTGATATTGCAATCTTGCCTAAACCAACAACCTTGCCTTTCTTGTTATTGCCAAAAGTAATTGACTCAATGCCACTATCATTCTTCTCAATTGAATCAAACATTCTTGATGTGCCGGTCATGTGTTGAGAACACCCACTATCAATAATCCAATGCCTTCCTCCGGTTTTATAATTCACCTACAAGCAAATCAATGAAGCTTAGGTACCCATTTTTGCTTGGGTCCTTGTAGGTTAGTGACTAAGCTCTTTGGTACCCAAATAGCCTTCTTCTTTGGGCCAACAATTGGTGTACCAACAAACTTAGCTTGCACACCTTTCACACCCTTGGTAAGCACATAACAAGAATCAAAAGGTATAGCATTGTCAAGTTTCTTGTTTTGTTGCTTCTTGTTGCAATTTTGCTCTAGGTGCCCAACTTGCTTGCATCTATAGCAAACCTACCATTGCTCTTCACAAAGCTAGGCTTTGGAGTTGCAAAGGCCGACTTGCCCTTCTTGGGGGTATAGCCCAATCCCTCTTTGTTAAGAGAGAACCTTTGGCTACCCAAGCACTTTAGCAAGCGGGCCTCACCACCATAGGCTTTGCCTAAGGCATGAGTGAGCTCATCCACCTCCTTCTTGAGAGTCTCATTCTCAACCATAAGTGTAGCATCACAAGTGAAGCCATCACTAGTAGTAGAGGTAGAGTCGGTGGTGGTGGTGGATGATGTGCTACAAGAAGGGTTAGCATTTGTCATGATGATAGGTTGATAAAAAGACTCATCAATGATGTCACAAGTAAGGCCTATATCACATGATGCAACCACCACTTTCTTTGCTTGTTGCTCAAGTAGAAGTGAGTGAGCCTTTTCAAGCTTAGAATGAGCATCACCAAATTTCTCATGGTCTTCCACTAGACACTCATGAGTGGTCATAAGCTCACCTAGGGCTTTCTCAAGTATTTCTACTTTCATTGAAAGCTTCTTGCACTCCTTTTCCTTGGCAATAGCTATATCTCTAGTTTCTTGCATCAAGTCATATAATTGATCCTTAGAAGGTTCATCATCATCATCAACATTATCAACATCGTGAGCATATTCCATCTCACTATCATCATCACTATCATCATATTGTACCTTGGTTTCCTTGGCCATGAAGCATGATGGTGATGAAGAGAATAATGAAGGCTTCTTGTTGATGGCGATGGAAGCCATAGCCTTGTTGCTTGTATCTTCATCTTCATCATCATTGTCACTCTCCCAAGTGACCACAAATGCACCATTCTTGCCCTTCTTGAGTGTCATCTTGGCCTCATGCTTCTTCTTCTCAAACTTGCCCTTGTTGTAGTTCTTCTTCTCATATGGGCATTCGGCTTGTAGATGCTCGGTGCTATCACAATTGAAGCACTTTATTGGTTGCTCTTGCTTCTTGAAGTTGTTCCTCTTGAAGCCTCTTCTCTTGATGAACTAGAGGGGGGGTGAATAGCCTATAAAAATTTCTACAAACTCACTAAGCAAACTTCGTTAGATACACAAACGGCGGAAAGCAAGTTTTGCTTAGCCTACTAGATGTTGCAAGCCTCCTATCCAAACAATTCTAGTAGGTGATCACTAGCACAAACAATAGCTACCGCTAGTGATCAAGAGTTCTACCCACGGATTTAATCTACACAAGGAGTGGTTCCCGACCGACCACACAAGCAATTCTACCCACGGGATTTAGTCTACACAAGTTGTGATTCCCCGGCCCAGACCACGCAAGCAATTCTATTTTGCAAGAATGTAAACAAAGTAATACAAGAGAGGATGAGACTTGTTATACCGATGCGTCGAGTCGAGGTTGCCAATCACCAAGAGAATGAGCAATCAATCACAATCGGCAACACACAATCGATGACAACCAATCACCGGGAGACAAGGATGAACACAATTATTTTTGTTCACCCGGTGTTCACTTGGGCACCGCCAAGCTACGTCACCGGTTGTGTCGACCAACACCTAGATGGTTCCTCGGTGTGACCCTCAAGTCACTAGCCCCTCAAGGCTCGCCCCGCAAGGCACCGCAAGACCCACTCTCAAGCGAGGTACTCAACGACACGCGCAATCCACTAGGATGCTCTTCGTGATCCCCACGAGGTGAGCTCAAACCTCTCACCAGCAAGCAGCCGAGGTGGCCAAGAACAATCACCTTCTCTTGCCAACGCCTCCAACAATCTCCAAGCCGGCTAGGAGCGGTACTCTCCAAGAGTAACAAGAATTCCACCGGCGAAACCACCCACAAGTGCCACTAGAATGCTCTCAAGCAATGCAATGCACTAGGTGATTCACTCAATCTCTCTTAGGATGAACAACCAAGCAAGGGAGAAGAGTGGGAGAGAGTCTCTTAGCTCAAAGAATGCACAAGGGATGAGAAATGGCCAAGAGCACTCCCCATGGCCGGCCAAAGGGCTATTTATAAGCCCAAGCTCGAAACATAGCCGTTGCCCCTCGGGCCGGCCATTTTCAATGCGCCGGACGCGTCCGCGGCCCAGCGCCGGACGCGTCCGGCGCCTCATCGTGCGCTCGCGTCCCCGACCGTTGGAACTTCATCATTTAAACACGTGCGGCCACGTCGGCGTCCGCGCCGCGTCCGGCCAGCGTCCGGCGCGCTGCGTCCGGTCGACCGCCCACGCTCGGAACTTACGGTCGGCGTCCGGCCCGAACGCCGGACGCGCGACACCCGCGTCCGCCGCCGCTTCCCGACCCGGCAACGCCCGAGGCCCGGACGTCCGGACGTTAAAGGCAGGGGAACCGCCCGCGTCCGCCGCGCGTCCGCCGCGCGTCCGACGAACAACTCGCACAGCCTCCACATCGCGCCACGCCACAATGCGCCGGACGCGTCCGGCGCTCGCCCGCAGCGCGTCCCGGCGCCTCTTGCGTGGAAGCGGCCTTCGTCGTTTCGCCGCCGCGTCGTGACACCAACTTCTCCAACATGCTATCCAACAAGTATACCAACTTGATCACCGGAGATAGCATGATTTCAACCAAATTTTGCATCCGGCGCAATGAAAATATGCATCCATTTTTCTCGAAAGCGCCGAATCCCGCCTCACAAGGCTCGGCGGGAGGAAGAGAGGGACCCAAACCCATCTCTACCCTGCAAACCACAGCGCGCCCAAACGCCACCTTTGTAAATGTGCCAACACCACCAAGTGTACATCTCCATGTGCTTGTGTGTTAGCTTTTCACAACCATTTCCTCTATGGTGTCTTGAGTGCAAAACAAAATGGCCCTAATGGTTATACCTTTGCCTTGAGCCCATTTTGTTCCTCCAAATGATATGAACACTTCACACCATCATGTGTCCGTCTCGATCCATCGATCTTGACTTCACTTGCCCTTCACCGTGCATCGGTCCATCGGCGCCTAGTCTTGCCCGAGCTTCACCATCGCATGGTCCTTCACTCCGAAGCCTCGACTAGCCCTTCACCTTCAACACCGGTCCATGGAGCCAAGCATCGTCTTGATCTTCATCTTTGATCACATGACATGTGTCATGCTTCATATGCAATAAGCTCATCATGTGGACAACCTTTCTCTAAATCAACCACTTAGATAAACAAGGTTAGTCCTAGGTTTCATCAATTAGCCAAAACCAAACTAGGGACTTTCATCCCCTACGTGCTTCCTCCCGATGGGTCTTCCCAGAGGTTGTTCTAGGGTTTACCCTTCCGTCAGCGGGCTCTACATCGGCTTATCGATCTCTAGATCGGTTCGCCGGCCACGCTACGTCGTCGTTGCAGTTGCAGGTCGCTTCAAGGCACCTCTAGGGCGTCCAAGGCCCACTACCGGTGCGTTGGCGGATTTCTTCGTCAACACTTATTGATGTCAGGATTTAGTTAGAATCATGCCATTGTAATTATGATGGCCTCGAGATATGCCTCTACAATTCACATATTGTGGAAATATGCTAGTAGAACTCATGTAACTCGTAATTACATTGAAATCGTAGTGGCATGGTTTTAGTAGAAGTCAAGTTTTAGTGGTATGATTCATAAGTCGTTATAATGCTCAAATTATAGTGGTATGTTTTCATCAAACAAAACTAAGGGCCTGTTTGGTTACACGGACTAGAGACTAGGGACTAAATGGGACTAGAGACTAGGGACTAAAAATTTGTTTGGTTCCAAGGACTAATGGGGACAGAAGTATAGAAAAAAGACGAAAACACCCCTGACTTTTGCCCCTGATGTGCTTCCCTGCCCTTCCGTCACGCCGCAGCCGCTCTCGCACATCCCCTCCTGCGCGCGAGCACCGCCGCACCGCCCTGCAGCTCGCGGTGTTCGACGCCCCCAAGAAGACCCTCCTCCACACCCTCCTCCTTGGTGCGGCTCGAGGCACGGACCGGCGCCAACGGCAGCACCACCGGCGGAGGAGCCGAAGCACCCGAGCAGCGGGTCCGCGTGGGGCCTCTACCAGCGCGCCTCACCCGGCGCCCACCCACCAACGCGCCGCACCCGGCTGCCTTCACCACGGCTCCGCCGACCTCGCGCCGCCGCTGGTGCTGGACTTGGCCTTGTGCACGAGGCTGGCGAGCAGCGCGGGCCCCCCGGAGCGGGCACCTCCGGTTGCAGCTGCAGGAGACCTACCTGCAGCGGCATCGCCGCCACCTGCGCCGCCGCGCTCAGGTCCGCCGGCGGCGGCGCCTCCAACATCCCGTAGGGGCACTCCTCTGCCTCCGCCGATCGATCCGGCTCGACACTCGATCCCGTGTGGACGGAGGCGCGGCGGCGAGCTGCTGGTGGGACTGGCCGGCTGGATGGGACAGGGGAGGAGTGGGAGCAGCGCCGCCGGCGTGGATTGGAACGGAGGCGGGGGAGCGGCGGTGGTGTCAGCCTGCAGCGTGGGGAGGAGAAAGAGAGGGGCAGGGGCTGGAAAGTTGGGCAACTAGTCCCAGTTAGCACCACTTGAGGGGCTAATGGACTAGGGACTATTAGTCCCTCTTTTAGTCCCTATGTTTGGCAATTTAGAGATTAAAAGAGACTAATTTTTAGTGCCTAGTCCCTGTGAACCAAACAGGGCCTAAAACAAATCATAATGGCATGTGTTCAGACCCTGGTGGTTCGTCAGGATCATCGAGCGAGTTTGCCCAGCTAATTTGGTTTGAAAAAGACTCTCTTCCAAATTGTTGACAACATACGCGACCCACACAATAGCGATATCCAATCCAGCTTACAAAAACGCGAACTGTATTTGCTGAACGGAAATGCTGCAGAAATGATCATCGCTGCTTGCTTTCCTTGTTCCTTTCCCTGAAGTACGCCAGCCACAGGTTGGCCACCCACAGGATGCATGCTCACCGCCATCCCGGCGCCGACGACGACCGTCCACGACGCCCACGCCCACGCCCACGCCGGCACGCGGCCGCCTCCATCTCCGGCGTAGAAGACGCCAACCATCCTGACGAACCAGGCCGGCCCGAGGACGGCCCTGGCGACCGTGTACGCGGCGTAGAACGACAGCGCGAGCCGGGCGTAGACCCTGGCGGCCAGCGTCCACGCGTTCTGCGCGGCGCTCGTGGCCTCCGCGAGGCCGAAAGTTTGGGTGCCTTTGGCGCTCCGGACTGAGAGATTGTCGTTTGGCCCCTGATTATCGCTCGGAAATCAGTCAATCTAGATGTACTGTACCGTCTTGGCGTCTTCCCACCTGCTGGACGAGACTGACGGACGGCGTTCTCGTAGTCGCCTCAAGAAGTCGCTACTCCATCTTGTTGAACCGCATTCCATCCGATTTGTTTCCCCTTTTTCAGTCGCAAATCTTGCATTTGGCGAGATCTCGATTCCATGGTGAGGCGGAAAAGGGCGAAGTCAGCTCTTCCAGTCCGCCCGCCCGCCGCCGGCCGGGCAAGCAACGGTTCCTCCGAGATTGGTATACTCGAATCGGCAGCGGTAGGTTCAGATGTAAGTGAAGATTCAACCTTATTCCAGCCATTCCCCCCATCCGTTTATTTTTTGGTTTAGTATTTGATTTTGGCCGCCCGCCGCTACCGTTTGTTCTCTGGAGCGTATCGTGTAAATGTATTCCAGCGGCTCATGTGTAGTGTACTTCTTATATTTATGATTAGAGTTGTAACTATTTTTTCCAAATTTTTAGCCCTGGTAGTGGTACATCATTTAATCTTATCTCTTGTGAATGGTTTGTGGATTATAGTCTGCATCTCGGTAAATTCGAAATTTTAGAAATCTGGCCAACAACCTATAAACATGAATGATTTTACTACATCATCAAGAGAAAATAGATGAACGAGGCAGAGAAGAACTAATACCATGTATATGTACTGTTTTGGAGTCGTAAATATCTGTTGATGCTTTGAAGTGCTTGGTCCCATGTCATTTCAATGTTTTAGTGCTTGATTTGTCTACCTAGTAGCGTTTAGTTAAAATAAACTTGGGCCTATTCTCTGTTTGTCTACTTGCTTATGCTCAAAGATTATGGTGTGTTTTTTCTTAATGCATATTAAAAGGTATCAAGAAAGCAAGAAAAACAAACAAACTCTGGGGAATATCAAGCTTGCCTCTGTATGCATAAAGTGGCTGTAGCCCTCTAAGCAATGTTGCCACAAGTCAGCTTATTACGTTGATATGAAATACAATCTTAGAACACTGAGTCCAGAGGAGTTTGTGGGGGGCGTAATGTGCTAATGATATGTGGGGGGCATAATGCATTTAACTTAATTTGTGGGGGGCGTAATGTGCTAATGATATGTGGGGGCGTAATGCATTTAACTTAATTTGTGGGGGCCGTAATGTGCTAATGATATGTCATTGTCTAGTAAGTGCAGTACTGAAGTTTAATTGTTCAATGAATGCGACCAAAAAAAGAATAATCACTAGTTCTTAAAAAAAAGATTAATCATTGATACATATTTGTTTCCCCACCACCCGCAACACACACACACTCAGAAGGATGTATGAATACCAGAACATGGAAACCTTTTTAATGAGGCACATATCTTTTTTTAGCAATGGTAATAAAGATCTACACTAGCACTCTAATCAGAAAAGTGTGCATGGTTGATAATGTGCAGGGTTATAACTGACTATTTTTAGACATTCAATGTAGAAGTCATCGTCAACGCTACCCAAAATATCTTTCTGGGTGTGCCCTGTCCAATAAAGGTTTCAATTGTATATAATCACTCATATCAATTCATCAGAAAAAAGGCCCTGACTATGACATGCACCATTTTTTGCTAACTTGAATGGAATAATTTTTATGAAGATTTTTTCTATGCGTGAAGCACACTTCCATGTTGACGCTGTTAATTACATGATATTTCATACTTATAGATGCGGTATGCAGTTTGCTAGTATCAGTATATGTTAGCTCAATGCTTCTGTGCTTGCGTTTAACTTTTTTTTTTTTTCATTTTATCTTCTTTCTTCTTTTCAAAGTATACTAATGAATTGCATTTTCATTGTTACTGCTCATAACCCTATTTATGTGTTTTGATTGATATAAATTCTTGTATGTTTGAGTGCAGCGTGATTACAGTTTCCCTGTGGATTCGACCTCATTTGAGTGTGGGTCATTTGCCTCTCGTTGCTCTGCCCGATTAATCAACGAGGTTGTTTCGAAGTTTGACAATGTTAAGAGGGAACTTGTAAAGTCAACTGGTTTTCAATCAATTTTGCATTTTCCTGTGTTTAAGCAGTTCAACAGGAAGTTTGCATTGTGGTTGCTCAGCTGTGTAGACGAGCATGCGTCAACTCTTAGAATTGGTGATCACATATCAATTAGGTTCTCTAAATCCGATGTTGCTCACGTTCTTGGCATCCCTGCATCTGGCAAGACAATTCTTGATGTTAGAGTTTCTTCTTGAGAAGCTAAAGAGAAAGTGTTGAATGAGCTTCTCCCCCATGACTTTAAGGAGTTCAGGAGTATCAAGGTGGTACAGGAAGTAATTGAGAGGCAATATGAGTATCCAGTGTCACAATTAGAGTCACAAAGGTTTAGGGCGGCTTTTGTTATGTTCGTTGTTTCAAATCTATTAGCACCTTCTGCAAAGTATGATTATGCCTGCGTCGATTACTGGAATGCAATCCAAGATCCAGACGCCATCGGATCTTTCGACTGGTCTGAGTATGTCATCGCCAGGCTGCTTGAAGGTGTTACCAAACTGAAGCAGGATATTTGTAGCAATATCAAGTTCCCCAATATCACTGGATGTTCCATATTTCTTCAGGTATAGAACCTACGGAGTCAATCCCCTTTTGTTTTTGTCACAATTGTTAGATATCTTTTTTGGATATCATATTATCATGTATGCACCCAGTGAATAATGTAGTATTCAATAAGAGAACGGCACTACACTAGTTCTAACTTTTTTTTTTCTTAGGTATTATACTTGGACAGCATTTTTCTGGAAGGTCTTTCAAAGCCCCATAATACGTTTCCTAGAATTGTGGACTTCTCTTATGATAAGATTGGTCCGATGATACAGGCTGATAGGAATTATGCCATATATTTGAAATCACAGCTTGGACTACCGGTTGGTAAGGTAAGAATCTACCTAGCTAATCATACGACGTTGACGTTTTAAAGTCTTAGTACCCATGTATTGGAAATTTTGTTTCTGTTGCTTCAAATATATCTAGAAACCTTTTGTTCTGATTCTTTTTTTGCTTCTTGGTCTATGTAACATCAGGTTAGGGATCCATCTAAATGTATATACTCCTGGGCACATGTACATCGTTTTGAAAACGAGGTTGGCAGTGATGACTACTTACTTGCAATCTGGGAAGCTGCTGTTGCTATGGTCCATGTTTTAAAAGTCCCGCTTGAGGTAAATGCCATCACCCGATCATCTCGACATTTATGTTATAGATGGTTTTAGTATCGATGACATGTAATGACAGGCCAAGTAGATATTTTTTGCTTCCATTTGTATTACCTGATGATATAGATAATGCTATTGTTTAGTCTAATTTATACCTCGTTCAGGCCGCTGGACCTGTCTTCGTTGCTCTTGCCGATTTTCAAGAACAAATAAACTCCGGTCTTTTGTTCACTGGCATACATGCGCTCAAGATCATCTCTGTTGTTGTTTCTATAATGATACCATATAGCAGAGGTTTCAGTTACCGGCCATCATATGGGGTTGGAAGTACGAACGCTGGTTAGTCTAAATTTAGCATCACATTTTTTCTCATATTTTAATCCAGAATCCACTTATTTTTTATTACATTTTATTTGTCACAAGTAATATGGCAGAATTTGTGTAGGTTATGACCTAGTTGGAACGTCAATTACAAATGGTATGAGAAGGCTTTCTTTCAATGCCTGTAATAGAAGAAGAAGGCTAGCTAAGCCAGTGAGATGGCAACCGGTTGTTGCTAAAAACTGTCGATATGGTGGGACCAATGGTAGTTCCTCTTTCCATGCTGGGCCATCGGAAACAAACCAGGACAACTCAATGCCCGAGCAATCTGAATTTGGGGATTCTATCCAAATTGAACGTGGCTCAGTTATTGCTAGCCTTGATGACATACCACACAAGCTTAATATCAATCCTCGTGTAGCGACAGCTATGTCTCAGTTCTATGGCCTGATTAGGAAGCTGAAACCTGCAAGGGATTTTGACTTGAACTCAACTTCGTCAGATGGAATATCATCTCCAGAAGTACCATCATCATTAGTTTTTGATGTTCCGGATGGTCTATCATCTCCATGGGAACTCGGTTACTCATGGGGTCTGCATGATGTTGAGACGTCTGCTGTCTTTGCCATGCTTAATTCAATAGAACCTGATGACAGGTACGTTTTTCTAGCCAGCCTTTTCTGAATCTTGATAGTTGCAGGAAACCATGGTTGACAGACTACTCTGCATGTTGTCGACAGTTTTGTCATAGTGCACAGAAAACCTAAATACATCCAAGTATCGTTGCTTGCTTTATGTGAGCAAATGCTCGGGAAGTGTGAGGTCGAGGCTGACCTGATGGATGCGTTAACCAGGAATGTTAGCCAAGAAGATGACGATATCTACCGTTCTTTCGGTTCTTTGAGATGGAGGCTCTTCTTTGAGTCCGATATAATGGTAACTATATTATATTGTCTTAATATTAATTTGTCAGATGAACACACAGTATTATTAATTATATCTGAATGTTAACTTTAAATATCTTTTTTCCGACAACAGGAGGGAATTTGGGCTGGTTCTTTTGACTTAGTTGATGCAAATTTATGGAGCAATTTACGCCTTCCTAACACACCATTTGACTTGAGTAAATCGAAGCTTGTAAGTCAGTTTTTATTGCCATGTACATAGCATCCAGTTGGTTTACATAGCGTCTAGCTTTTCGCGTAACCTACATTTGTTTGCAACTTTTCCATCAGTGTCCTTATTTTTTTTTACAAAATTGGTATGATAGGTGTTCTTCCCTGCACTTCTTCAATGCTCATGGGTATGCTTCACCTGGAATTTGGAAGACAATGTATTGTATGTTTTTGAACCGAGTTTTCTACCGCCTGTACCAGACTTTAGGGTTGAAGCTATCGAAAGCTCTGCATATCTCCTCAAGATTGCATTGCAGACGCTGTCTCGCTCAGTGTTCCATGGTGTGGAAATTGATGCAACATATGCAGAAGTTCGAATTATCACTCTCCCTAACACGACAGTCAATCGGTATGTCATTATGCTTGGAATCTATATCATATTTGTCATTTTGCAGTTGGAATAGGCTTCCAATGCAAAGCAGGCGCATGTTACAATTGATAATGATCAGTGTTTGCGCTGCGCTGATAGTTTCTTTCTTTTTGCACCATTTTCACATCTTAGCTCGACCTTATATGTTTGTTTCCGTTTTATTCTTCCCATGTATTATCCTTTTACTGAGAATTGTTTTGTCTGATTGCAGTTCTAATCGCACAGGTGTTCTTTGCTGCCTCTTTTGTCGTTGCTTTGATGGAAATGACCTGAATCCAAAGCTCAGATTGGTATGTGTTCTTGTGTTGTGCTTCCTTATCGCACAGTTGGTTCTATATGTTGTAATAAGTTTGTCAATTTCAATGATATATAAATAGGTCGATGTCGATGCTGTTGCTGCGAAGCTATTGAAACACCTTGTTCATCTAAAAAATAATTCTGTGTCAATCCCGCAGTTCTTCACCGAGGAGCTATAGGTTTGTTAACAAATGATCCTTCTTCACCGCTGATGTTATGCAAGCTATCCAATTGTTCTCATCTAGGGCCCGTGCCACAAAGAAACGATTTGATCAGTCGTGGGTTGTTTTAGCCGATTCCAAGGTGCACTCTCAAATATAATCCCTTTTTTTGGTTATTCGTGACTTAATATACATCAGCTATTATGAATCAACGATCTTTCCATGATAATGCAGATTGAACGAGAGATCATTGAGGCAATAGTTGCAACCCAAGCTTGAAGCCGGCATCAGTGGTCCGTTCTCAAACTCTCCCCTTTCTCGCACACGCAGCTAACATTGTGTTTCGTATTTACATAACTTAAAACTTTTTTTTTAACAATAAAAAATTTAACTGGTATATGTCCTATGCATTCGTTTTAATGGTATTATACCTGAAGCTAGCACAACTTATAATAACTTCAAGAACCATTGCCCACATTGAATATACCTTCCTTCAATGATAATGGATTATGAGCCGCTTACAATAAACTTTGTCTGAAACATGCAGCCCGGTCCAACTGTTATGTCATATGGTGCCTTACTTTCATAGACGCTTGTGACCTGGCTTTGTCATCCATTCGGCTACCTACGGTGGATATCGCAGCCTAAATTTTCAGAGTACATCACAAGTTGCTTCGGTTCCGAGGGCACCAAGAACCTTATGCATATGTTTGTTAAGTTTTATTGTTTGAACCAGATCATGTGGACCATTTATCGCTTATGTGTGTTGTGTAATCAGTTGTTTGAACCCGAATAATTTGTTTGTAATTTTATAAATCTTGAACCACGTCCAATCCCCTTTTCTTCTGAATGTTGGATAACACAATTGTGCCATTCTCGAACGTGTGATTTTATGGCGTAGATTAATATTCAACTAGTAGAGTCCATATTACGTCGATTGAGGATGAAACAAGCTGGCCGGCATGTCATTTTCAACGGACAAGGGGGAGCAAGAGGAAAAAGGTCCCTACTGAGATTTTAAACGGACAAAGTAGATCGGCCACTCCATCCTCGATAACAGATGCAAGTGAAGATTTTGGTAGCTCCAAGAGTTTCAGGGACACCGTGATGAAGAGGAAGACTCACACAAGGCCACTCCATCCTCGTCAGAAGATTGGCAAAGTAGAGCGGCCAGTGGTGGCGCAAATGGGACGTGCATGCACTTTTTTGTTTATTTTTTCTTTCCTTCTGCTCAATGGTACAAATTAAAAATACGACGTAGCATTGTAGATCATAATTATTAGTTTACAAGGAACAACAGAATTTATTTCGACGTAGCATTGTAGATCATAATTATTAGTTTACAAGGAACAACAGAATTTATTTCGAAACGTCGCAAATCAGTTCACAAAACATTATTCCCACTGACCAAATAGATTTGCACATGTGTTTGAGAAACCAAACCAAGTTTACCACACCAGATATATAAATGGCGCACCCTAGACCCTACCATCATCATGTTACGGTATCATGCATTGTTGCACAGTCTAAGTTAAATGCAGCAGATCGGAGAGTCTTCTTGTTTTCCCAGGATTGCTAGTGTCTTCGCGACAACCAAGTGTTTGAATATCAGCTGTTTCCTTTACCATTCTTTCCTTGTCAATCTTCGAGTATTTGTTCCAAGACTTCAATGACGTGTTCCTTGGCCTCCCTTCCTCTTTGGTCTTGGTGGGCACGGAATTTGCAAGTTGCTGTCGCTACTACCAATCTTCGATGGTGCCTCCTTGCTTCCTCCGAGAACGGCGCTGGCTTTATCATGTCCTCCTGAAACCGCTGATTCCATTGCACGAATAGCATCCGTGAAAGCTGCATCGTCGATAGGTCCTTTAGACTGGGAAAGCTCCAGAGCCTTCATTATTAGCACCCTCTCTTCCAAATTGTTGACAACATACCCACACAATAGTGATATCCAATCCAATCCAGGTTACAAAAGCGCGAACTGAATTTGCTGCGGCGGACAACAATACGAGTGAACGGAAATGCTGCAGAAATGATCACTGTTCTGCTTGCTTTCCTCCTTCCTTTCCAAGTACGCCAGCCACAGGTTGGCCACCCACAGGATGCTCACCGCTATCCCGGCGCCGATGACGACCGTCCACGACGCCCGCGCCCACGCCGGCACGCGGGCATCACCTCCATCACCGGCGTAGAAGACGCCGACCATCCTGACGAACCAGGCCGGCCCGAGGACGGCCCTGGCGGCGGTGTACGCGGCGTAGAACGGCAGCGAGAGCCGGGCGTAGACCCTGGCGGCCATCGGCGAGTCGTGGCGGCGCATGGCGGCGAGCGTCCACGCGTTCTGCGCGGCGCTCGTGGCCTCCGCGAGCACGACCAGCGGCATCAGCGCGGCGGCGCCCGCGCCCGCGGCGTGGCGGCAGGTGGCGAGCACGTAGAGCGTGGCGAGGTGGTGCGCGATAAAGAGTGCCTCGTCCCGCAGCAGCAGGAGGTAGTGCGCCAGGTCCACGGCGAAGTAGGCCGTGCTGAAGTCGAGCACCAGGTCCTCGGCGGCCGTGTTGGGCGCGAGGAGGAGGCTGCGGGTGGTGGTGGTGCCGCTGGCGGCGTGGTGGTGGCGGGACAGCAGCACGGCGCGCAGGGCGAGCAGCGCGGCGGGCGTGCCGTGGAAGAGCGAGGTGGAGCAGCTGGCGGCCTCGGCGCGGCGCCGCGGCGGACCCGGCCAGCCACGGAAGACGATGAAGTAGCCGACGAGGTAGATGGACGCGAACATCGCCAGGAACGGCAGGAACATGGACTCAGCGACGGCCACGGCGACGTGCTCCTCCATGTGGGATCAGAGCAGAACCAGATGGCGGCGCTCAGGCTAAGCTGCTAGTCTGCCCGCTGGCTGGCTCGCGAGGAAGAGGAGGAAGAACACGACGACGAGCGCACACGAGACGACGCTGGTTGCTACAGTTTCGTTCGTCGTTGGATCGTGTTCTTCGTTGCTGTTCGTCGTCTCGCGGGGTGAAACGAAACTGAAATGGCTCGGCGTGACTGGCTTGGGTTGGCTCGGCTGTGAGTCGATGAACTGTCTCGCTTTCTGGCGTGGCAAAAATACGTTCCGCACCACGCGCCCGAGGAACCAGAGCATATTCTCCTTTCTCACAGACCTGCAATGCATATCCTGAGAGCCGAGAGCGACGCCAGCTACTCGCTCATTTCGGTCTTGTCCGTCTATTTGCTTCCTCTATCCATTCTGGTCATCAAGATTCTCTTCCCTATATCATATTCTTCCGCACTCATACAACCTCCATAGCTTCCTCTATCCATCATGGGAAATTTACCAATTTATTACTTTATCTAAATATATCCACGCGAGATATTGTTTTGAAGTATTTATTGAAACAAATTTAATAATGAATCTAATTTAATTTAGTTTTTGGTTTATGAGTTAAAACATTTTTTATCTAATGAAAAGAGTGGGGCCCGCGTTGCTCTGACACCTCCGTCCTCTCTCTCCCACACTCGTCTCGTGCGCGCAGCCGCGTGTGCGAGTGGTAGGGCCGCCGGCTTTTGTGTTTGCTCCCGCATGCATGCCGGAAGAGCGGCTGTTTTGCGTCTTGCGTTCGGTTTTTTGAGGTCGCCGGTGCAGCACTTGCGTAAACGCAGTGCTTACCGTTCCTTTGAGTTTACCAACAGATGGTCTTATACTCTTTGGTACTTGTTATCTAGCTAAGGACACCTATATAAGTGTATGTTTCTCATCAGAGTGTTACACCAAAACATACGCGCTAGCTTATCAAAACTCAACAATTGGTCCACTCTATTTGTATGGCTCATATAGCAGTAGCATCGCTTGGGTCCTGTACTCAAACTGGAAAACGGTTCCTTCTCCAATCTCCTTTGTCTAAATGATCCATCCTTTGGTCAACACACAACATGTCTTCTCCTTTGTTTTTGTTCATAGCCTTTCACGCCTTCTTCTTGATCCACCAATCATAATCAAATCAAGAAAAAGTTTGCACACTTTGCCCTTGGAAGATGCATACATGTCATGATCATGTAAGTTTGATACACTTTGTCATGGGAAATAAGTTGGCCAACCCTTCCATAGGACGGGCAACCAAGCTTGTTTGGCAAAATGTGTTCAAATTCTAAATTCATGCCCATCTCATCCTTCTCATCTTACCACCCTAGAATAAACAAGGCACATAACATCGACCTTATCCTTTTCAAATTACGCAATGTGTCTAAAGTTAGTGAAAATGGATGAAGTTTTGGTTATGCTGGAAGTTCTCCAAGTATGCCCACTTTCTCTCTCTGTCACACCACCCATTTACAACTTTGCAAGTTCTCATTTTATTCATGAATCATAAATTCAAACTCCATGGGCTTCCTCAAGCAATTGTTCTAGACAGAGATAAAGTATCCGCTACCAATTTATGGAGAGAATTATTTAAGTTGTTGGGTATTGATCTGCATTTTTTTTTGGGAACGAGTATTGATCTGCATATGAGTAGTGCATATCGATCTCGGTCAGCCCGACAAACGAGAGAGTAAATCAATGCTTAGAGACCTATCTAAAGTGCTTTGTTCATGCTTGTCCTACCAAATGGTCTTATTGGTTGTCAGTAATTGAGTTTTGGTACCTTCATACCATTCTTCCTTGGCGAATACACCCTTCTATGTTCTCTATGGTCATGAGCCTCAACATTTGGGCATTGAAGCTCGAAACTCTAGTGAGAATTCTGATCTTAACACTAGGTTTCGAGATAGAGATCTAATGCACCAGTTTATTCACTAATACTTTCTTCGTGCTCAACGCAAGATAAGTTTCAAGCTGACCAAACGTTTATTTTGCAACTTTTTTAAATTGGTGATTTAGTTTATTTTAAGATTCAACCTTATGTTCCCAACATATCTGGCTAATAGGTCTTCCAACAAATTGTCGTTCAAATTCTTTGGTCCTTCTAAGACCATTGACAAGATCGGTGAAGTAGCTTACAAGCTTCAACTTCCTCGCACCAGCAACATACATATTATTTTCCATGTTTCGTGGCTGAAATAGGCGGTCACCTCGACTTAGTTTGTAAGTCAAGAGTCACCTAATCCAATTTTAGGTACCCTAGAGATTCTGGACAGTCGCCTTCGGCAAGATCGCAACAAAAACCATTCCATAGGTGCTTGTCTAGTGGTCCTACCTACCACCGACGCTCTCTACCTGGGAAGATGAGACTTCCCTCCATCAAGAATTTCCTCATGCACCGACTTAACACAACTAGGGATATAAATGGATCGGATATGATTGGATATCATTGCTATTACATTTATTTTCAAATTTCGTGTTTGGATTTGGATTCAGTACATGGATAGTGTTAGTGGTGTTAAATGGGATAGAATTGGATATCGACATCATAAATATACTATTTGTGTATTTGATACGGGATATGTTTTCAAATGTTGAATATCTGAACTTAGATACGTATAGAACTGAACTCCTCATTAGATTCTCGGCATGTTAGTAAATATATGCCTACCTTTTCACATGTCACGGCGACAACGGCGCGGGAGAAGCAAAGGATCAGGCGCGCCAATACCCGCGTCATCCGGGCCGGAGTAGCTGTAGGCCCATTTAGGCGTCGTAATTCTCCAGCCCAGCCCATGTTACGGGGAGCGAAAGGTCCAGACTGCTGGCTCTCCTATCTCCTATGTAATGCTTGCGTGCGACAGAAGAAGGTGGACTGGCACTCGAAACACAACCGAACCGAGCCGTTGGGGCGTCGGCGGCGAGCTTCGGCCATCGCCGGAGTCCCCATTGCCGCGAGTTCCCCATACCTGAGAGTTCCGACACACTCCGGTAAAGGTAACACGCTCTTCTACGCCGCCGCCCCTTCTCGCGACCCCCCGCCGCATCTGCGTCCCCTTCTCCCTCCCCCGCGCCGGCGCCGCGCGCCACCGCCCCACGCAACGCGGCCCCCGCTGCTCGCGCGCTCCCCGCCGCACCGCACCGCCTCCATCCCGCGCGCCGCGCGCCTCCGCCCCGCGCAGCGCGAACCCTCTCCCGCACGCGCGCGCGCGCCTCTCCCTGCCTTCGCGTGCGCGCCCCTTGCTGTGTTTTCCGTATTTCTACGGTTCCAATATAAATTTCTGATGGAATCATTTCGCCTGCTTTGTTAGCATGGATTTTCGTGTTTCACGGTTTAGAAATTATTCTTATGAGGAAACTAATCTATGCGTCAATTTGCTGTTTGTATTTGTATATAAATTTATGATGGAATCATTTCGCCTGCTTTGTTACCATGGATTTTGGGGTTTTTTACGGTTTAGAAATTATTCCTATAAGGAAACTAATCTATGCGTCAATTTGCTGTTTCTATGTGCTTGTTTCTCTTACCCTACTCAGCAACAATTTCATTTGAATTCCAGAGAGTATGCCTGCCAAAACGGATGGAGCTGTCCAAGCGCTCAAGGATGACACTGTTAAACGCACACCCATGGCACGACCTAGCAAGGGCCGTGAAGGAAAGCCCATTAGGTTGCTGTCCAACCACTTTGCTGTGAAGCTTAGAGGAGTTGATGCTGTTTTCTACCAATACAGTGTAATGAACAGCTCTGAAATCCTGTGTCTGGTCCTTACCTTGTCTATCAATTTATTCTGAAATTGCTTTTGGTTACATTATAGGTCTGCATCAAATCTGAGGATGATAAGGTGGTTGAAGGCAAGGGTATTGGCCGAAAGGTCATAGACAAACTGTTGCAAACATACTGTTCTGAGCTTGATGGGAAGGATTTTGCATATGATGGAGAGAAATGTCTGTTTACTGTGGGACCTCTTCCACAGAATAACTTTGAGTTCACTGTTATCTTGGAGGAAACATCTTCAAGGTACATGCACTTTTAGTTTAGACAACTTTTCAGACTGATCTGCTAGAAAGTGAAAATATATGACTGCTGACTTATTATCCTGCTTAGGTTATTTAGAACTCTAGCCATTTCCTAATTTGTTTTCGTTCAAGTGGTTTTGGCCAGCCCATTTCTGACACCTTCCTTATTTTTTTTTTTATTATTGTTTCTACATGGAAGCGCTGCTTTTGCATTTTTTCTTAGATATATATGTTGCCTTGAAAGCAGTCAGGCGGTAGTGAGTCACCATGTCCCTCCTTGATAACCATGATTTGTTGGTCTATTATTAATTTACAAAAGAAACTGAACCTTAACACAGATAATACTGTTTGATATTCTTTGTGCACAGTCTGTTTGTACCATGTTGAGGAAACTCCAATAGGCAGCTTATATGGATATGTACTTAAAAGTTAATCTGTTATTCAGGGCTGTTGGTGGAAGTCCGTGCATGGAAGCCCTACTCAAGCTGACAAAAAGCGAGTCAAGCGATCACATCTGGCAAAAAAGTTCAGTGTAGGCATAACTTATGCCGCAAAGATTCCTCTAAAATCAGTTCATTTGGCTCTTCAAGGAAGCGAGTCAGAACATGCTCAAGATGCTCTGAGAGTCCTTGACATTGTTTTAAGGCAACAGCAGGCTAAGCGGTATGCTTATTTGTTTTGTTGTTTCAATAACATATTTTCTCTGTTTACCAACTTACCATGTGTCTGTTGTTTGTTCTGTACAGAGGTTGTCTACTTGTTAGGCAGTCTTTTTTCAGTGATGATAGTCGAAACCTTGTTGATTTAACTGGTGGAGTTAGTGGTTGTCGTGGACTCCACTCTAGTTTCCGTACTACAATTGGTGGTCTTTCACTAAACATGGGTATGCATTTTAATACATGTAACTGGATTTTGATTCAAATTGTCACTATTGATATAATTGTTTTTCGGTTATACAGATGTTTCAACCACTATGGTTGTAACTCAGGACCAGTTATTGATTTTCTCCTCACAAATCAAAATGTCAGAGACATCAGAGATATCGACTGGCCCAGGGTCCGTGGAATAAATAACTCCCTAAAATCCTATATTATTTGTTTTCTGGAGCGCAGAGCTTCAAATATTTTATTAACTTCTACCTTTAAATGACACAGGCCAAGAAAATGCTTAAAAACCTCAGAGTCAAAGCTAAGCACAACAACATGGAGTTCAAGATTATTGGCCTTAGTGAAAAACCATGCTCTAGACAGATGTATGGATCTGTTCTTGTGATGTGCTTTCTGCACTGTTCCATTCCTTTGCTTATCCTATAATATATTATGCACAGGTTTCCAATGAAAGTTCGAAATGGAAGCACTGAAATTCAAACTGTGGATATCACTGTTCAGGATTATTTTAAGTCCAAGCAAGTTGAACTAACGATGGCTTATCTGCCATGTCTTGATGTGGGAAAACCAAAACGCCCTAATTATCTCCCAATTGAGGTTGAAACCCTGCTTTTGTTTCAATCTACATTCTACAATGTAGTCTGGTTATCATAGTTCCCATTTTTTGATAAAGGGGTTGTTATAGTTTCTGACTGCACTTGATGTTCGAGTTGGTGGTATTAAAATTTCTACTTTGCAGTTATGCCACATGGTATCACTTCAACGTTATACAAAGGCACTATCATCTCAACAAAGGGCAATGTTGGTTGAAAAGTCACGACAGAAACCTCAAGAAAGAATGCGGGTTGTTACAGATGTGGGTTACTAAATTCTGTCAATGTTATTACTCCTCCTTGCTTTCTCCCCTTAACTTGGTACTTACAGCTAAAATGTGCAGGCTGTAAAAAGTAATATGTATGATGATGATCCAATCTTATCTTCATGTGGTATTGAAATTGAGAAACAACTCACTCGTGTTGACGCTCGTGTTCTCTCTGCACCAACGGTTAGCCTATTTTACTTTTCTTTCATTATCACACTTTCGTATATGAGTCATGTTTTTTAATTGTTTGGATTGGATATGCTATTCAGCTAGTTGTGGGGAACAGTGAAGACTGCATCCCAAACAGGGGTAGGTGGAACTACAATAATAAGGTAACTAAGCTACTTGCGAGAGAACACATTACACATTTATCTCAGAACATTTGTGATGAACTTGACCTTTTTTCCACTATTGCAGAGGCTATTGGATCCTGTCAAGATTGAGCGCTGGGCCATTGTTAATTTCTCTGCTCGTTGTGACATGAGCCGAATCTCAAGAGAGTTGATAAACTGTGGACGCAGCAAAGGCATTGTAAGTCTTTTATGGTATTTTATTTTCTTGCATGGTTTGAGGATAGGATGGCAATGGATCATCTCAAGTTCTCAACCTAACCAATCTACTTCGTTTGAGGAACCCTCATAAACAAAAGATAAGTACAACATGAGGAATGGCGTGATCCAAATAAAATTTATGGGATTACGCCATGATGGGCCACACTATCCTTGTTTGGGTTGATCCTTAAAACCAAATACCCCACGAAAGCTTGAACATATTTAGCATTCTTGTTATGCTGTGCTTTGACCATACAAGTTATCCCTTGTTTTGTGCAGCTCATTCAACGTCCTCACACCTTGGTGGATGAGGACATCCAGTCTAGGAGATGTTCACCTGTGGAAAGGGTTGAAAAGATGTTTGAAAAAGTCAAAGCAAGCCTTCCTGGTCCTCCAGATTTTCTCCTTTGTGTTTTACCAGAGAGGAAGAATTGTGATATTTACGGTAATATGATATACAGTTACTGTTTTTATGCTGCCATGTATCCTTTATGCAACTAAACTTAAAATGCCTTGAAGGTCCATGGAAGAAGAAAAATCTTCATGAAATGGGTATTGTCACCCAATGCATTGCTCCCAGTAATAAGATGAATGATCAATATTTCACCAATGTTCTTCTGAAAATTAATGCTAAGGTATACATTTATCAGCATCTAATTTGTGGCCGCATCTTGTTTGAACAAATATCCTATTATTAGTTTCTTTCTTGACTAATATGATTTTTCCTGTCGACTAGCTTGGTGGAATGAACTCTAAACTGGCATTGGAACATAGTCAAATGATACCAGTTGTGACTGAAATACCAACATTAATTCTTGGCATGGACGTTTTCGCATGGTTCTCCAGGACGAGCAGATATACCATCAATTGCTGCGGTGTGTCTTGTTCTCTCTTGTGTTACTTGCATCAAGCAAAGATTGGTTTTCACATTACTTTTTATATAGATATACATATGTGCAGTCTCATAGTTTAAATGAACAGCAAGCACAATAATTTGCACCGTGTTTAGGAACACTAAGGCTACCCCAACTTGCTTGGGACTGACAGGTTATGTTATTGTTGTTTAGGGAACACCAATGTGAATGTTATGGCGAATGGGCTGAAGTGTTATGGCGAGTGGGCCAGTTCTGGCCCTGGACGTGCTGCATCAGTATCTAGGATTAGTTCACGGTTTGTTAGTTTGTTCAGATCTGTTAGCAGATAGAATTGATTTCTTACTTGGATAAGATTTGTTAGGAGGTTTGTTAGGTGCCTAGTCTATAAAGGCAGCCGTGGGCAAGCAGAAATAAATCTAAGAAGCAGCTCGAGCCTCCAGAGGGAGGGCGCTTGTCAATCTACCTGCTATTCTTCTATCCCATTCCCCAGTCAATCTACTACAACAATGAGTTTATGACACTATTCTGAAAATTTAGAGCACTGTTACAACTTGCTTTCCTAGATTATGATTGCTGGTTTCAAAGACTCTTTTATTTGCCTCCCCACATGTCAATTTAGGTAGGGGAAGACTGAAATTGACATTTTTTTTGGGGGGGCAATAAAAAGAGACTTGAAAGTTTTCGATATACCTAAAGACTTGTGCTTTAATAGGAATGCTTGGAAAGCAACTATTGACGTGCCTGAACTGTGATTAGGGGCTCTTGTTGGGTTTCAACTCTAGCCTATACCAACTTGCTTGGGACTGAAAGGCTTTGCTGCTATTGTAATAATACTATGCTAAAGTTTTCCTCTTTAGGTTGTGGGATCTAGATGCTGGCCATTGATATCAAGGTACAGAGCATCAGTGCGGACCCAGTCTCCAAAGGTAGAGATGATTGATTCTCTATTTAAGCCACTGGATGATGGGAAGGATGATGGCATAATGAGGTGATTTGAATTAACATCTTCTCAGTTTTCTGTGTTAAGTTCTTCTGGTTGACCTCACGGTGTAATTTTGCTCAGGAAGTGGGGCCTTAATTTGTTATCTAAAAGAGAACATGAATGGCCTAAGCACCCTTTTCACTTTTTCATTGAATTTCAGGGAACTTCTACTAGACTTCTACCAAACCAGTCAACAAAGAAAGCCTAAGCAGATAATCATCTTCAGGTGTGTACTGAGTTAATTTTATTTTCAGTTATATATGCCTATGATTGTGTCATATATTGATGTAAAAGGCACATTTGTTCCCAGTATGAGTTTGTAAGAGTGTGTTGGTGTGAGCATGGTGGTGTGCTGATATTTATTTGTTATCTCCTTAATGCAATGATAAGCAGCTCTCCTGTGTATTCTACAAAAAAAATGTGTCATACATTATTAAGCTGCGCTGAATGTGTACTTCACTATTTTTTTTTTCTCCAATTCAAAGGATCATTATTTTGGTGCAAACAGGAATGATTTGTTTTCTTGAATGATCATTATTTTGGTGACTCAAAGCAACATTTGGTCTTTCCATGTCAATTTGATTGTATTAATTTAGAATAATGAATGTTGGTGTTATGAACGTGGTGAATATTTAGGGATAACTAGGCCTTATGCTTTGCCAAGAGCTTGGGATAACTAGGCCTTATGCTTTGCCAAGAGCTTGAGAAGATTGAGGAGACTAGAATTGTTTCTTCATAATTCATTGCTTGATTTGTATTGTGCCTCATGGGCTGAATATAAAAGGATACATAGGATTAACACCTCTTGTAACTAGACAATATGGTACTATTACTAATTGCTCTAATATAGATAAATAACTAAGATAACTTTAAAGGCCCAATTGGAGCGGCAGCCTGTTGGCTGCCCATGACAGTTGGTCTGGTAAGAGGTGTTTGACTCCAGAATTTTACCAATCTTAAGAGTCAAATATCTGTAGTGCTGATTTTGTATCTACATAGTCATTGGTTTCTTTTGTAATATAAAAACTATCATTTCCTACCAGCTTTTGATAAAATTGTCTGCAGTTTTTATCGAAGTGTGAGCTCTTTTATGTTAAAGGATGAAAATCAGTTTGTAGTTCAGAATTGACTTTACTTTGCATGAAATGCATCATAAACATCCATATTGTTCTCAGCCAGTAAGAACTAGTTCTGAACATTCAGTTGGTGTCCTTTGATTTTCCTTTTGAGAATTGAAGTTGATACACTTCAGTAAATGAATGTTATATTTGAGTAATTCTGTGCAGTGATGGTTAATTAAATCATGTATGTTCCTTCTATTTATTTTGTGGATGTAAGAGTATCTTTGTAGTTTATTTTTTCTGTTGATTTGCTTTATTTGTTCCTGCACGATGAACTGGGCATTCACTGGTGCTATGACTTTTTTAGTGTTTCTGTCATGAGTTTTTGGTATTCAGTGTCAATGAATTCTTATCCTTATGGTCTACTTATGCAGGGATGGTGTTAGCGAGTCTCAGTTTAGCCAAGTACTGAACGTTGAGCTTAATCAAATCATAAAGGTTCTGCTATGCACTGTTTTGCTTCAGAATTCCTTGGTTTTCTGGCATTTCCTAACAAGAGTTAGATGATACAGGCATATCAGAGTATGGGACAGGGGGACCTTCCGAAGTTCACAGTGATCATTGCTCAAAAGAATCACCACACAAAACTCTTCCAAGCTGATTCACCAGAGAACGTTCCTCCTGGTAAGCGGTTGTCCTGCTTAATACTGCTAAAGATTCTCTCCCCTTTAAACAGCTTGAACAACTTGCACTTTGTCTTTGCATCAGGGACTGTTGTAGACTCCGGCATTGTTCATCCAAGACAGTATGATTTCTACATGTGCGCTCATGCTGGACCAATTGTAAGTTCTACTAGAGTACTTTTGGATTTTGCTTGGCCATGCTTCTTAGTAGTTGCTTGACTTGGGGATCTGTCAGACATGTTTCATATTGAGCATTGCGACTTACACAGGGTACTTCAAGGCCAACCCATTATCATGTGTTGCTAGACGAGATTGGCTTCTCCGCAGATAGTCTCCAGAAGCTAGTTCTATCACTTTCTTATGTGTAAGCACATATGTTCATGTCTATTTCCTTATAATTTACTCTTATGTGAGGATAACATGTTTGTGCTTGTATAGGTACCAGAGGAGCACCACTGCGATTTCTGTGGGTACGTTGATGTTTTCTTTTGTACTAAAAAAAACATCACACACTATTTGATGGTTCTTCCTATTTTAGAAGACATTAGATTTTTTTTTTACTGAATGCGGTTTTTACTTTTTCAGTGGCACCTATCTGTTATGCCCACCTCGCAGCAGCTCAGATGGGGCAGTTCATGAAATTCGAAGAGTTTGCAGATACATCGTCAGGGAGTGTCAATTCATCATCGTCAGCATCAATACCAGAACTGCCACGGCTGCATACTGATGTCTGCAGTTCCATGTTCTTCTGTTGACTGTTGAGGTCATTTTAGTTTGGCCGTTGTGGGGTAGGGCTACTTTGTGAAGTAGCCTTATATGTTGCTGGTACACAGCAGGTTAACTGTTTTGTGAAGAAACCAAGCACGTTCTTAGTTGGCGTAAATCGATGTATGCCTGCATTTTTTGGAGCAGTTTTCGGTTCTTTTGCCCCCCCAAAATGGTGCCCCTGGGAACAGCTTCCAGATTCTAGTTAGCCTGCACGTTTGCATCTGCAGGTTTTTTTATTGGAATCCGGAAGATTTTGGGGATAATGCAGTGCCAGAATTTTGAGGCATAGGATACGTGGTTAAATGATCTTTCTGTTAATCTCCAAAACACTTTTGTTGGCGATATGAAAATGAGTTAAAATTTCATGGCATCCAATTGTACTCGAGCTGCGTATGAAATGCAAAAATGACCACCGCCACTCGCGACTCGCGAGAGACCAGAGGAAAACTTGGGTTTTTTATATTCTTGTCATCTTGTGAGACTTTTGGCTGAATCCTTTTTTAGGAAATAGAAAACTTGAGGGTTTGCTATGTTATTTCAGCACATATAGGAAATTGAGAAATACAATCATCGATAAAAAATGGTCAAACGTTTTTTTAGAAACATGGTGTTTCTGTCCTGCTCTACAGTATATTATTATGATTTTATTCTTATTTTTTTACTTTGTAATTTTGCCCTTATAATATTGAATTGAAGCGCCCGTGGGAGCCTATAGGTGGATTAATTTAATGACAATATAGGGGAAATGCCAACGCGAAAGGTCAAGAATGCACTCCATTTAACTTTTCTCCCTGGCTGGCCTCTTCAAGCCAGAAGTTTTTCGGAGGAGATCCTCATTGCACAAAAATATCTACCTACCAAGTTTTAACATTTTTATACACATTTCCTACAGTATGTTGCAACTGGTTGACCATCGCCTGAGAAAAATGAAAAATCTCAGGCGACTGTAGGATAGCAAATCCCTTTTTTTATATATAGCATTTTTTTTAAAAAAAAAAGTTTTCCGAGGAGCTTGGTTGGCCACTTAGGTGGCCCCGCCACTATACCTAAGGCCATGTTGATGTATTCATCATAAATCATGTGAGTTGGAATGATTTTAGTTTAAATTTTACTCTAATTCACTTTGACATATCTGAATTGGGGCAATACATAGACATCTAAACAAAGCCTGAGGCCACTAGTGGTGCATAAATCGATGTTTAGGTAGGAGGCACACACAGCCGGCGGGGCTAGGTTGCCCGCCCGCCGCACCGTATGAGCTTGGAACCGGACGCGCAAAGTGTGGTGCGCTGTTTGGACTAGGTGTTAAAGATATTTCCTCTCGTCCCAAATCAAGTCATTTGACTCTTTTGATATAAAGTTTGACTACTCATCTTATTTAAAAATTTATGTCTATAGAGCAATGCATGTGCTCAGCCTAGGTGAGATGAGACAGGCCCATGGACGTGGACCAGACTAGACCCACAGGCAACCACATACACTGAAAAAAAAAAGCTTTGGGGCCATTCTGACAGGTAACTGATACCGTTTTCATTTATTTAAACCTATAAAAAACGATTCCGTAATCATTAAACGCTTCAAAACAAGGCGATGATTACTTTACAGTTTACACGGCGACCAATATATAGCTTCTTCAAACAACAGTTTTCAGTCTAGTTATTATTGAAGTATTTTGTTTTGCAACTCCAACCACAATCGTTCTCTGCGCTGGAACTGCCGTAGTTTCTGGATTCTTTTTATCGCTGTGTTTCATTTTGTTGCTTGGCTGTAATTCCTGTTGGCACGAAATGAAACCCTTCAAATCGACAGGCCACCATCAATAGTGAGCACCTGCAGCAGAACAATAATCGAACAGCTTGAGTTGAGAAGCAGCTCCAAACAGAAGGAAGAAAGAACGCCATCATGCACGTTGCATTGCTTATTCTGAAACTGGAAGCCGTTTTAATTCTACTCACCTGCCCGGTGATGTAACTAGAGGCAGGATGAACAGCCAGGAACCCCACCAGGCCGGCAACCTCTTCTGGCCTCCCAAACCGTCCTATATATGACATGATTTGCATCAGCAGCTAGCGGCAGTGTAAAATAAAAGATCACGATTCAGACGCAAACAGATGCTGAGAAGAGAAGATTGCAGTCGACAACTACTCATAGCGGCTACCTAATGGTATGGTCTCGATTGCCTTCCGTTCCACATCGTCCCCTAGTTTGGCGGTCATGTCGGACGCCACCCAGCCCGGTGCTACGGCGTTCACCTGCAAAGAAAAGCTAACAAGCTGAGGGCATCCGTGTTTCATTCACATCTTCAGGTACGGTACTGCAGACGCAAGGTGCACGGAGATAGATATGTAACACAACAACACTGATAAGCTAAGCTACTTGCATTGATGTTTCTGCTGCCGTACTCCCTGGCCATGGCCTTGGTGAGGCCGATGACCCCAGCCTTGGCGGCGCAGTAGTTGGCCTGCCCGATGTTGCCGATGATTCCGGAAACCGATGCGATGTTGATGATCCTTCCCTGAACGAGGTAGACAGGTATGTATGTAGTAATTCATATAACAAAAATGGTGCTATGAAATTAATGAATATATATGATCATGAGGCGTAGCTAGCTGTTACCTTCTTCCTCTTTATCATCACGGCGGCTGCAGCCTGCTGAACGATAGATGAGCAGCCCAAGTTATTAGTTAAATGAAGCTTCATGGCAGTGGCAGGGGTCACATGAAAGCGATTGACATGCAGGAATTCAGAGCTCAAGAAGGAAGATTGTGGGTGGAGGACCTGCGCGCAGAGGTAAACGCCGGTGAGGTTGACATCAACCACCTCTTGCCACTGGGTCCTCTTCATCCGCATCAGCAGCGCATCACGTGTAATCCCTGTTGGTTAATTACAATTAGTCAGTCATCCGATCGAAACAAAGTAGGTTATTCTTATTTGTGCCTAATCTTAGTGTGGAATACACAGTACTATTGTTGTTCAAACCGAATACTTTATCCAGACCTGCATTGTTCACCAGGACATCCAGAGTTCCCCAAGCATCAATTGCCTACGGCAGAAAGAGATGAAGCACAATCGTCATGTTAAGTATGAATAAACCCATACAACAGCACCAAATCGATGAACCCTATGTACTGTACTTATTTGATTCCTATTCCTATATATGTGGGTGAGCCAACGTTAACTCACGGCCCTCATCATGGATTCGACGTCGGCTTCGCAAGAGACGTCGGCGGCGAAGCTCATCGCCGTCCCACCGGACTCCTCGATCTGCACGGATCGGATCACCATTCACCATTTATTAGTGTGTAAAATGATGCTTCCGCTTTGACCGAAGATCAAAGAAACCATTGACATATGTCAATAAAATGTATGTCATGTGTTTCACGCATGTATGCTTCTGTGGCATGTTATATGCATGATGAACTGCACGTTGTTTGGATTCGATCATTCCGGTGAATAAGCAAACAATTAATCAGGCCGGTAGCTAGCTCACCTCTCTGCAGACTTCTTCGGCTTCCATGCCTGACTTGGCATAGTTCACAACCACCTTAAATCAACGAGCAAGGGTAGCAGGTTTTCATTAGTTTGACACGGCACAAGTATATACAACCCAAGTAAGTTACTGATACATATACATACCTTGCACCCTGCTTTGCCAAGTGCCACAGCTATGGCTCTGCCAATCCCTCTAGACGCTCCAGTGACAACCGCTACCGGGGCTTCAAGCCGTGCCGCCCAGCCATCCATGTTCACGGCATTTGCAGCTCTGAATCGGTCGCCTCTCGGCCTAGTCCTTGTCCTATCTACAAAGGTGAGTGGTTTCGTTGGTTGGCACGTAGTAGAGTCTAAGTGCGATAGGTTCCATTGGTTGCCTGATGCAGATAGGGTCGTTGCCGCCGGCCGTCCAGGGCGCTGTGGCTTGAAGCTGCTGCCATGGCAGCGCTGCGGTGGCGGAGACACACAGGAGGCAGCGGCGCTTAGGCCGCCGGCAGAGCATGATGATGCTGTGGAGGTAGCCATTGCTAGCTGTTGCAGAGGGACGACGGACTGATGATAGGAGTATGTTGGTTGCATTGGCAGCCACCGATAGCTATGACGTCTTTGAAGTCAGAGCATCGTGTCGGAAACAGAAAGATGGCTGGCTGCCTCGACGCGTCGCGGATTAGATGGAGGCTTGCTTTGCATGACTGTCAAAACCGTTTGCGCTGGATCGACTTGGCAGCTGGCTGCTATATATCGTGGTTGAACAAATAACACAGATGAAACAGAGCATTCCACAAGATATATGACAATAAGAAAAGAGATGATGCACTGTTTTCTCTAACCCACAGAAACTACACTTATGTTTTTTTAGAAGAAATATGTATTCATCTTAGTGCCTTACACCGAACAACTTTTACAGATTGTATCGACCTGTTAAAGGAAAATTACATGTGTTTACAACTCCTGTTCATCTTCCACGAAACCTTCGAGAGATCCATCCGTCACCGCCATCGAAGCCGCGCACCAATCGTCGTCGAGCACTGTGAGCCAAACTCCACGGGGGTGGAGGTCGCAGAGGAGGACTTACTTCAGGGCGACCGGTACGTTGCCTCCCCAGGCGCATCGGCCAACTCTTGTACCCACGACGCATCCTTCGATTCTATCGCGGCAACCCGAGCAAGGCTCGGGTTTTCACCAAACATGTTCCTCGAGATTAACAGGGTCAACAGCATCATCACCCCGACGAAGACAACGATGCGCCGGCCCTCGACTCCAAGAGAGTTCTTCCCCCGCCCCTCCGCGTTGACGTCGGAGTAGATTGCCATCGGAGAACGGAAAGAGACCGGGAGAAATTATTCGTCGCGCCGCCGCTCCGCGTCGCCGGCGTCGCCACGAAGACCAAGTCGCAAAGGAGCCACGATCCTCCGACCAAACCTAGCTGCGCCGCTGAACATCGACGGCGAGCAAACTCTAGATCTAGGACTCGATTAAGACCCTATGAAAACAAGAAAAGCTGGAAATCGCGGCGGACCCCCGCTCCGCGTCACCGCCGGCGCCGAGGCCGGAGGCAAGGGAACGGGACCGCAGCGGTGGTGTCGGCGAGGCGCCCCCAAACCCTAACTTCAGAGGTCGGATCGGACAACAGCAATCTGAAACTACACTTTAGGTTGGATATAGTATGTATGCACTCAATTTTTTCCTCTAGTTCAAGTTGTTTTAAGTTACCTCTCTTAAGCTAGCATAAAGACTGGGTTGAAAAGGTGCCATTTTGTAACATCTCAAGTATAAAGTCATCCTTATTATCTTTTAAAAAGATGGGCAAAATCAACGTACAAGAGTAAGCCAATCCTCCAACTTTTCGTAAATATAGTATATATGGCTAAATCAACTTCTAAAGTTGTCCTAAGTTAAATTGTTTGAAGTATAACGAATTTTACAAAAAAAATGCACCAATACTTATGATACAAAATTAGTATCACTAAATGCAATCTTAAGTATGCATTCATAATATATTGATTTGGTGTCATATATATGCTAGCATTTTCTATAACATTGGTCAAACTTAATAAGTTTGACTTAGAATGAGTCTAATAATTGACTTATTTTGAGATAGGTAGTATATAGCTTTTGTTTACCTCTCAACTAGGGCCTTGTTTAGATTGCAAAAAATTCGAATAATACCACTTTCGTCTTATTTAGCAAATATTGTCCAATCGTGAACCAACTAGGCTCAAAAGATTCATCTCGTGATTTCTGGCTAAACTGTGCAATTAGTTATTTTTTTTACTTATATTTAATACTTTATGCAAGCGGCTAAAAATTGATATGATGGAGAGAGTGTAAAAAAACTTAAATTTGGATGGTATCTAAACAAGGCCTAGGTATAACTCACACCGCAGGAAAGCCTAGCTAGCTTAGTTGTTAGGTTCCTTGTGGTGCAACCTTCCCATTCATATTCAAGTCCTTGACTTGACACGGTTACTTGCATTTTCCTATATTTGTGCTAGAAGGTGATGTTTCCGTTGACAACAAAGTGCTTATGGTGACTTCATATAAAAAATATCTATGAAGGCGGAAACAAGTCCCTACTTACTGGTTCTCTATTATACACATAACACAAGGTAGTCCTACGTACCTCTGCCCCCGAAAGGGTGTAACTATGGGTTTTGCGTGTTAGTTAAAGTGCTTCATGCTTGACCGAGTTTCTAATATACATTTTTATCCCTAAATCAATTTAATCTAATGGTATTTATTGATATTATAAATATTGACACTTTTTATTTATATTTTATCAAACTTGACATACTAAAACATGACACGGTTCCAAAATTGCATTCTGTAAGTTGTTTGTTTCAAAAATGTAAGCAAAAAGGTTACTGCATTTTGAGTTGTACAAGACTAAAGGCTAAATGTAAGCAACAAATATTTGTACCTTACGACACTATGAAAGAAAAAATTTCTCCATTAAAAAAAAAATTCAATTCTAGATTTAAACCTAGAAAAGGATGGAGTATAAGTTTTTTTTTATACAAGACTATTCAAGAATGTGTATGTTTTGCATCAGCCTCTGCTAAGCTCTTGGACTAGTTGACACTGAGAACAAGTCGTATAGTGTATACTACCCATCTCAAAAAAGTATGTGTCTTGTTTCTTGAGAAGTTATTTTTTTAAAAACAATCAAATTTATAGATGTTGATATTTTTATATAATAAATATTATATACTTTCTCATCCAAAAAAAATATAATTTTCACTTTTTTAAGAAGTCGATGACTTGAGCTATGATCAAAGCTATACAAAAAATTAGTACAAACATTTATAATACAAAGTATATACTATTAGACAAATTATATAATGTATTCTTACAATAAAATTATTTAAAGACATAAATGGATATTATTTACTAAAAATTTGGTTAAATGTGAACTTCTTCGAGTGTCATGTGTTATTTAATTATATTTTGTTTTTATGAAGAGAGTATGAGTATTGATTATGGAATATTTTTTCTACTAAACTTTTTTTTTGTGAATATTGATATTATCTTCTAGATGGTCTAGTATAATCGATACTTCATATACATACATTTTTTCCGATCGTATACACCCTAAATCTAGAGGGAGTAACTACTTCCTAGGAGTAGGAAAGATTTTCCCTTATCTTCTACATTCATTATATTATTTATTTATTTTTAAAAATATTTGCTCGTTAAATTAGAGATATATCTATATCTATATTTCTTATAAAGATAAACTCCACTAGCTATTTCTTTCGATATGCAACGTCAACATCAAGATCCACTCAATATTCAATTAGCACATTATATCTCGTGATGCAAAGTATTTACGCCATCATCCACCAACACATTCAACATATGTTCCATCATATTTTCATTCAATCTATTAACATTAGTAAACCGCATTATTTACTAATATATATTTAGTTTTCTATATCGAATGCTAAAAATCATCTACTAACATATATTATAATATTATTAGTAAATAAAACCGATGATTTTCGCATCACGCACGAAGCTTTCTGCCAGTAATAATTATTCTCCCATACTACCCTCCTGCCTCGATCGGTGCCTCCCTATGAATTGCATGCCAGCATACGTGGCTGCCGCGGCCGGCATCCAGTGCATGTGGTACGTACCGTACGAAAGATTTTATACTACTCCTACCGTACGTACTAAACCTAAACCAGCCGGTTGCCCGGGCCACTCGCCACGTCCACACCGTCAATTTCACTGTATCACCCTGCCCAACTGTGAACTGACCCCAACCCAAGGGAAGCAAATTGGGTACGGGACGCCCCTACCGAACCGGTAGGCACCTATCTCCCATTCCAGACACGTGTACACATACACCGCATCTGCGCGCCGCGCGTGAAATCTCCACTCGGCTTCGATCCTCCTCTCGGCTCCTCTGATGCGCGCGCTCGCGGCTCAGCCCCACGAGGCGATGGTCACGAACTCATGGCTGACGGCTCGGGCTTGTCTCATCCCGTCTCCTCTCCTTTCTCCTGCTCTTCACAGCCGCCGCATCTCTCCTCCCCACGGCGGCGGCCGGCAGCTGCATCTGCCCGACATACGTTTGCTTGCTTGCTTGGAGAACTAAGCTTCATTGTTTATATTACTATGTGAATAGTAAACTGTATCTCAGATTTTAGGATTCC